>LR990509.1:0-15000 GCA_905147785.2 Thyatira batis | reverse complement strand
CAATCTGCTCGGCCGGATGCGGGGCCTCTGTGGGGTGTACGCTGCGTTCCATCTCCCTGTCGCCTAGCACTTCCTGGGATAACCCTCTCTTCGCCTCGAACAGGGCGGCTGCCTCCTGGATTCGGAGGTCGAGAGGCAGTATCCCAGAAAGCACCAGTGCCGCGTTCAGGGAGACTGTGCGATACGCCCCACAGATTTTCTGCGCGAAACCCCTCTGGACTGAGCCCAGCTGTCTTTGTACTCCCAGTTTTTGGGTGGCCGGAGCCCATACGCTTGCCGCGTATAATATGATGGGTTCGACCACTGCCAGGTACAAGGTTCGTACGATTTCTGGGTTTAGGCCCCACTGTATTTTGGCCGCCCTCGACAGCTGATGGTAAATGCCGAGGGCTTTCCTGCATGTATTAGCCACGTGGGCATTGAAAGTCAACTTATCGTCTACAGTGAGGCCCAGGATCTTGATTTCGCTGGCCATCGGGATGACGACTCCGCCCATGCTCAGGCGCGGGGAGTCAAACTTGAGCTTTTTGGTTAAAACCATCGCCTGGGTCTTATGCGGCGCAAAGTTCAGTTTGTTTTGGACTCCCCACGCCCGAACACGAGCGAGAGCGGAGTTTGCCTTAGACTCAATTTCTTTTCCCGAATGACCAGCGAAGACCAGGACCACATCATCGGCGTATGCCTGGCAGTAGACACCGGCGTCTTCCAGTGATTTTAGTAGGGGGTCTAGAAGGAGGTTCCAGAGTGTGGGACCCCCTATGGATCCCTGCACACAACCTTTGTTGGTATGTCGAGTTGTCTCTTTGTCTGCGTACCTTAGTTTAACTTTTCTATTGTCTAAATAGCTGTGAACCATCTTCCTTAGGTTCCAGGGGCATTGGGTTTCTTTTAGTCTTTCTTTTATGGCGGGCCACCAGGCATTGTCAAATGCACCCTCTATGTCCAATGACACTAATGCGACCATTTTCTTATTTTTTATTTCGGTGTTAATCTTTTTCATTAGGACATAGAGGGCGTCTTCGGTGGATCGCTGCGGCATGAAACCATATTGGCTGCTGCTCAGCTTGGGGAGAATGTGCCACTTTATTCTTTTCATCATCATTTTTTCCACTATTTTCCCCAAGACTGGCAGCAGTCCTATCGGTCGATATGATTTCGATGCCGCATAGTCGTCTTTTCCCGGTTTCCTTAAGACTACAACTGTGGCCTCCTTCCAAGCTTCTGGAAAGTAGCCTATTTCCAGGCATTTGTTTGCTAGGTCTAGATAAAGTTGTGGGTTCTCTGAGATCGCACGTTGACAAATGTCCGCTGTGAACCCGTCTGAGCCTGGGGCCTTTTTAACGTTGAAACTGTCAACGGCGGTCTCGAGTTCCAGCATTGTGAATGGAGGGTCCGGTTTAGTTCCGTCATTCTCGACTTCCTTTTCGCTCCGTGCTCTTATTTCGGCGTGTTTGTCGTTGTCGGTTTGAGGGTCATCTTGTGGGAAGAAAGTATCCGCGAGGTGGTCTGCGGATTCTTCCGGGCTCAGGGTTTTCCCGTCTTTTATGAGTGGTACGTCTTCTTTCCGTGTGGCTGTTCTTCCGATCACCCTGTAGATGCCCTCCCACATCCCCTCTCGGTCTTGTTTGGTGCAGAACTCCTTCCAGCTCTGAGTCTGTGCTTTTGCCGCTTCGGTCTCGTAATTTTCTTTTTCTTTTAAATATTCTTCCACTACCATGGCTCTTCGGGCAGGGTTGGCGCATCTGATCCTCCGTTTTTTGGTGGCGACTTTCTTCTTCAACTCCTCGAGGTTTTCCGACCACCACGGCAGGGTAAGCTTCTCTTCTTGCTTTTTAGGTGGTATTGCCAAGGTGCATGCTTCTGTGATTGTTTCGGTGTATTGGGCTATTGTTGATTCTATTTGGGTGGCTGATGTGATGTTGTCTATTTTGGTTGTGAGCTGTTTTTCCATGAGTGATTGGCTAATGTTATCGCGAAACTTGGTCCAGTCGGCCTTTCTGGTGTTGTATTTTCTGGTGGTTCGGTTTATCTGGATGCCCTTGGACTTTTCAAGTTGGATAGTGAAGCTTATCCCATTGTGGTCGGAACTTGTGAGGCCCTCGTCAACTTCCCAGTCGTCCACAAACTGGAGGATTTCTGTCGAGCACGCTGTTACATCGACGAAACTGCTGTAGCGCTGGCCCCCCCGTATCGTGTCAAATGTTGGTGTATTTCCCTTGTTCAGGATTTCTAGGTCCAACTCCTGGATGGTGTCGAACATGTCATCTCCTCTGTTGTCTATGGTCGGGCTGCCCCACCACGTGCTTTTGGCATTTGCGTCACCTCCTAGGATCAACTTTGGGCTGGCGACTTTCTCCCCTATCACTTTTAGCTGGTCGAGGTACGGTTCGATTGGCTGGTCGGGCTCAAAGTAAAAGGAGACTAGTGTGATCTCCCAGGCACTGGTTTGGATCCCCACCACGACGATGTTGTTCGTGGTGAGTTCTGGGTACTGTCTGACATTAAAGTCCGCGTTGAAAACGGCGATTGCCGCTTTGACAGTACCCGCCCCTGTGCCAGTGCTCTGGAAGATCCGCACTCCCCTATGGCTCCTCATGCTCTGAGCCCCACCCACGTATGGTTCTTGTAGAAGCGCCATCGCAACTCCGCGCTTCTGTGCCTCGACCAGCAGTTCGTTGGTCGCCAGCCTTTTCCTTTGGAGGTTCGCCTGTAGTATGCCGTAGTGGTGGGGGGTGGTTTTTGAGCTGTGGTCTATGTGGCTGCCCTTAGCAATACGCTATGGTGAGTCTGGCCAATTCGTCCCATTTTTGCCTTGTGGGGCAGTGGACACTGAAGGTGTTGTGGTCAGTCCCGACTGTCTTTCCGGCTTTCTTGCAGTTCTGGCAGCAGGGCGGCGCATTCGCAACTCGGCTCGGACACTCTGCCCTCATATGCTGGCCACCACAGTGGCTGCAGAGGTCCGCCGGCTCCTTGCAGAAACGCCTTCCGTGGCCGAATCCAAGGCAGCGCGTGCATTGGACCAGCGGAGACTGGTCCTCAACCCGGACGCGCTGCAAGTCCACGTGCATGGATCCGGCCTCGAGTGCCCTGCGCCAGATCACCGGTGAGACAGCCAGGACTATATGTGCCGTATGGGGGTTTCGGGCTCTGCGTCTGTATTTTATTTGGAGACGGTTCTCCTCATCGTCGAGGCCGCAAAAGATTCCCCTATTTTGATTCCTCACGGCTTTCAGAATGTCCTCGTCGGTGTTAACCTCGAGGACATTCAGGAGGATCAGGAGCGGGTCTTTGTTCTTTACTTCCTCGACGGTGAGGTTAACCGCCTCTTTTTGCAACCTTTCTTTAATTTTGCTCCGCTCTTCAACGGAGCGGAAGCTCATCACCACCTTTCGGTCCTTGGTTTTCCTGATGTTATCTATTTTCGTTCCCTCTTCCCTTGCATTGACCGCCAGCCGAATCTTCTCCATGACCTGCTCTCCGGTCTCAGCCTCGTCTCCCGATTTGACGATTACGGAGTGTAGGGCGGTCGGTTGTGGGGATCTCTTCTCGCCACCACTCGCCACTACACTCGCGTAGCTCGCCTTCGTGCTTAAGGTTTCGACGGCGGTCTGCAGCTCTTTAATGCGTTCGTTACTTTCCTTTACCATTCTGGTATGGTCCTCCATAATGGGTTTTTGCAGGGCGACTTTATGTTCTTCCATCTTCTCTTTGAGGTTTTCCATTCTGTTTGTATTTTCCTGAATTAGCTTTGTGTGCTCCTCTAACTTTTTCAGTAACTCGTCCTCCCTTTTGCCCGTATCTAAATTTACGATGGGGGTGGGTGGCAGGACCACTTCCGCTGCGGCTGGCTGGTTGGGGCCGCTCTGCTCACACTCCTTTACCAACTGGTAGAGGCGGTCTATTGCGGCAATGGTCTCCACTTTTATCTCGGTTTTTAAATTCCGGGAATTGTTGAGATTCAGTTTAGCTTTGTGGAGGCAAGCCCTCGCCTCGAGGGTTCGGGTTGCGTATTTAGTAACGGGGGGTGGGGTGCTTATTGGCGCCTTGGGCTTGGGTTTGGATTGTTGGGTCGCCTTCTTTGGTGCCGGGTCGTCACTGAGGTCGATGTTGAATGTGGTGTTATGCTCGGGGGCCGATGGGCCAGCCCTCGGGGGGGATTTGGGCTTTGGTGGGGGACTATGACCGATTAGGGACATGATTCAAGTGGGTTTAATAAATTTGGACAAATTTGAAAGTATCGGTATGCTATATGTAGTGTTTAAAAACCGTTTATCTCAGAAACTATACGTCCGATCCAAAAACTAAATATGGGGGCTTAACCGACCCCTCCGTAGGTATAATATTCGGCAAAAATAAAAATTTCGTTATCCCTATAAATGAATAAAGGGTGGGCTTGGGTGGGCAATTTTCAAGTAGGTATTGGGATTTTAAAAATTTGTAAAAAATAGGCAAAAAATGCTAGAGCACCGAACGAGGTGTCTGCGGACGCGTCTCGACGAGACCTATAAAACTGTATACTAATACGTATTAGGGTGGGTAGTGAAAATTTGGAAAATCGGCGAAAAACTAAATTTTGTAAATAAAATATATCAAATGTATGGAAAATCTAAGGAATGGTGAGTCGCAGAAACACGCGGATGGTGTCTACAGACGGGGGCCGACGAGACGAACTCAACGACACGGGAAACAAGGTAAGCAGCACTACGATTATTTTTAGAAATTTGAACTTTAGTGTTTATTTTAATGTAATTATTTTTATTTCAGATTTATATGGAAAATAGCAATTTTTATTATGGAACGGACTCGAACAATTTACGGGATATCAATGGGGGGCACGAAAGGAGCAAGTGGCAAAAATTTCAGGGCGATAGGACAATATTTCGGAAAATTTTCTATGTTCTATTTCTGGGCGATGTATCGGTTAGGTGCACTTTTATGGTGGCCAAAAGTAGGTATTGGGATTTTAAAAATTTGTAAAAAATAGGCAAAAAATGCTAGAGCACCGAACGAGGTGTCTGCGGACGCGTCTCGACGAGACCTATAAAACTGTATACTAATACGTATTAGGGTGGGTAGTGAAAATTTGGAAAATCGGCGAAAAACTAAATTTTGTAAATAAAATATATCAAATGTATGGAAAATCTAAGGAATGGTGAGTCGCAGAAACACGCGGATGGTGTCTACAGACGGGGGCCGACGAGACGAACTCAACGACACGGGAAACAAGGTAAGCAGCACTACGATTATTTTTAGAAATTTGAACTTTAGTGTTTATTTTAATGTAATTATTTTTATTTCAGATTTATATGGAAAATAGCAATTTTTATTATGGAACGGACTCGAACAATTTACGGGATATCAATGGGGGGCACGAAAGGAGCAAGTGGCAAAAATTTCAGGGCGATAGGACAATATTTCGGAAAATTTTCTATGTTCTATTTCTGGGCGATGTATCGGTTAGGTGCACTTTTATGGTGGCCAAAAGTAGGTATTGGGATTTTAAAAATTTGTAAAAAATAGGCAAAAAATGCTAGAGCACCGAACGAGGTGTCTGCGGACGCGTCTCGACGAGACCTATAAAACTGTATACTAATACGTATTAGGGTGGGTAGTGAAAATTTGGAAAATCGGCGAAAAACTAAATTTTGTAAATAAAATATATCAAATGTATGGAAAATCTAAGGAATGGTGAGTCGCAGAAACACGCGGATGGTGTCTACAGACGGGGGCCGACGAGACGAACTCAACGACACGGGAAACAAGGTAAGCAGCACTACGATTATTTTTAGAAATTTGAACTTTAGTGTTTATTTTAATGTAATTATTTTTATTTCAGATTTATATGGAAAATAGCAATTTTTATTATGGAACGGACTCGAACAATTTACGGGATATCAATGGGGGGCACGAAAGGAGCAAGTGGCAAAAATTTCAGGGCGATAGGACAATATTTCGGAAAATTTTCTATGTTCTATTTCTGGGCGATGTATCGGTTAGGTGCACTTTTATGGTGGCCAAAAGTAGGTATTGGGATTTTAAAAATTTGTAAAAAATAGGCAAAAAATGCTAGAGCACCGAACGAGGTGTCTGCGGACGCGTCTCGACGAGACCTATAAAACTGTATACTAATACGTATTAGGGTGGGTAGTGAAAATTTGGAAAATCGGCGAAAAACTAAATTTTGTAAATAAAATATATCAAATGTATGGAAAATCTAAGGAATGGTGAGTCGCAGAAACACGCGGATGGTGTCTACAGACGGGGGCCGACGAGACGAACTCAACGACACGGGAAACAAGGTAAGCAGCACTACGATTATTTTTAGAAATTTGAACTTTAGTGTTTATTTTAATGTAATTATTTTTATTTCAGATTTATATGGAAAATAGCAATTTTTATTATGGAACGGACTCGAACAATTTACGGGATATCAATGGGGGGCACGAAAGGAGCAAGTGGCAAAAATTTCAGGGCGATAGGACAATATTTCGGAAAATTTTCTATGTTCTATTTCTGGGCGATGTATCGGTTAGGTGCACTTTTATGGTGGCCAAAAGTAGGTATTGGGATTTTAAAAATTTGTAAAAAATAGGCAAAAAATGCTAGAGCACCGAACGAGGTGTCTGCGGACGCGTCTCGACGAGACCTATAAAACTGTATACTAATACGTATTAGGGTGGGTAGTGAAAATTTGGAAAATCGGCGAAAAACTAAATTTTGTAAATAAAATATATCAAATGTATGGAAAATCTAAGGAATGGTGAGTCGCAGAAACACGCGGATGGTGTCTACAGACGGGGGCCGACGAGACGAACTCAACGACACGGGAAACAAGGTAAGCAGCACTACGATTATTTTTAGAAATTTGAACTTTAGTGTTTATTTTAATGTAATTATTTTTATTTCAGATTTATATGGAAAATAGCAATTTTTATTATGGAACGGACTCGAACAATTTACGGGATATCAATGGGGGGCACGAAAGGAGCAAGTGGCAAAAATTTCAGGGCGATAGGACAATATTTCGGAAAATTTTCTATGTTCTATTTCTGGGCGATGTATCGGTTAGGTGCACTTTTATGGTGGCCAAAAGTAGGTATTGGGATTTTAAAAATTTGTAAAAAATAGGCAAAAAATGCTAGAGCACCGAACGAGGTGTCTGCGGACGCGTCTCGACGAGACCTATAAAACTGTATACTAATACGTATTAGGGTGGGTAGTGAAAATTTGGAAAATCGGCGAAAAACTAAATTTTGTAAATAAAATATATCAAATGTATGGAAAATCTAAGGAATGGTGAGTCGCAGAAACACGCGGATGGTGTCTACAGACGGGGGCCGACGAGACGAACTCAACGACACGGGAAACAAGGTAAGCAGCACTACGATTATTTTTAGAAATTTGAACTTTAGTGTTTATTTTAATGTAATTATTTTTATTTCAGATTTATATGGAAAATAGCAATTTTTATTATGGAACGGACTCGAACAATTTACGGGATATCAATGGGGGGCACGAAAGGAGCAAGTGGCAAAAATTTCAGGGCGATAGGACAATATTTCGGAAAATTTTCTATGTTCTATTTCTGGGCGATGTATCGGTTAGGTGCACTTTTATGGTGGCCAAAAGTAGGTATTGGGATTTTAAAAATTTGTAAAAAATAGGCAAAAAATGCTAGAGCACCGAACGAGGTGTCTGCGGACGCGTCTCGACGAGACCTATAAAACTGTATACTAATACGTATTAGGGTGGGTAGTGAAAATTTGGAAAATCGGCGAAAAACTAAATTTTGTAAATAAAATATATCAAATGTATGGAAAATCTAAGGAATGGTGAGTCGCAGAAACACGCGGATGGTGTCTACAGACGGGGGCCGACGAGACGAACTCAACGACACGGGAAACAAGGTAAGCAGCACTACGATTATTTTTAGAAATTTGAACTTTAGTGTTTATTTTAATGTAATTATTTTTATTTCAGATTTATATGGAAAATAGCAATTTTTATTATGGAACGGACTCGAACAATTTACGGGATATCAATGGGGGGCACGAAAGGAGCAAGTGGCAAAAATTTCAGGGCGATAGGACAATATTTCGGAAAATTTTCTATGTTCTATTTCTGGGCGATGTATCGGTTAGGTGCACTTTTATGGTGGCCAAAAGTAGGTATTGGGATTTTAAAAATTTGTAAAAAATAGGCAAAAAATGCTAGAGCACCGAACGAGGTGTCTGCGGACGCGTCTCGACGAGACCTATAAAACTGTATACTAATACGTATTAGGGTGGGTAGTGAAAATTTGGAAAATCGGCGAAAAACTAAATTTTGTAAATAAAATATATCAAATGTATGGAAAATCTAAGGAATGGTGAGTCGCAGAAACACGCGGATGGTGTCTACAGACGGGGGCCGACGAGACGAACTCAACGACACGGGAAACAAGGTAAGCAGCACTACGATTATTTTTAGAAATTTGAACTTTAGTGTTTATTTTAATGTAATTATTTTTATTTCAGATTTATATGGAAAATAGCAATTTTTATTATGGAACGGACTCGAACAATTTACGGGATATCAATGGGGGGCACGAAAGGAGCAAGTGGCAAAAATTTCAGGGCGATAGGACAATATTTCGGAAAATTTTCTATGTTCTATTTCTGGGCGATGTATCGGTTAGGTGCACTTTTATGGTGGCCAAAAGTAGGTATTGGGATTTTAAAAATTTGTAAAAAATAGGCAAAAAATGCTAGAGCACCGAACGAGGTGTCTGCGGACGCGTCTCGACGAGACCTATAAAACTGTATACTAATACGTATTAGGGTGGGTAGTGAAAATTTGGAAAATCGGCGAAAAACTAAATTTTGTAAATAAAATATATCAAATGTATGGAAAATCTAAGGAATGGTGAGTCGCAGAAACACGCGGATGGTGTCTACAGACGGGGGCCGACGAGACGAACTCAACGACACGGGAAACAAGGTAAGCAGCACTACGATTATTTTTAGAAATTTGAACTTTAGTGTTTATTTTAATGTAATTATTTTTATTTCAGATTTATATGGAAAATAGCAATTTTTATTATGGAACGGACTCGAACAATTTACGGGATATCAATGGGGGGCACGAAAGGAGCAAGTGGCAAAAATTTCAGGGCGATAGGACAATATTTCGGAAAATTTTCTATGTTCTATTTCTGGGCGATGTATCGGTTAGGTGCACTTTTATGGTGGCCAAAAGTAGGTATTGGGATTTTAAAAATTTGTAAAAAATAGGCAAAAAATGCTAGAGCACCGAACGAGGTGTCTGCGGACGCGTCTCGACGAGACCTATAAAACTGTATACTAATACGTATTAGGGTGGGTAGTGAAAATTTGGAAAATCGGCGAAAAACTAAATTTTGTAAATAAAATATATCAAATGTATGGAAAATCTAAGGAATGGTGAGTCGCAGAAACACGCGGATGGTGTCTACAGACGGGGGCCGACGAGACGAACTCAACGACACGGGAAACAAGGTAAGCAGCACTACGATTATTTTTAGAAATTTGAACTTTAGTGTTTATTTTAATGTAATTATTTTTATTTCAGATTTATATGGAAAATAGCTATTTTTATTATGGAACGGACTCGAACAATTTACGGGATATCAATGGGGGGCACGAAAGGAGCAAGTGGCAAAAATTTCAGGGCGATAGGACAATATTTCGGAAAATTTTCTATGTTCTATTTCTGGGCGATGTATCGGTTAGGTGCACTTTTATGGTGGCCAAAAGTAGGTATTGGGATTTTAAAAATTTGTAAAAAATAGGCAAAAAATGCTAGAGCACCGAACGAGGTGTCTGCGGACGCGTCTCGACGAGACCTATAAAACTGTATACTAATACGTATTAGGGTGGGTAGTGAAAATTTGGAAAATCGGCGAAAAACTAAATTTTGTAAATAAAATATATCAAATGTATGGAAAATCTAAGGAATGGTGAGTCGCAGAAACACGCGGATGGTGTCTACAGACGGGGGCCGACGAGACGAACTCAACGACACGGGAAACAAGGTAAGCAGCACTACGATTATTTTTAGAAATTTGAACTTTAGTGTTTATTTTAATGTAATTATTTTTATTTCAGATTTATATGGAAAATAGCAATTTTTATTATGGAACGGACTCGAACAATTTACGGGATATCAATGGGGGGCACGAAAGGAGCAAGTGGCAAAAATTTCAGGGCGATAGGACAATATTTCGGAAAATTTTCTATGTTCTATTTCTGGGCGATGTATCGGTTAGGTGCACTTTTATGGTGGCCAAAAGTAGGTATTGGGATTTTAAAAATTTGTAAAAAATAGGCAAAAAATGCTAGAGCACCGAACGAGGTGTCTGCGGACGCGTCTCGACGAGACCTATAAAACTGTATACTAATACGTATTAGGGTGGGTAGTGAAAATTTGGAAAATCGGCGAAAAACTAAATTTTGTAAATAAAATATATCAAATGTATGGAAAATCTAAGGAATGGTGAGTCGCAGAAACACGCGGATGGTGTCTACAGACGGGGGCCGACGAGACGAACTCAACGACACGGGAAACAAGGTAAGCAGCACTACGATTATTTTTAGAAATTTGAACTTTAGTGTTTATTTTAATGTAATTATTTTTA
Organism: Thyatira batis; assembly: GCA_905147785.2. Classification (NCBI taxonomy): domain Eukaryota; kingdom Metazoa; phylum Arthropoda; class Insecta; order Lepidoptera; family Drepanidae; genus Thyatira; species Thyatira batis. Next base: position 4,346 of record LR990509.1, on the reverse strand, counting down.
TTTCAGATTTATATGGAAAATAGCAATTTTTATTATGGAACGGACTCGAACAATTTACGGGATATCAATGGGGGGCACGAAAGGAGCAAGTGGCAAAAATTTCAGGGCGATAGGACAATATTTCGGAAAATTTTCTATGTTCTATTTCTGGGCGATGTATCGGTTAGGTGCACTTTTATGGTGGCCAAAAGTAGGTATTGGGATTTTAAAAATTTGTAAAAAATAGGCAAAAAATGCTAGAGCACCGAACGAGGTGTCTGCGGACGCGTCTCGACGAGACCTATAAAACTGTATACTAATACGTATTAGGGTGGGTAGTGAAAATTTGGAAAATCGGCGAAAAACTAAATTTTGTAAATAAAATATATCAAATGTATGGAAAATCTAAGGAATGGTGAGTCGCAGAAACACGCGGATGGTGTCTACAGACGGGGGCCGACGAGACGAACTCAACGACACGGGAAACAAGGTAAGCAGCACTACGATTATTTTTAGAAATTTGAACTTTAGTGTTTATTTTAATGTAATTATTTTTATTTCAGATTTATATGGAAAATAGCAATTTTTATTATGGAACGGACTCGAACAATTTACGGGATATCAATGGGGGGCACGAAAGGAGCAAGTGGCAAAAATTTCAGGGCGATAGGACAATATTTCGGAAAATTTTCTATGTTCTATTTCTGGGCGATGTATCGGTTAGGTGCACTTTTATGGTGGCCAAAAGTAGGTATTGGGATTTTAAAAATTTGTAAAAAATAGGCAAAAAATGCTAGAGCACCGAACGAGGTGTCTGCGGACGCGTCTCGACGAGACCTATAAAACTGTATACTAATACGTATTAGGGTGGGTAGTGAAAATTTGGAAAATCGGCGAAAAACTAAATTTTGTAAATAAAATATATCAAATGTATGGAAAATCTAAGGAATGGTGAGTCGCAGAAACACGCGGATGGTGTCTACAGACGGGGGCCGACGAGACGAACTCAACGACACGGGAAACAAGGTAAGCAGCACTACGATTATTTTTAGAAATTTGAACTTTAGTGTTTATTTTAATGTAATTATTTTTATTTCAGATTTATATGGAAAATAGCAATTTTTATTATGGAACGGACTCGAACAATTTACGGGATATCAATGGGGGGCACGAAAGGAGCAAGTGGCAAAAATTTCAGGGCGATAGGACAATATTTCGGAAAATTTTCTATGTTCTATTTCTGGGCGATGTATCGGTTAGGTGCACTTTTATGGTGGCCAAAAGTAGGTATTGGGATTTTAAAAATTTGTAAAAAATAGGCAAAAAATGCTAGAGCACCGAACGAGGTGTCTGCGGACGCGTCTCGACGAGACCTATAAAACTGTATACTAATACGTATTAGGGTGGGTAGTGAAAATTTGGAAAATCGGCGAAAAACTAAATTTTGTAAATAAAATATATCAAATGTATGGAAAATCTAAGGAATGGTGAGTCGCAGAAACACGCGGATGGTGTCTACAGACGGGGGCCGACGAGACGAACTCAACGACACGGGAAACAAGGTAAGCAGCACTACGATTATTTTTAGAAATTTGAACTTTAGTGTTTATTTTAATGTAATTATTTTTATTTCAGATTTATATGGAAAATAGCAATTTTTATTATGGAACGGACTCGAACAATTTACGGGATATCAATGGGGGGCACGAAAGGAGCAAGTGGCAAAAATTTCAGGGCGATAGGACAATATTTCGGAAAATTTTCTATGTTCTATTTCTGGGCGATGTATCGGTTAGGTGCACTTTTATGGTGGCCAAAAGTAGGTATTGGGATTTTAAAAATTTGTAAAAAATAGGCAAAAAATGCTAGAGCACCGAACGAGGTGTCTGCGGACGCGTCTCGACGAGACCTATAAAACTGTATACTAATACGTATTAGGGTGGGTAGTGAAAATTTGGAAAATCGGCGAAAAACTAAATTTTGTAAATAAAATATATCAAATGTATGGAAAATCTAAGGAATGGTGAGTCGCAGAAACACGCGGATGGTGTCTACAGACGGGGGCCGACGAGACGAACTCAACGACACGGGAAACAAGGTAAGCAGCACTACGATTATTTTTAGAAATTTGAACTTTAGTGTTTATTTTAATGTAATTATTTTTATTTCAGATTTATATGGAAAATAGCAATTTTTATTATGGAACGGACTCGAACAATTTACGGGATATCAATGGGGGGCACGAAAGGAGCAAGTGGCAAAAATTTCAGGGCGATAGGACAATATTTCGGAAAATTTTCTATGTTCTATTTCTGGGCGATGTATCGGTTAGGTGCACTTTTATGGTGGCCAAAAGTAGGTATTGGGATTTTAAAAATTTGTAAAAAATAGGCAAAAAATGCTAGAGCACCGAACGAGGTGTCTGCGGACGCGTCTCGACGAGACCTATAAAACTGTATACTAATACGTATTAGGGTGGGTAGTGAAAATTTGGAAAATCGGCGAAAAACTAAATTTTGTAAATAAAATATATCAAATGTATGGAAAATCTAAGGAATGGTGAGTCGCAGAAACACGCGGATGGTGTCTACAGACGGGGGCCGACGAGACGAACTCAACGACACGGGAAACAAGGTAAGCAGCACTACGATTATTTTTAGAAATTTGAACTTTAGTGTTTATTTTAATGTAATTATTTTTATTTCAGATTTATATGGAAAATAGCAATTTTTATTATGGAACGGACTCGAACAATTTACGGGATATCAATGGGGGGCACGAAAGGAGCAAGTGGCAAAAATTTCAGGGCGATAGGACAATATTTCGGAAAATTTTCTATGTTCTATTTCTGGGCGATGTATCGGTTAGGTGCACTTTTATGGTGGCCAAAAGTAGGTATTGGGATTTTAAAAATTTGTAAAAAATAGGCAAAAAATGCTAGAGCACCGAACGAGGTGTCTGCGGACGCGTCTCGACGAGACCTATAAAACTGTATACTAATACGTATTAGGGTGGGTAGTGAAAATTTGGAAAATCGGCGAAAAACTAAATTTTGTAAATAAAATATATCAAATGTATGGAAAATCTAAGGAATGGTGAGTCGCAGAAACACGCGGATGGTGTCTACAGACGGGGGCCGACGAGACGAACTCAACGACACGGGAAACAAGGTAAGCAGCACTACGATTATTTTTAGAAATTTGAACTTTAGTGTTTATTTTAATGTAATTATTTTTATTTCAGATTTATATGGAAAATAGCAATTTTTATTATGGAACGGACTCGAACAATTTACGGGATATCAATGGGGGGCACGAAAGGAGCAAGTGGCAAAAATTTCAGGGCGATAGGACAATATTTCGGAAAATTTTCTATGTTCTATTTCTGGGCGATGTATCGGTTAGGTGCACTTTTATGGTGGCCAAAAGTAGGTATTGGGATTTTAAAAATTTGTAAAAAATAGGCAAAAAATGCTAGAGCACCGAACGAGGTGTCTGCGGACGCGTCTCGACGAGACCTATAAAACTGTATACTAATACGTATTAGGGTGGGTAGTGAAAATTTGGAAAATCGGCGAAAAACTAAATTTTGTAAATAAAATATATCAAATGTATGGAAAATCTAAGGAATGGTGAGTCGCAGAAACACGCGGATGGTGTCTACAGACGGGGGCCGACGAGACGAACTCAACGACACGGGAAACAAGGTAAGCAGCACTACGATTATTTTTAGAAATTTGAACTTTAGTGTTTATTTTAATGTAATTATTTTTATTTCAGATTTATATGGAAAATAGCTATTTTTATTATGGAACGGACTCGAACAATTTACGGGATATCAATGGGGGGCACGAAAGGAGCAAGTGGCAAAAATTTCAGGGCGATAGGACAATATTTCGGAAAATTTTCTATGTTCTATTTCTGGGCGATGTATCGGTTAGGTGCACTTTTATGGTGGCCAAAAGTAGGTATTGGGATTTTAAAAATTTGTAAAAAATAGGCAAAAAATGCTAGAGCACCGAACGAGGTGTCTGCGGACGCGTCTCGACGAGACCTATAAAACTGTATACTAATACGTATTAGGGTGGGTAGTGAAAATTTGGAAAATCGGCGAAAAACTAAATTTTGTAAATAAAATATATCAAATGTATGGAAAATCTAAGGAATGGTAAGTCGCAGAAACACGCGGATGGTGTCTACAGACGGGGGCCGACGAGACGAACTCAACGACACGGGAAACAAGGTAAGCAGCACTACGATTATTTTTAGAAATTTGAACTTTAGTGTTTATTTTAATGTAATTATTTTTATTTCAGATTTATATGGAAAATAGCAATTTTTATTATGGAACGGACTCGAACAATTTAC
>LR990508.1:7560000-7951191 GCA_905147785.2 Thyatira batis | reverse complement strand
ACCTTCCGCTCCGTCCTCCGACCTCCGGATCCTGAAAAATAAACAAATATTAGTAAATTTCACCTATAAAAACAGTTTTTTCATAATTTCTTCAGATTTTTCTATAGAGACATATATATATTATTGCATATCTGAGTCCGCCGCGCCGAGACGCTTCTTTTAACACCAAATACGGCCCCCTGGGAGCAAATTTTCATCTAGATACACCGAGTCCCCGTTGCCCATACAGTTTTAGTCAAAATTTTACATAACATTTTTGTAGTACCGAAGTTCACCTAAGGGGTGACGTGCCAAAAAATTACATCGCATAAATTTCCTAATAATCTCCCGTTTCTCCCGATTTTTTGTCACAGCTCATAGATCTTGCTCCCACATACGCTTTTACGCGAAAAACACCCGGCGTTTCTCAGATAAACCCGACTTTTTGATAAATTGCCTTCAGCAATTTCCATACAAATTTCATAGTAACTTTCACATAACATTTTCTGGTCTAATTTCTATCTAGTTCTTCCAAATTTATTTCTGTTTTCGGCTGGTTGTTGAACACGACGAGACGCGTCGAAAGACACCTTCCGCTCCGTCCTCCGACCTCCGGATCCTGAAAAATAAACAAATATTAGTAAATTTCACCTATAAAAACAGTTTTTTCATAATTTCTTCAGATTTTTCTATAGAGACATATATATATTATTGCATATCTGAGTCCGCCGCGCCGAGACGCTTCTTTTAACACCAAATACGGCCCCCTGGGAGCAAATTTTCATCTAGATACACCGAGTCCCCGTTGCCCATACAGTTTTAGTCAAAATTTTACATAACATTTTTGTAGTACCGAAGTTCACCTAAGGGGTGACGTGCCAAAAAATTACATCGCATAAATTTCCTAATAATCTCCCGTTTCTCCCGATTTTTTGTCACAGCTCATAGATCTTGCTCCCACATACGCTTTTACGCGAAAAACACCCGGCGTTTCTCAGATAAACCCGACTTTTTGATAAATTGCCTTCAGCAATTTCCATACAAATTTCATAGTAACTTTCACATAACATTTTCTGGTCTAATTTCTATCTAGTTCTTCCAAATTTATTTCTGTTTTCGGCTGGTTGTTGAACACGACGAGACGCGTCGAAAGACACCTTCCGCTCCGTCCTCCGACCTCCGGATCCTGAAAAATAAACAAATATTAGTAAATTTCACCTATAAAAACAGTTTTTTCATAATTTCTTCAGATTTTTCTATAGAGACATATATATATTATTGCATATCTGAGTCCGCCGCGCCGAGACGCTTCTTTTAACACCAAATACGGCCCCCTGGGAGCAAATTTTCATCTAGATACACCGAGTCCCCGTTGCCCATACAGTTTTAGTCAAAATTTTACATAACATTTTTGTAGTACCGAAGTTCACCTAAGGGGTGACGTGCCAAAAAATTACATCGCATAAATTTCCTAATAATCTCCCGTTTCTCCCGATTTTTTGTCACAGCTCATAGATCTTGCTCCCACATACGCTTTTACGCGAAAAACACCCGGCGTTTCTCAGATAAACCCGACTTTTTGATAAATTGCCTTCAGCAATTTCCATACAAATTTCATAGTAACTTTCACATAACATTTTCTGGTCTAATTTCTATCTAGTTCTTCCAAATTTATTTCTGTTTTCGGCTGGTTGTTGAACACGACGAGACGCGTCGAAAGACACCTTCCGCTCCGTCCTCCGACCTCCGGATCCTGAAAAATAAACAAATATTAGTAAATTTCACCTATAAAAACAGTTTTTTCATAATTTCTTCAGATTTTTCTATAGAGACATATATATATTATTGCATATCTGAGTCCGCCGCGCCGAGACGCTTCTTTTAACACCAAATACGGCCCCCTGGGAGCAAATTTTCATCTAGATACACCGAGTCCCCGTTGCCCATACAGTTTTAGTCAAAATTTTACATAACATTTTTGTAGTACCGAAGTTCACCTAAGGGGTGACGTGCCAAAAAATTACATCGCATAAATTTCCTAATAATCTCCCGTTTCTCCCGATTTTTTGTCACAGCTCATAGATCTTGCTCCCACATACGCTTTTACGCGAAAAACACCCGGCGTTTCTCAGATAAACCCGACTTTTTGATAAATTGCCTTCAGCAATTTCCATACAAATTTCATAGTAACTTTCACATAACATTTTCTGGTCTAATTTCTATCTAGTTCTTCCAAATTTATTTCTGTTTTCGGCTGGTTGTTGAACACGACGAGACGCGTCGAAAGACACCTTCCGCTCCGTCCTCCGACCTCCGGATCCTGAAAAATAAACAAATATTAGTAAATTTCACCTATAAAAACAGTTTTTTCATAATTTCTTCAGATTTTTCTATAGAGACATATATATATTATTGCATATCTGAGTCCGCCGCGCCGAGACGCTTCTTTTAACACCAAATACGGCCCCCTGGGAGCAAATTTTCATCTAGATACACCGAGTCCCCGTTGCCCATACAGTTTTAGTCAAAATTTTACATAACATTTTTGTAGTACCGAAGTTCACCTAAGGGGTGACGTGCCAAAAAATTACATCGCATAAATTTCCTAATAATCTCCCGTTTCTCCCGATTTTTTGTCACAGCTCATAGATCTTGCTCCCACATACGCTTTTACGCGAAAAACACCCGGCGTTTCTCAGATAAACCCGACTTTTTGATAAATTGCCTTCAGCAATTTCCATACAAATTTCATAGTAACTTTCACATAACATTTTCTGGTCTAATTTCTATCTAGTTCTTCCAAATTTATTTCTGTTTTCGGCTGGTTGTTGAACACGACGAGACGCGTCGAAAGACACCTTCCGCTCCGTCCTCCGACCTCCGGATCCTGAAAAATAAACAAATATTAGTAAATTTCACCTATAAAAACAGTTTTTTCATAATTTCTTCAGATTTTTCTATAGAGACATATATATATTATTGCATATCTGAGTCCGCCGCGCCGAGACGCTTCTTTTAACACCAAATACGGCCCCCTGGGAGCAAATTTTCATCTAGATACACCGAGTCCCCGTTGCCCATACAGTTTTAGTCAAAATTTTACATAACATTTTTGTAGTACCGAAGTTCACCTAAGGGGTGACGTGCCAAAAAATTACATCGCATAAATTTCCTAATAATCTCCCGTTTCTCCCGATTTTTTGTCACAGCTCATAGATCTTGCTCCCACATACGCTTTTACGCGAAAAACACCCGGCGTTTCTCAGATAAACCCGACTTTTTGATAAATTGCCTTCAGCAATTTCCATACAAATTTCATAGTAACTTTCACATAACATTTTCTGGTCTAATTTCTATCTAGTTCTTCCAAATTTATTTCTGTTTTCGGCTGGTTGTTGAACACGACGAGACGCGTCGAAAGACACCTTCCGCTCCGTCCTCCGACCTCCGGATCCTGAAAAATAAACAAATATTAGTAAATTTCACCTATAAAAACAGTTTTTTCATAATTTCTTCAGATTTTTCTATAGAGACATATATATATTATTGCATATCTGAGTCCGCCGCGCCGAGACGCTTCTTTTAACACCAAATACGGCCCCCTGGGAGCAAATTTTCATCTAGATACACCGAGTCCCCGTTGCCCATACAGTTTTAGTCAAAATTTTACATAACATTTTTGTAGTACCGAAGTTCACCTAAGGGGTGACGTGCCAAAAAATTACATCGCATAAATTTCCTAATAATCTCCCGTTTCTCCCGATTTTTTGTCACAGCTCATAGATCTTGCTCCCACATACGCTTTTACGCGAAAAACACCCGGCGTTTCTCAGATAAACCCGACTTTTGATAAATTGCCTTCAGCAATTTCCATACAAATTTCATAGTAACTTTCACATAACATTTTCTGGTCTAATTTCTATCTAGTTCTTCCAAATTTATTTCTGTTTTCGGCTGGTTGTTGAACACGACGAGACGCGTCGAAAGACACCTTCCGCTCCGTCCTCCGACCTCCGGATCCTGAAAAATAAACAAATATTAGTAAATTTCACCTATAAAAACAGTTTTTTCATAATTTCTTCAGATTTTTCTATAGAGACATATATATATTATTGCATATCTGAGTCCGCCGCGCCGAGACGCTTCTTTTAACACCAAATACGGCCCCCTGGGAGCAAATTTTCATCTAGATACACCGAGTCCCCGTTGCCCATACAGTTTTAGTCAAAATTTTACATAACATTTTTGTAGTACCGAAGTTCACCTAAGGGGTGACGTGCCAAAAAATTACATCGCATAAATTTCCTAATAATCTCCCGTTTCTCCCGATTTTTTGTCACAGCTCATAGATCTTGCTCCCACATACGCTTTTACGCGAAAAACACCCCGGCGTTTCTCAGATAAACCCGACTTTTTGATAAATTGCCTTCAGCAATTTCCATACAAATTTCATAGTAACTTTCACATAACATTTTCTGGTCTAATTTCTATCTAGTTCTTCCAAATTTATTTCTGTTTTCGGCTGGTTGTTGAACACGACGAGACGCGTCGAAAGACACCTTCCGCTCCGTCCTCCGACCTCCGGATCCTGAAAAATAAACAAATATTAGTAAATTTCACCTATAAAAACAGTTTTTTCATAATTTCTTCAGATTTTTCTATAGAGACATATATATATTATTGCATATCTGAGTCCGCCGCGCCGAGACGCTTCTTTTAACACCAAATACGGCCCCCTGGGAGCAAATTTTCATCTAGATACACCGAGTCCCCGTTGCCCATACAGTTTTAGTCAAAATTTTACATAACATTTTTGTAGTACCGAAGTTCACCTAAGGGGTGACGTGCCAAAAAAATTACATCGCATAAATTTCCTAATAATCTCCCGTTTCTCCCGATTTTTTGTCACAGCTCATAGATCTTGCTCCCACATACGCTTTTACGCGAAAAACACCCGGCGTTTCTCAGATAAACCCGACTTTTTGATAAATTGCCTTCAGCAATTTCCATACAAATTTCATAGTAACTTTCACATAACATTTTCTGGTCTAATTTCTATCTAGTTCTTCCAAATTTATTTCTGTTTTCGGCTGGTTGTTGAACACGACGAGACGCGTCGAAAGACACCTTCCGCTCCGTCCTCCGACCTCCGGATCCTGAAAAATAAACAAATATTAGTAAATTTCACCTATAAAACAGTTTTTTCATAATTTCTTCAGATTTTTCTATAGAGACATATATATATTATTGCATATCTGAGTCCGCCGCGCCGAGACGCTTCTTTTAACACCAAATACGGCCCCCTGGGAGCAAATTTTCATCTAGATACACCGAGTCCCCGTTGCCCATACAGTTTTAGTCAAAATTTTACATAACATTTTTGTAGTACCGAAGTTCACCTAAGGGGTGACGTGCCAAAAAATTACATCGCATAAATTTCCTAATAATCTCCCGTTTCTCCCGATTTTTTGTCACAGCTCATAGATCTTGCTCCCACATACGCTTTTACGCGAAAAACACCCGGCGTTTCTCAGATAAACCCGACTTTTTGATAAATTGCCTTCAGCAATTTCCATACAAATTTCATAGTAACTTTCACATAACATTTTCTGGTCTAATTTCTATCTAGTTCTTCCAAATTTATTTCTGTTTTCGGCTGGTTGTTGAACACGACGAGACGCGTCGAAAGACACCTTCCGCTCCGTCCTCCGACCTCCGGATCCTGAAAAATAAACAAATATTAGTAAATTTCACCTATAAAAACAGTTTTTTTCATAATTTCTTCAGATTTTTCTATAGAGACATATATATATTATTGCATATCTGAGTCCGCCGCGCCGAGACGCTTCTTTTAACACCAAATACGGCCCCCTGGGAGCAAATTTTCATCTAGATACACCGAGTCCCCGTTGCCCATACAGTTTTAGTCAAAATTTTACATAACATTTTTGTAGTACCGAAGTTCACCTAAGGGGTGACGTGCCAAAAATTACATCGCATAAATTTCCTAATAATCTCCCGTTTCTCCCGATTTTTTGTCACAGCTCATAGATCTTGCTCCCACATACGCTTTTACGCGAAAAACACCCGGCGTTTCTCAGATAAACCCGACTTTTTGATAAATTGCCTTCAGCAATTTCCATACAAATTTCATAGTAACTTTCACATAACATTTTCTGGTCTAATTTCTATCTAGTTCTTCCAAATTTATTTCTGTTTTCGGCTGGTTGTTGAACACGACGAGACGCGTCGAAAGACACCTTCCGCTCCGTCCTCCGACCTCCGGATCCTGAAAAATAAACAAATATTAGTAAATTTCACCTATAAAAACAGTTTTTTCATAATTTCTTCAGATTTTTCTATAGAGACATATATATATTATTGCATATCTGAGTCCGCCGCGCCGAGACGCTTCTTTTAACACCAAATACGGCCCCCTGGGAGCAAATTTTCATCTAGATACACCGAGTCCCCGTTGCCCATACAGTTTTAGTCAAAATTTTACATAACATTTTTGTAGTACCGAAGTTCACCTAAGGGGTGACGTGCCAAAAAATTACATCGCATAAATTTCCTAATAATCTCCCGTTTCTCCCGATTTTTTGTCACAGCTCATAGATCTTGCTCCCACATACGCTTTTACGCGAAAAACACCCGGCGTTTCTCAGATAAACCCGACTTTTTGATAAATTGCCTTCAGCAATTTCCATACAAATTTCATAGTAACTTTCACATAACATTTTCTGGTCTAATTTCTATCTAGTTCTTCCAAATTTATTTCTGTTTTCGGCTGGTTGTTGAACACGACGAGACGCGTCGAAAGACACCTTCCGCTCCGTCCTCCGACCTCCGGATCCTGAAAAATAAACAAATATTAGTAAATTTCACCTATAAAAACAGTTTTTTTCATAATTTCTTCAGATTTTTCTATAGAGACATATATATATTATTGCATATCTGAGTCCGCCGCGCCGAGACGCTTCTTTTAACACCAAATACGGCCCCCCTGGGAGCAAATTTTCATCTAGATACACCGAGTCCCCGTTGCCCATACAGTTTTAGTCAAAATTTTACATAACATTTTTGTAGTACCGAAGTTCACCTAAGGGGTGACGTGCCTAAAAATTACATCGCATAAATTTCCTAATAATCTCCCGTTTCTCCCGATTTTTTGTCACAGCTCATAGATCTTGCTCCCACATACGCTTTTACGCGAAAAACACCCGGCGTTTCTCAGATAAACCCGACTTTTTGATAAATTGCCTTCAGCAATTTCCATACAAATTTCATAGTAACTTTCACATAACATTTTCTGGTCTAATTTCTATCTAGTTCTTCCAAATTTATTTCTGTTTTCGGCTGGTTGTTGAACACGACGAGACGCGTCGAAAGACACCTTCCGCTCCGTCCTCCGACCTCCGGATCCTGAAAAATAAACAAATATTAGTAAATTTCACCTATAAAAACAGTTTTTTCATAATTTCTTCAGATTTTTCTATAGAGACATATATATATTATTGCATATCTGAGTCCGCCGCGCCGAGACGCTTCTTTTAACACCAAATACGGCCCCCTGGGAGCAAATTTTCATCTAGATACACCGAGTCCCCGTTGCCCATACAGTTTTAGTCAAAATTTTACATAACATTTTTGTAGTACCGAAGTTCACCTAAGGGGTGACGTGCCAAAAAATTACATCGCATAAATTTCCTAATAATCTCCCGTTTCTCCCGATTTTTTGTCACAGCTCATAGATCTTGCTCCCACATACGCTTTTACGCGAAAAACACCCGGCGTTTCTCAGATAAACCCGACTTTTTGATAAATTGCCTTCAGCAATTTCCATACAAATTTCATAGTAACTTTCACATAACATTTTCTGGTCTAATTTCTATCTAGTTCTTCCAAATTTATTTCTGTTTTCGGCTGGTTGTTGAACACGACGAGACGCGTCGAAAGACACCTTCCGCTCCGTCCTCCGACCTCCGGATCCTGAAAAATAAACAAATATTAGTAAATTTCACCTATAAAAACAGTTTTTTCATAATTTCTTCAGATTTTTCTATAGAGACATATATATATTATTGCATATCTGAGTCCGCCGCGCCGAGACGCTTCTTTTAACACCAAATACGGCCCCCTGGGAGCAAATTTTCATCTAGATACACCGAGTCCCCGTTGCCCATACAGTTTTAGTCAAAATTTTACATAACATTTTTGTAGTACCGAAGTTCACCTAAGGGGTGACGTGCCAAAAAATTACATCGCATAAATTTCCTAATAATCTCCCGTTTCTCCCGATTTTTTGTCACAGCTCATAGATCTTGCTCCCACATACGCTTTTACGCGAAAAACACCCGGCGTTTCTCAGATAAACCCGACTTTTTGATAAATTGCCTTCAGCAATTTCCATACAAATTTCATAGTAACTTTCACATAACATTTTCTGGTCTAATTTCTATCTAGTTCTTCCAAATTTATTTCTGTTTTCGGCTGGTTGTTGAACACGACGAGACGCGTCGAAAGACACCTTCCGCTCCGTCCTCCGACCTCCGGATCCTGAAAAATAAACAAATATTAGTAAATTTCACCTATAAAAACAGTTTTTTTCATAATTTCTTCAGATTTTTCTATAGAGACATATATATATTATTGCATATCTGAGTCCGCCGCGCCGAGACGCTTCTTTTAACACCAAATACGGCCCCCTGGGAGCAAATTTTCATCTAGATACACCGAGTCCCCGTTGCCCATACAGTTTTAGTCAAAATTTTACATAACATTTTTGTAGTACCGAAGTTCACCTAAGGGGTGACGTGCCAAAAAATTACATCGCATAAATTTCCTAATAATCTCCCGTTTCTCCCGATTTTTTGTCACAGCTCATAGATCTTGCTCCCACATACGCTTTTACGCGAAAAACACCCGGCGTTTCTCAGATAAACCCGACTTTTTGATAAATTGCCTTCAGCAATTTCCATACAAATTTCATAGTAACTTTCACATAACATTTTCTGGTCTAATTTCTATCTAGTTCTTCCAAATTTATTTCTGTTTTCGGCTGGTTGTTGAACACGACGAGACGCGTCGAAAGACACCTTCCGCTCCGTCCTCCGACCTCCGGATCCTGAAAAATAAACAAATATTAGTAAATTTCACCTATAAAAACAGTTTTTTCATAATTTCTTCAGATTTTTCTATAGAGACATATATATATTATTGCATATCTGAGTCCGCCGCGCCGAGACGCTTCTTTTAACACCAAATACGGCCCCCTGGGAGCAAATTTTCATCTAGATACACCGAGTCCCCGTTGCCCATACAGTTTTAGTCAAAATTTTACATAACATTTTTGTAGTACCGAAGTTCACCTAAGGGGTGACGTGCCAAAAAATTACATCGCATAAATTTCCTAATAATCTCCCGTTTCTCCCGATTTTTTGTCACAGCTCATAGATCTTGCTCCCACATACGCTTTTACGCGAAAAACACCCGGCGTTTCTCAGATAAACCCGACTTTTTGATAAATTGCCTTCAGCAATTTCCATACAAATTTCATAGTAACTTTCACATAACATTTTCTGGTCTAATTTCTATCTAGTTCTTCCAAATTTATTTCTGTTTTCGGCTGGTTGTTGAACACGACGAGACGCGTCGAAAGACACCTTCCGCTCCGTCCTCCGACCTCCGGATCCTGAAAAATAAACAAATATTAGTAAATTTCACCTATAAAAACAGTTTTTTCATAATTTCTTCAGATTTTTCTATAGAGACATATATATATTATTGCATATCTGAGTCCGCCGCGCCGAGACGCTTCTTTTAACACCAAATACGGCCCCCTGGGAGCAAATTTTCATCTAGATACACCGAGTCCCCGTTGCCCATACAGTTTTAGTCAAAATTTTACATAACATTTTTGTAGTACCGAAGTTCACCTAAGGGGTGACGTGCCAAAAAATTACATCGCATAAATTTCCTAATAATCTCCCGTTTCTCCCGATTTTTTGTCACAGCTCATAGATCTTGCTCCCACATACGCTTTTACGCGAAAAACACCCGGCGTTTCTCAGATAAACCCGACTTTTTGATAAATTGCCTTCAGCAATTTCCATACAAATTTCATAGTAACTTTCACATAACATTTTCTGGTCTAATTTCTATCTAGTTCTTCCAAATTTATTTCTGTTTTCGGCTGGTTGTTGAACACGACGAGACGCGTCGAAAGACACCTTCCGCTCCGTCCTCCGACCTCCGGATCCTGAAAAATAAACAAATATTAGTAAATTTCACCTATAAAAACAGTTTTTTCATAATTTCTTCAGATTTTTCTATAGAGACATATATATATTATTGCATATCTGAGTCCGCCGCGCCGAGACGCTTCTTTTAACACCAAATACGGCCCCCTGGGAGCAAATTTTCATCTAGATACACCGAGTCCCCGTTGCCCATACAGTTTTAGTCAAAATTTTACATAACATTTTTGTAGTACCGAAGTTCACCTAAGGGGTGACGTGCCAAAAAATTACATCGCATAAATTTCCTAATAATCTCCCGTTTCTCCCGATTTTTTGTCACAGCTCATAGATCTTGCTCCCACATACGCTTTTACGCGAAAAACACCCGGCGTTTCTCAGATAAACCCGACTTTTTGATAAATTGCCTTCAGCAATTTCCATACAAATTTCATAGTAACTTTCACATAACATTTTCTGGTCTAATTTCTATCTAGTTCTTCCAAATTTATTTCTGTTTTCGGCTGGTTGTTGAACACGACGAGACGCGTCGAAAGACACCTTCCGCTCCGTCCTCCGACCTCCGGATCCTGAAAAATAAACAAATATTAGTAAATTTCACCTATAAAAACAGTTTTTTCATAATTTCTTCAGATTTTTCTATAGAGACATATATATATTATTGCATATCTGAGTCCGCCGCGCCGAGACGCTTCTTTTAACACCAAATACGGCCCCCTGGGAGCAAATTTTCATCTAGATACACCGAGTCCCCGTTGCCCATACAGTTTTAGTCAAAATTTTACATAACATTTTTGTAGTACCGAAGTTCACCTAAGGGGTGACGTGCCAAAAAATTACATCGCATAAATTTCCTAATAATCTCCCGTTTCTCCCGATTTTTTGTCACAGCTCATAGATCTTGCTCCCACATACGCTTTTACGCGAAAAACACCCGGCGTTTCTCAGATAAACCCGACTTTTTGATAAATTGCCTTCAGCAATTTCCATACAAATTTCATAGTAACTTTCACATAACATTTTCTGGTCTAATTTCTATCTAGTTCTTCCAAATTTATTTCTGTTTTCGGCTGGTTGTTGAACACGACGAGACGCGTCGAAAGACACCTTCCGCTCCGTCCTCCGACCTCCGGATCCTGAAAAATAAACAAATATTAGTAAATTTCACCTATAAAAACAGTTTTTTCATAATTTCTTCAGATTTTTCTATAGAGACATATATATATTATTGCATATCTGAGTCCGCCGCGCCGAGACGCTTCTTTTAACACCAAATACGGCCCCCTGGGAGCAAATTTTCATCTAGATACACCGAGTCCCCGTTGCCCATACAGTTTTAGTCAAAATTTTACATAACATTTTTGTAGTACCGAAGTTCACCTAAGGGGTGACGTGCCAAAAAATTACATCGCATAAATTTCCTAATAATCTCCCGTTTCTCCCGATTTTTTGTCACAGCTCATAGATCTTGCTCCCACATACGCTTTTACGCGAAAAACACCCGGCGTTTCTCAGATAAACCCGACTTTTTGATAAATTGCCTTCAGCAATTTCCATACAAATTTCATAGTAACTTTCACATAACATTTTCTGGTCTAATTTCTATCTAGTTCTTCCAAATTTATTTCTGTTTTCGGCTGGTTGTTGAACACGACGAGACGCGTCGAAAGACACCTTCCGCTCCGTCCTCCGACCTCCGGATCCTGAAAAATAAACAAATATTAGTAAATTTCACCTATAAAAACAGTTTTTTCATAATTTCTTCAGATTTTTCTATAGAGACATATATATATTATTGCATATCTGAGTCCGCCGCGCCGAGACGCTTCTTTTAACACCAAATACGGCCCCCTGGGAGCAAATTTTCATCTAGATACACCGAGTCCCCGTTGCCCATACAGTTTTAGTCAAAATTTTACATAACATTTTTGTAGTACCGAAGTTCACCTAAGGGGTGACGTGCCAAAAAATTACATCGCATAAATTTCCTAATAATCTCCCGTTTCTCCCGATTTTTTGTCACAGCTCATAGATCTTGCTCCCACATACGCTTTTACGCGAAAAACACCCGGCGTTTCTCAGATAAACCCGACTTTTTGATAAATTGCCTTCAGCAATTTCCATACAAATTTCATAGTAACTTTCACATAACATTTTCTGGTCTAATTTCTATCTAGTTCTTCCAAATTTATTTCTGTTTTCGGCTGGTTGTTGAACACGACGAGACGCGTCGAAAGACACCTTCCGCTCCGTCCTCCGACCTCCGGATCCTGAAAAATAAACAAATATTAGTAAATTTCACCTATAAAAACAGTTTTTTCATAATTTCTTCAGATTTTTCTATAGAGACATATATATATTATTGCATATCTGAGTCCGCCGCGCCGAGACGCTTCTTTTAACACCAAATACGGCCCCCTGGGAGCAAATTTTCATCTAGATACACCGAGTCCCCGTTGCCCATACAGTTTTAGTCAAAATTTTACATAACATTTTTGTAGTACCGAAGTTCACCTAAGGGGTGACGTGCCAAAAAATTACATCGCATAAATTTCCTAATAATCTCCCGTTTCTCCCGATTTTTTGTCACAGCTCATAGATCTTGCTCCCACATACGCTTTTACGCGAAAAACACCCGGCGTTTCTCAGATAAACCCGACTTTTTGATAAATTGCCTTCAGCAATTTCCATACAAATTTCATAGTAACTTTCACATAACATTTTCTGGTCTAATTTCTATCTAGTTCTTCCAAATTTATTTCTGTTTTCGGCTGGTTGTTGAACACGACGAGACGCGTCGAAAGACACCTTCCGCTCCGTCCTCCGACCTCCGGATCCTGAAAAATAAACAAATATTAGTAAATTTCACCTATAAAAACAGTTTTTTCATAATTTCTTCAGATTTTTCTATAGAGACATATATATATTATTGCATATCTGAGTCCGCCGCGCCGAGACGCTTCTTTTAACACCAAATACGGCCCCCTGGGAGCAAATTTTCATCTAGATACACCGAGTCCCCGTTGCCCATACAGTTTTAGTCAAAATTTTACATAACATTTTTGTAGTACCGAAGTTCACCTAAGGGGTGACGTGCCAAAAAATTACATCGCATAAATTTCCTAATAATCTCCCGTTTCTCCCGATTTTTTGTCACAGCTCATAGATCTTGCTCCCACATACGCTTTTACGCGAAAAACACCCGGCGTTTCTCAGATAAAC
This sequence comes from Thyatira batis, assembly GCA_905147785.2. Classification (NCBI taxonomy): domain Eukaryota; kingdom Metazoa; phylum Arthropoda; class Insecta; order Lepidoptera; family Drepanidae; genus Thyatira; species Thyatira batis. The sequence goes on along the minus strand of LR990508.1, from coordinate 7,937,731 downwards.
CCGACTTTTTGATAAATTGCCTTCAGCAATTTCCATACAAATTTCATAGTAACTTTCACATAACATTTTCTGGTCTAATTTCTATCTAGTTCTTCCAAATTTATTTCTGTTTTCGGCTGGTTGTTGAACACGACGAGACGCGTCGAAAGACACCTTCCGCTCCGTCCTCCGACCTCCGGATCCTGAAAAATAAACAAATATTAGTAAATTTCACCTATAAAAACAGTTTTTTCATAATTTCTTCAGATTTTTCTATAGAGACATATATATATTATTGCATATCTGAGTCCGCCGCGCCGAGACGCTTCTTTTAACACCAAATACGGCCCCCTGGGAGCAAATTTTCATCTAGATACACCGAGTCCCCGTTGCCCATACAGTTTTAGTCAAAATTTTACATAACATTTTTGTAGTACCGAAGTTCACCTAAGGGGTGACGTGCCAAAAAATTACATCGCATAAATTTCCTAATAATCTCCCGTTTCTCCCGATTTTTTGTCACAGCTCATAGATCTTGCTCCCACATACGCTTTTACGCGAAAAACACCCGGCGTTTCTCAGATAAACCCGACTTTTTGATAAATTGCCTTCAGCAATTTCCATACAAATTTCATAGTAACTTTCACATAACATTTTCTGGTCTAATTTCTATCTAGTTCTTCCAAATTTATTTCTGTTTTCGGCTGGTTGTTGAACACGACGAGACGCGTCGAAAGACACCTTCCGCTCCGTCCTCCGACCTCCGGATCCTGAAAAATAAACAAATATTAGTAAATTTCACCTATAAAAACAGTTTTTTCATAATTTCTTCAGATTTTTCTATAGAGACATATATATATTATTGCATATCTGAGTCCGCCGCGCCGAGACGCTTCTTTTAACACCAAATACGGCCCCCTGGGAGCAAATTTTCATCTAGATACACCGAGTCCCCGTTGCCCATACAGTTTTAGTCAAAATTTTACATAACATTTTTGTAGTACCGAAGTTCACCTAAGGGGTGACGTGCCAAAAAATTACATCGCATAAATTTCCTAATAATCTCCCGTTTCTCCCGATTTTTTGTCACAGCTCATAGATCTTGCTCCCACATACGCTTTTACGCGAAAAACACCCGGCGTTTCTCAGATAAACCCGACTTTTTGATAAATTGCCTTCAGCAATTTCCATACAAATTTCATAGTAACTTTCACATAACATTTTCTGGTCTAATTTCTATCTAGTTCTTCCAAATTTATTTCTGTTTTCGGCTGGTTGTTGAACACGACGAGACGCGTCGAAAGACACCTTCCGCTCCGTCCTCCGACCTCCGGATCCTGAAAAATAAACAAATATTAGTAAATTTCACCTATAAAAACAGTTTTTTCATAATTTCTTCAGATTTTTCTATAGAGACATATATATATTATTGCATATCTGAGTCCGCCGCGCCGAGACGCTTCTTTTAACACCAAATACGGCCCCCTGGGAGCAAATTTTCATCTAGATACACCGAGTCCCCGTTGCCCATACAGTTTTAGTCAAAATTTTACATAACATTTTTGTAGTACCGAAGTTCACCTAAGGGGTGACGTGCCAAAAAATTACATCGCATAAATTTCCTAATAATCTCCCGTTTCTCCCGATTTTTTGTCACAGCTCATAGATCTTGCTCCCACATACGCTTTTACGCGAAAAACACCCGGCGTTTCTCAGATAAACCCGACTTTTTGATAAATTGCCTTCAGCAATTTCCATACAAATTTCATAGTAACTTTCACATAACATTTTCTGGTCTAATTTCTATCTAGTTCTTCCAAATTTATTTCTGTTTTCGGCTGGTTGTTGAACACGACGAGACGCGTCGAAAGACACCTTCCGCTCCGTCCTCCGACCTCCGGATCCTGAAAAATAAACAAATATTAGTAAATTTCACCTATAAAAACAGTTTTTTCATAATTTCTTCAGATTTTTCTATAGAGACATATATATATTATTGCATATCTGAGTCCGCCGCGCCGAGACGCTTCTTTTAACACCAAATACGGCCCCCTGGGAGCAAATTTTCATCTAGATACACCGAGTCCCCGTTGCCCATACAGTTTTAGTCAAAATTTTACATAACATTTTTGTAGTACCGAAGTTCACCTAAGGGGTGACGTGCCAAAAAATTACATCGCATAAATTTCCTAATAATCTCCCGTTTCTCCCGATTTTTTGTCACAGCTCATAGATCTTGCTCCCACATACGCTTTTACGCGAAAAACACCCGGCGTTTCTCAGATAAACCCGACTTTTTGATAAATTGCCTTCAGCAATTTCCATACAAATTTCATAGTAACTTTCACATAACATTTTCTGGTCTAATTTCTATCTAGTTCTTCCAAATTTATTTCTGTTTTCGGCTGGTTGTTGAACACGACGAGACGCGTCGAAAGACACCTTCCGCTCCGTCCTCCGACCTCCGGATCCTGAAAAATAAACAAATATTAGTAAATTTCACCTATAAAAACAGTTTTTTCATAATTTCTTCAGATTTTTCTATAGAGACATATATATATTATTGCATATCTGAGTCCGCCGCGCCGAGACGCTTCTTTTAACACCAAATACGGCCCCCTGGGAGCAAATTTTCATCTAGATACACCGAGTCCCCGTTGCCCATACAGTTTTAGTCAAAATTTTACATAACATTTTTGTAGTACCGAAGTTCACCTAAGGGGTGACGTGCCAAAAAATTACATCGCATAAATTTCCTAATAATCTCCCGTTTCTCCCGATTTTTTGTCACAGCTCATAGATCTTGCTCCCACATACGCTTTTACGCGAAAAACACCCGGCGTTTCTCAGATAAACCCGACTTTTTGATAAATTGCCTTCAGCAATTTCCATACAAATTTCATAGTAACTTTCACATAACATTTTCTGGTCTAATTTCTATCTAGTTCTTCCAAATTTATTTCTGTTTTCGGCTGGTTGTTGAACACGACGAGACGCGTCGAAAGACACCTTCCGCTCCGTCCTCCGACCTCCGGATCCTGAAAAATAAACAAATATTAGTAAATTTCACCTATAAAAACAGTTTTTTCATAATTTCTTCAGATTTTTCTATAGAGACATATATATATTATTGCATATCTGAGTCCGCCGCGCCGAGACGCTTCTTTTAACACCAAATACGGCCCCCTGGGAGCAAATTTTTGCCCGCCCACCCACCCACTTGGCGCTCCGCCAGCTGGACAAAATCGATTTAGTAAAATATCAAAGTCCTCTTTTCAAAATTCCGCTTCGGTGTTCCCCTGCGCTTGATACCGTAGTTTAACAGAAAAATAAGCAAAAAATTCCGATTCAATTACAGCTCCCGCAAACTACATTTATCCACCAAATTCGCCTAAATTCATTAAATTCACCGTAAATCATGTCCCTAATCGGTCATAGCCCCCCACCAAAGCCCAAATCTCCACCGAGGGCTGGTCCATCGGCCCCTGACCACAACACCACCTTTAATATCGATCTTAGTAGCGAACCGGCTCCAGTTAAAACATCCCAATCACTGTCCCAAACCACTAAACCCAAGCTTAAGGCACCAATCAGCACCCCACCCCCCGTTGTAAAGTATGCATCCCGAACCCTGGAGGCGAGGGCTTGCCTCCACAAAGCAAAACTGAATCTCAATAATTCCCGGAATTTAAAAACCGAGATAAAGGTGGAGACTATCGCCGCCATAGACCGCCTCTACCAGCTGGTAAAGGAGAGCGAGCAGTGCGGCCCCAGCCAACCAGCCGCGGCGGAAATAGTCTCACCAGCCACCCCCATCATCACCCCTATCATAGACTTAGAAGCGGGAAGAAGGGAGGAAGAATTGATTAAAAAACTAGAAGAGCATACCAAATTAATCAAGGAAAACACCGACCGCATGGAAATTCTCAAGGAGAAGATGGAGGAACACCAAGCAGCACTGCAGAAACCCTCCTATGCGAGCGTACTGACTAGCGACTCCAGGAAGACGTCCACCACTCTCCACTCCATCGTCATAACATCAAAAGATGAAAAGGAGTCCGGCGATCAAGTACTGAACCAAGTCCGGCAAGCAGTCAACGCAAAAGAGGGAGGCGTTTTTGTGGAAAAGGTAAGGAAAGCCAAGGATAGAAAAATCATACTAAGCTGCAAATCAAATGATGATAGGCAAAAAATCAAACAAAAAATAATTAAAGCTGGCAACAATCTGGCCGTAACGGATGTCCAAAACAAGGACCCCCTTCTGGTACTAAAAGACGTCCTCAATTACAATACCGACGAGGACATCCTGACGGCGCTCCAGAGACAGAACGCAGAAATTTTCAAGGGGCTGGACAAGAACGACAGCAGGGTCGAAATTAGATACAGGCGGAAGACCCGCAACCCGCATACCAGTCACATCGTCGTTAAAACCTCACCGACGATCTGGAACAGAGTGATGGAGTCGGGCACTGTCCTAATAGACATGCAGCGCATAAGAGCAGAGGACCAATCCCCGCTGACCCAGTGTTCCATGTGCCTGGGTTACGGCCACAGCAGAAAATTCTGCAAAGAGACGAAAGAAGTCTGCAGCCACTGCGCCGGCCCCCACGTCCGCGGCGATTGCCCTGTGCAGAAGCAAGGCATCCCGCCAAAGTGCAGTAACTGCGCATCTGCCCGGTTGGAGCACGCAGAGCATAACGCTTTTAGCGAGAATTGCCCAATCAGGCAGAGGTGGGATGCCTTAGCCAGAGCATCAGTTGCGTACTGCTAAGGGCAACGACGCGGACAACACCAGCAACCAAACACCCACCGGGCCATACCTGGTGGCACAGGCCAACCTTCAAAGGAAGCAGTTAGCCACTCAGGAGCTCCTAATGGTGGGTGCCAATAGAAAACTGGCGCTAGCACTGGTCCAAGAACCATACGTCGGGAATCTAGGCAAGATGAGAGACTACGGCGGGGTGAGGATCTATCAGTGTGAGAATCAAGGAGAAGCCACAGTCAAGGCAGCAATAATTGTATTCGACCAACACATCGAAGTCACACACTGCATAGACCTCACCACACCCAACATCGCTGTCGTGGCCCTCAAGACGCGAGCATGGGAGACCGTCGTGGTCTCCTTCTACCTAGAACCCGACAAAGACATCGAGCCCTACATTGACCATCTGAGAAAGATACAGGAAAGATACCCTAAGGCAAAACTATTAATAGGAGGAGATGCAAATGCCAAAAGCCCATGGTGGGGCAGTGACAAAATAGATGGTAGAGGGGAAATGCTAGCGGAAAGCCTCGAAGACATGAAAATGCATATTCTCAATGAAGGCACCACACCCACATTCCACACGATACGCGGAAACAGAGAGCTTTCCAGCATCGTAGATATAACGGCCTGCACACCAGAAATGGTAAACATCGTGGAAGAATGGAGGGTGGAGGAAGGACTGACGAGTTCGGACCATAACACAATTACATTCCAACTAAAATTCACAAAATCAAAATCCAACCAAATTAAAACCACTACAAGAATCTTTAACACAAAAAAGGCAGATTGGTGCGAATTTCTAGAAATAATTAATGAACAAATAAACGAAAAATTACCAAACATAAAAGCAATAGACAATAAAGCAGATTTAGAACAATACATAGTAAATTACACAAATATAATTAAAGAAACTAGTCACAAAACAATACCACTTAAAATAATTAATAATAAATTTAACTTACCTTGGTGGAATGAGGAACTTGAGAAGTTAAGGAAGCAGGTCACCACCTTCAAGCGCAGGATTAGATGTGCAGCCCCCGTACGGAAAGACAAGGTGATCGGCGAATACCTGGAGAAGAAAGAAGAATATGAGACAAAAGCAAAACTAACACAAATAGAGAGCTGGAAGGATTTCTGCCAAAAGCAAGATAGAGAGGGAATGTGGGAAGGCATCTATAGAGTAATAGGGAGGACAGCCAAGCGGAAGGAAGATATGCCCCTGGTAACGGGAGGAAGAGTCTTGTCTTCAGAGGAATCCGCAAACTTGCTGGCGGAAACGTTCTTCCCCAAAGATGACCCCGCCAAAGATAACGACAAACAGAGCGAAGTCAGGGAGCGAAGTAGAAATAACGTAGAAAACGACGGAACAGTGACGGACCCCCCCTTCACCATAAAAGAACTGGAGATCGCTGTTGACAGCTTCAACCCAAAGAAAGCCCCAGGCGCAGATGGCCTCACAGCCGATATCTGTCAACATGCGATCTCCGAAAACCCGCAGATGTTCTTAGATATGGCTAACAAATGCCTGGAACTGGGGCACTTCCCGGATGTGTGGAAGGAGGCAACAATAGTTGTGTTAAGAAAGCCCGGAAAGACGGACTATGCGGCACCGAAATCGTACCGACCAATAGGACTGCTGCCAGTCTTGGGGAAAATTGTCGAGAAAATGCTAATGAAGCGGATCAGGTGGCACATTCTCCCCAAACTGAGCAGCAGCCAGTACGGTTTCGTGCCGCAGAAGTCCACAGAAGATGCCCTATATGCCCTTATGAGCAAAATAAATAAGGAAATTGCAAACAAAAAAATGGTCACTATAATCTCGCTCGACATTGAAGGGGCGTTTGACAATGCCTGGTGGCCAGAAATCATGCGCAGACTGGAGGAAGAAAAATGCCCCTGGAACTTGCGGAAATTGGTACAGAGCTACCTTACAAACAGAAAAGTGGAGCTGAGATATGCCGGCTCAAAAACAGTCAGAAACACCACTAAGGGCTGTGTGCAGGGGTCCATAGGGGGCCCCACTTTCTGGAACCTCCTACTGGATCCCCTGCTCAAAATGTTGAAAGATGGGGGCGACTACTGCCAGGCATTCGCGGACGACATAGTCCTGGTCTTCGCTGGACATTCGGGAGAGGAAATCGAGGCAAAGGCAAACTCCGCTCTCGCCCGGGTCCGGGCGTGGGGAGTCCAAAACAAATTAAACTTCGCGCCGCACAAAACCCAGGCGATGGTCCTGACCAAGAAACTGAAGTTTGACTCCCCGCGCCTGAGCATGGGCGGAGTCGTCATCCCGATGTCCAGCGAAATTAAGATCCTAGGCCTCACTGTTGACAATAAGCTGACCTTTAATGCCCACGTGGCTAACACATGCAGAAAGGCCCTCGGCATTTATCAGCAGCTGTCGAGGGCAGCCAAAATACAGTGGGGCCTAGACCCAGAGATCGTCCGCATTCTTTACCTGGCAGTAGTCGAGCCTGTAATTCTTTACGCGGCAAGCGTATGGGCACCGGCCACCCAAAAATTGGGTGTCCAAAGGCAGCTGGGCGCAGTCCAGAGAGGATTCGCGCAGAAAATCTGTGGGGCGTATCGCACAGTCTCCCTGAACGCGGCACTGGTGCTTTCTGGGATACTGCCTCTCGACCTCCGAATCCAGGAGGCAGCCGCCCTGTTCGAGGCGAAGAGAGGGTTATCCCAGGAAGTGCTAGGCGACAGGGAGATGGAGCGCAGCGTACACCCCACAGAGGCCCCGCATCCAGCCGAGCAGATCGGCCTGGAGTATGTCAGCCTGACGGAACGGGAGCAAGTAGAGGACCGAGTTCACCACTCGGTCCGGATCTACACAGACGGCAGCAAGATTGAGGGCAAAGTCGGGTCCGCCTTATCCATATGGAGAAATGGGACGGAGACCCGAGCCCTCAAACTAAAGCTGCCGTCTCACAGCACCGTATACCAGGCTGAACTCCTGGCCATCTGCGAGGCGACGAGGTTCGCCCTAAAGTGCGGGGCCGACAGCTGCGCGATCCTTAGTGACTCGCGCTCAGCATTGGATTGCGTAACAAATACGGAAAGCCCTCATCCGCTCGCCGTTGAAGCCAGAGCCCACATCAGGGCAAGCCGGCTCCAGAACAGGGAGATATCCCTGTTCTGGATCAAGGCACATGTTGGGCTCGAAGGCAACGAGCGAGCGGATGAACTGGCAAAGGAGGCTGCGCTAAAATCCAAAACCAAACCGAAATACGACGCATGCCCGGTTTCATTTGTCAAGCGAGAATTGCGTATGCTCTCGCTTGACAAATGGAACCAGAGGTACAAGGACGGCAGCACTGCTGGTACCACGAAGGTCTTCTTCCCGGACGCAGTGGAGGCATACGGGGTGATCCGAAAGCTCCGCCCGGCTGGCGTCCTAACGCAGGTCCTGTCGGGGCACGGTGGGTTCTCCGAATACTTACACCGTTTCAAGTGTAAGGAGGACCCATCGTGCTTCTGCGAGCCGGGCGTGAGCCAGTCAATCGGACACCTCCTAGCCGAGTGCCCAGCGTTCGGGAGGGAGAGGTTCGAGGCCCAGCAGTGTCTAGCCACGGACATAAAGATGGAAAACTTCGGGGACCTGATTAGCGGTGCAAAAACTCGGGACAATTTTGCAAAATTCTGCAAAGAAGTGGCAGAAGTAGTGATCAGGAGAAACAAATAGGGAGATTGATTAAAAATCGCAAATATGTAAATAAATAATAATAATAAAAAAAAAAAAAAAAAAAAAAAAAACCCTAACCTATAAGCTATAGGTTAGAAGATAAAAATATATAATGTAAGGATGATTTCAGAAACAGCTAATCATAGTCAAGTCAATCAATAAGAATGTACAATAATAATAACAATAATTATAAGGCTGATTCAAGCAGTAGATAAAAATAACTAAATTAGGCCAAAAAATTTCAATAAGTGATTACATTGTAAATAAGGAAATCAACAAGCATTAAAATAATACAAACAATATATATTTATAAACTATTATATATATGAAAGCAAAATAGCATGCAGAAATAAAAATAATAGTACATATAAGGATGATTTAAATATATTAAGAACAATAATAGTAAGTGTAAAATTGATTAGTAATTAAAAAATGTTAATAAATCAGAAATCAAAAGAAAACAAAACAAATATAAAGTAACGCATAAAACGACAACTTAAATAATTATATTTATAAATACATAAAATATATATATGAATAATGTTATCTATAAAACATAACCTAGCAACAAAAAACTGCAGCAAATAACATAAATAAACATATATATCCATAAAACCTATATATTAAACAGCAATTAAGCAAATATAAATAAAAGCAAATAAATAAGCAATTAAATAAACAAACTTCCCAAAAAAACAAACAAAGGCAAAAAATCTCACAGCAATAACAAAGTCTCTGGCCCAGGCCAGAGGAGCAAGCAATTATCTCTCAAGAAAAAAAAAAAAAAAAAAAAAAAAAACCTAACCTAACCTAACCTAACCTAACCTAACCTAACCTAACCTAACCTAACCTTTTTTTTTTTTTTTTTTTTTAACCCAGGGAAATCTTTAGGTAAAGATACCCGGCGGCCGGGGATTGACCGCCGTACACGGTTATGTCGGTTATCTACATTCCGACTAAAACCCTGGGGTGCTCTACATGTCGCTACTCGCTGGGTATATGGGAGCGCCGAAGCATTCTTCCACGTACCCAGCAGCGACGGCCTGAAGGGCCTCCTCTCGGTCGTCGGCAACGGGGGCCGGGGTTCCAGTCCTAAGGACTGGACTCCCGGTCCCCGCCGCCACGCCTTGAGTTGCGTGCGAGAGCACACGCGCACAGTCTTGAGCCCGAAGACTGAAATGTTGGGTGGCCGACTGTCCCAAATCGGCCACCCTCGGGCTCGGGGGTGGAAGGAGCCTAGAAGAGGCAACCCTCCGGCGCCCGTTTCTCCTGCGGCGGATGGAGTGGGTGGTGCTGACCTCCCTCTCCCGTTCCGCCGCCTCCTTTGCGTGCATCACGCGCTCGCAAAAGGAGCGGAGGGCGCCCCACGACCTTTCGCTCTCGACAATGGCCCGGGCCACTGTCGGCAACGAGAGGTCGCCTCCTACCACGGCGCAGAGTTCTGCGCGCTCACTCGCCCAGGCCGGGCAAACCTCCAGCGTGTGCTGGGCTTCCTCCTCGGCGCACCCGTCACAGTGGTGGCATACGGGGGACGGCTCCCTCCCGGCTATACGATGCAGATACCTCCCGAAGCACCCGTGCCCCGAGAGGATCTGCGTCAGCCGGAAGGACAACACGCCGTGTCCACGCCCGAGCCACTCCCGCAGCACTGGACGGATGGCACCGATGGTCCGAAGCCCTGCACTAGGCTGCTCCAGCCTGGTCTCCCACTCGTCTACGGCGAGCGCGCGCAGCTCAACTCTGCGCCCCTCCACCTCGCGCGGTGCGGGCCTGTCGCCCCGGGCCAGCGCCTCCTGACGCCACATGTACAGTGACGCCAGGGCCCTCGCCTCAAGGTCCCAGGGCAACGAGCCCGCCAACGCGCATGCCGCCTCCTTGGAGATCGTGCGATACCCCCGGATCGCCCTGATCGCCACCACCCTCTGCGGTCTTTGCAGAGCGCAGATGGTGCGGCGATTCAAGGCATCCGCCCAAACGGGGGCCCCATAAAGGGCCATGGATCGCACGACCCCCAAGTACAGCCGCCTGCAGAGGCCGCCTGGCTCCCCTATGTTGGGCAGCAACCGCCCGAGGGCAGACGCCGCCCCCATCACCCGCGGGATCAGGCGCTCGAAGTGGGCCGCGAAGTCCCACCGTCCGTCCAACGTGAGCCCCAGGTACTTCATTACCGGGCCCACGTCGATACGGACACCCCCCACGACAATGTGGGCGTCCCGAGGTGGCGCCTGACGGGGCCCGTGAAAACACAGCGCCTCCGACTTGCTAAGCGCCACCTCGAGGCCCAGACGCCGAATGCGGCCCACCACTTGCGCCACCCCCGCGGTTGCACGGTAGGCGGCCTCCTGGAAACTGGCGCCGCGGGCCGTGACCAGGGTGTCGTCAGCGTAACAAGTTACGCCCACACCCCGGATACACGGCGTCCGCAGCACCCAATCATATCCGATGTTCCACAGGAGCGGTCCCAAGACCGACCCCTGTGGAACACCGCACATTACCCGGCGTTGGCCCCAGCCCTCTTGGCAGGGGTACACCACCGACCGCTCGCCCAGGTAGGCCCCGATGATTCGGCGCAGGTACAGGGGCACTCCATGAAACCGGAGCGCCTCCTGTATGCAGCTCCAGGGGAGGGAGTTGAATGCATTGGCGATGTCGAGAGACACCGCCAGCACAACCCCGCCCCCGGCAACCGCCTCCTGCGCTTGGGCCTTCACCTTGAGGAGCGCGTCGATGGTGGACCGCCCTCTCCGGAACCCAAACTGGTTCTCCGCCAGATCCGGACCGGCCCCCTCTAGGTGCTCGACGACACGGCATGCCACAATCCTCTCAAACAGCTTGCCGATGTCGTCGAGCAACACAATGGGCCGGTAGGCGGACGGAGAGTCCGGAGGACGCCCCTCCTTCTGGAGGAGGACTAGACGACCCGTCTTCCACCTCTGTGGGAATGTCCCTTGGGACAGACAGGCGTCGAATAGCCTCCTCAGGCGCTGCTCCAGGGCGTCCTCCGCCAGGGCCAGGGCCAACACCCGTCCCGGAATTCCGTCGGGGCCAGGAGCGGTGTTCTTGGCACGAAGCCTAAGAATCGCCGCCCCCAGTTCCCCTTGGGAAACTTCCGGGACCTCCCCCACCTCGTCCGCTTCCGGAGAAGCAGCCGCCGCAGACCGCGACGCCATCGCCGGGGGCGGGTGTTCCACCCCGTGTGGAAACAGGGCGGAAACAACCGCCTCCCTGAGCTGAGGCTGGAGACTCTGGGTTACCGGGGGGGCCCAGGGGCGAAGTTTGCCCCTGACTGCCTTGTACGGCCTCCCCCACGGGTCCCGATTGAGCGTCTCCAGCGACTCCCTCCACGCCTGAGCTTTGGCCTCGGCGATCGCGATCTGCAGCGACTCCTTCGCCACCCTGTAGGCGGCGTACAGCGCGGCCTCCTCCGCCTCATGCGAAGGGCCCCTGCGCCTCCTCCTGCGGTGTCTGGTGTACTGGCGCTTCGCCACCACGCACGCCGCCCTTAGTTGGGCGATCTCCGCGGACCACCAGTACACCTGACCTCTGGGAGGGCGCGGGCTGGTTCGAGACATGGACGCTTCGCAAATCCGCGTAAGCGTCTCCTGGAACCAACCCGCCTCCTCCTCCACTGCCACCACGGGGCCCTCGGGCGCAGACACCCAGGCCTGCACTGCCGCCGCCTCTTTGGCCACCTCAACGTCCAATGTGTTGAGGCGCCAGGTGGCATTCCCCCCTAGGGAACGACTGGGCGTCCGGAGCGACGTGGAGACGTCGAATCGGATATAACGGTGATCCGACAAAGTCTCCACGTGCTCCAGGACCTTCCAGCCCTTGACACGGCGCACCAGGGTGGAGGACGCGAACGACACGTCCACGATGGATCCACCCTGAAACCGCACGCACGTGTCAACGGCCCCCCGATTCAGGACCGACAGGTCGTTGGTCAGAAGCCACTCCTCGAGATGCTCACCCCGCGCGTCCGTCGCAGGGGATCCCCATGCCCTTGACTTGGCATTGAGGTCCCCCACAACTAGCACGGGGTGAGGATGGCTCCGTCCGATCAGGGCCCCCACCTCGTCCAAGAAACTCTCGAACTCGGCGAGGGGTCTGTTGGGGGAGAAATAGACAGAAACTATCACAATCTCCCCCAACAGAGCCGCCACGAACCCATCTCCCCTCACAACCTGTGCGAAGGGAGGGCAGTCCGCGGCGCCCCGACGGACGATGGCAGCAACGCCCTGTCGGTCCGCGACCCAGTCGTCCCCCGGAGGGATCCGGTACGGCTCCGACACCGCAGCCACCGCGATCTTCCACTGCGCCAGGCTCTGAGCCAACAGGTCCTGAGCCCTGGCGCAGTGGTTGATGTTCGCCTGCAGCAGTCGCAGGGGTGCCGTTATCCCAGGGACATTGGGACCCCCACGTCCGCCGCCGCGCTGGTGCTTGGCTGCGGGTTCGGAGCGGCACCGGCCTTTCGTGGCTTGGCGCGCCTCCGCTTCCTCCTTTTGGCCTGCGCCGCGACGCAGGTCTTCGCTCCCACCGTGTGGGAAGCTGGCAGCTCTGAAGCCGCGCACACCGTACAGTGGGGCGCGGCAGAGCAAGCGCTGGCCTTGTGGCCCAACTGGCCACAGCGGTAGCACTGCCCGCCGCGATCCACCTCCGATTCGCACTGCTCCCGCACATGCCCCACCTCGAGGCAGCGGAAGCAGCGCATGGGGCGCGGCTTCAGCAATCTGACCTGGACCGAGACCCAACCGATGAGTAGCCTCCCCGAACCGAGCACCTTATTGGCAGCCGCCGCAGGGCAGCTGACCAACACTGTGCCCAGTCCGAAGTGGTTACGACGGATGGGGCCCGTCCTGACAGACGCCTCCGAGCATCCACCAGCTCTGGCCACCGCCGCGACGACCTGTTCGGGCGTCGTCGTGTCATCCAGGCCGAGGATGCGCAGATCGGCGCACTTCATCGGCCTGGAGATCTTGAGATCGCCCTCGCCTATCACCTCTCTAAGCCTTTCGGCGAGGGCGTCCGCTTTTTCGCCACTGTTGGCACCCGTGACCATAAACATACGGGCGCCTGTGGCGGCCACCTTAAACTTCATCCCCGTGATGCCGAGGCTGGCCGGGTCCACCTTGGACTGCACATCTTTGATGGCCGCCTCATAAGTCACGCCCTTGTCCGCAGCCCACGGCTGCAGCTTCAGCACTATAGCCGAGGACTTAGGGACATGGGCACGAGCGCTGGCTGTCTGCCCCGCAGTGGGCGGCTGCTGCGCCTTTTTGCGCGCCGCCACCACGCTCCACGCTGTTGTTGTAGCGGGAGCCATCTTCCTCTCGGGCCTTGGCCCGTCTGGTTTGCTCGGGGGGCCGCCGGTTTCGGCAGTCGGGTTGGAGGCGGGTTGGGATTTCTTCTTCCCGGTTCGCCTCTTCTTGCCCCCCCGGCGAGTCCCCAGACCCACCGTCTCGCTCTCCTGCGGCGGCTGAGCCGGCACTGGTGCAGGTGCAGGTGGCGTGGGCACTTTGGTTTTCGCCCGGTCCGCAGCCAACGGAGGGCGGATACGCTGCTCGGGGAGGAGCCTCCCGTCCTTCGCCAGCGCCTCAAACCGGGCGTTGACCATTGTGCCCACCTGCTTCATGATGGCGCTCGTCAGCGCCTCCACGTCGCCATTCGCCGGTGCGGCACTCGCAGGCGCCGGCTTCGGCGTCTCTAGCGCAGTGCGCATGTCGGCTCGGAGCTGCGCCACCTCCTTCCGCATCGCCGACAGCTCCGCCATAAGGCTGGCATTCAACGCAGCCAGCCTCCTGGTTTCGCTGTCGGAGGTACGGGTCTGCAGCTCCTGCACCAACTCCGCCAGTGCCGAGGCCGACTCCTGCAGTCCCTTCTTGAACGTCCCTTTGAGGTTGTTGGACTTCGCGGCAACCTTCTGCACGATTGCCACGGAGTCCAGCGCCCTCTGGACGATGTCTACCGCGGGTAACTCGAAAATCGACTTACCCGGGGATCCCTCTCTGGCTGCGACGGGACGAAGCTGGTCCGCCATCGCTGCCACCTCCTCTTCAGCCACCTTTTCGGCCTCGGATCGCCTGAACGCCGCGACCTCAGACCTCGGCGTCAACAGCCCTCCGGCCTTCTGCAGCCTCGGTCGCCTCTCTCTGGCGAACCGCTTTAGACTCCCCGCCTCTGAGGCGGACTCACTCTCGGAGTCGGTATGGCTTCGCGAGCGAGACCGCTTCCTACCACCGAAGAACCTGGAACGAATTTGGACATCAGGTTCTTCCACGACCATGTCGCCGTCATCCACCTCCACCACAACAGCAGCCACTCCCGCTGCACCTCCCTCTCTCTCTCCTCCTTCCACTCCCGCTCGCCCCGCGAGCCTCCCACACAGGTTGCCCCCCCCAGATACGTCGGGGCTGAGCGCACAAAGTGCGCCGAGGGATTCCCCGGCCTGTTGGCCGGGACCCTCCTGGGTAATAGTTTTGCCATGTGTGCCTTTCATCTTTTCCTTTTTTGGAGGGTGGGGTCCCTCGTGGGTGCCGCCCTTGGGACCGGGTTCCCCCCGGCCATGCATCCCATCGCCGGGCGGCAGAGCTTAGGATTCGGGGGAACAAAGGGGGAGGGTGGAAAAGGAAGGAATAGGGAAGGATTCAGGGCAAGCCGCATCAGGTCCGCTCTACTTAAAGAGCGGTACCGAGCGGCCTGACCTGATGGGAAGAGGTGTATGGAGAGGAAGGGATAGAGGAAGGGATAGAGGAAGGGATGGGATAGGGTGGGATGTGCCGCTCTTGGTAATGCCCCTCACCACGAGCCTGCCCGGTATGGTTGGACCTATCCGGTATAGCCTCAGTGGATCATTGGGACACGCAAGCCCCCCCACCACGACAAGGTGGCGGCAACGTCGGGGGGGACGACAAGGTGGCGGCAACGTCGGGGGGGAACCTAACCTAACCTAACCTAACCTAACCTAACCTAACCTAACCTAACCTAACCTAACCTAACCTAACCTAACCTAACCTTTTTTTTTTTTTTTTTTTAACCCAGGGAAATCTTTAGGTAAAGATACCCGGCGGCCGGGGATTGACCGCCGTACACGGTTATGTCGGTTATCTACATTCCGACTAAAACCCTGGGGTGCTCTACATGTCGCTACTCGCTGGGTATGTGGGAGCGCCGAAGCATTCTTCCACGTACCCAGCAGCGACGGCCTGAAGGGCCTCCTCTCGGTCGTCGGCAACGGGGGCCGGGGTTCCAGTCCTAAGGACTGGACTCCCGGTCCCCGCCGCCACGCCTTGAGTTGCGTGCGAGAGCACACGCGCACAGTCTTGAGCCCGAAGACTGGAATGTTGGGTGGCCGACTGTCCCAAATCGGCCACCCTCGGGCTCGGGGGTGGAAGGAGCCTAGAAGAGGCAACCCTCCGGCGCCCGTTTCTCCTGCGGCGGATGGAGTGGGTGGTGCTGACCTCCCTCTCCCGTTCCGCCGCCTCCTTTGCGTGCATCACGCGCTCGCAAAAGGAGCGGAGGGCGCCCCACGACCTTTCGCTCTCGACAATGGCCCGGGCCACTGTCGGCAACGAGAGGTCGCCTCCTACCACGGCGCAGAGTTCTGCGCGCTCACTCGCCCAGGCCGGGCAAACCTCCAGCGTGTGCTGGGCTTCCTCATCGGCGCACCCGTCACAGTGGTGGCATACGGGGGACGGCTCCCTCCCGGCTATGCGATGCAGATACCTCCCGAAGCACCCGTGCCCCGAGAGGATCTGCGTCAGCCGGAAGGACAACACGCCGTGTCCACGCCCGAGCCACTCCCGCAGCACTGGACGGATGGCACCGATGGTCCGAAGCCCTGCACTAGGCTGCTCCAGCCTGGTCTCCCACTCGTCTACGGCGAGCGCGCGCAGCTCAACTCTGCGCCCCTCCACCTCGCGCGGTGCGGGCCTGTCGCCCCGGGCCAGCGCCTCCTGACGCCACATGTACAGTGACGCCAGGGCCCTCGCCTCAAGGTCCCAGGGCAACGAGCCCGCCAACGCGCATGCCGCCTCCTTGGAGATCGTGCGATACCCCCGGATCGCCCTGATCGCCACCACCCTCTGCGGTCTTTGCAGAGCGCAGATGGTGCGGCGATTCAAGGCATCCGCCCAAACGGGGGCCCCATAAAGGGCCATGGATCGCACGACCCCCAAGTACAGCCGCCTGCAGAGGCCGCCTGGCTCCCCTATGTTGGGCAGCAGCCGCCCGAGGGCAGACGCCGCCCCCATCACCCGCGGGATCAGGCGCTCGAAGTGGGCCGCAAAATCCCACCGTCCGTCCAACGTGAGCCCCAGGTACTTCATGACCGGGCCCACGTCGATACGGACACCCCCCACGACAATGTGGGCGTCCCGAGGTGGCGCCTGTCGGGGCCCGTGAAAACACAGCGCCTCCGACTTACTAAGCGCCACCTCGAGGCCCAGACGCCGAATGCGGCCCACCACTTGCGCCACCCCCGCGGTCGCGCGGTAGGCGGCCTCCTGGAAGGTGGCGCCGCGGGCCGTGACCAGGGTGTCGTCAGCGTAACAAGTTACGCCCACACCCCGGATGCACGGCGTCCGCAGCACCCAATCATATCCGATGTTCCACAGGAGCGGTCCCAAGACCGACCCCTGTGGAACACCGCACATGACCCGGCGTTGGCCCCAGCCCTCTTGGCAGGGGTACACCACCGACCGCTCGCCCAGGTAGGCCCCGATGATTCGGCGCAGGTACAGGGGCACTCCATGAAACCGGAGCGCCTCCTGTATGCAGCTCCAGGGGAGGGAGTTGAATGCATTGGCGATGTCGAGAGACACCGCCAGCACAACCCCGCCCCCGGCAACCGCCTCCTGCGCTTGGGCCTTCACCTTGAGGAGCGCGTCGATGGTGGACCGCCCTCTCCGGAACCCAAACTGGTTCTCCGCCAGATCCGGACCGGCCCCCTCTAGGTGCTCGACGACACGGCATGCCACAATCCTCTCAAACAGCTTGCCGATGTCGTCGAGCAACACAATGGGCCGGTAGGCGGACGGAGAGTCCGGAGGACGCCCCTCCTTCTGGAGGAGGACTAGACGACCCGTCTTCCACCTCTGTGGGAATGTCCCTTGGGACAGACAGGCGTCGAATAGCCTCCTCAGGCGCTGCTCCAGGGCGTCCTCCGCCAGGGCCAGGGCCAACACCCGTCCCGGAATTCCGTCGGGGCCAGGAGCGGTGTTCTTGGCACGAAGCCTAAGAATCGCCGCCCCCAGTTCCCCTTGGGAAACTTCCGGGACCTCCCCCACCTCGTCCGCTTCCGGAGAAGCAGCCGCCGCAGACCGCGACGCCATCGCCGGGGGCGGGTGTTCCACCCCGTGTGGAAACAGGGCGGAAACAACCGCCTCCCTGAGCTGAGGCTGGAGACTCTGGGTTACCGGGGGGGCCCAGGGGCGAAGTTTGCCCCTGACTGCCTTGTACGGCCTCCCCCACGGGTCCCGATTGAGCGTCTCCAGCGACTCCCTCCACGCTTGGGCTTTGGCCTCGGCGATCGCGATCTGCAGCGACTCCTTCGCCACCCTGTAGGCGGCGTACAGCGCAGCCTCCTCCGCCTCATGCGAAGGGCCCCTGCGCCTCCTCCTGCGGTGTCTGGTGTACTGGCGCTTCGCCACCACGCACGCCGCCCTAAGTTGGGCGATCTCCGCGGACCACCAGTACACCTGACCTCTGGGAGGGCGCGGGCTGGTTCGAGACATGGACGCTTCGCAAATCCGCGTAAGCGTCTCCTGGAACCAACCCGCCTCCTCCTCCACCGCCACCGCGGGGCCCTCGGGCGCAGACACCCAGGCCTGCACTGCCGCCGCCTCTTTGGCCACCTCAACATCCAGCGTGTTGAGGCGCCAGGTGGCATTCCCCCCTAGGGAACGACTGGGCGTCCGGAGCGACGTGGAGACGTCGAATCGGATATATCGGTGATCCGACAAAGTCTCCACGTGCTCCAGGACCTTCCAGCCCTTGACACGGCGCACCAGGGTGGAGGACGCGAACGACACGTCCACGATGGATCCACCCTGAAACCGCACGCACGTGTCAACGGCCCCCCGATTCAGGACCGACAGGTCGTTGGTAAGAAGCCACTCCTCGAGATGCTCACCCCGCGCGTCCGTCGCAGGGGATCCCCATGCCCTTGACTTGGCATTGAGGTCCCCCACAACTAGCACGGGGTGAGGATGGCTCCGTCCGATCAGGGCCCCCACCTCGTCCAAGAAACTCTCGAACTCGGCGAGGGGTCTGTTGGGGGAGAAATAGACAGAAACTATCACAATCTCCCCCAACAGAGCCGCCACGAACCCATCTCCCCTCACAACTTGTGCAAAGGGAGGGCAGTCCGCGGCGCCCCGACGGACGATGGCAGCAACGCCCTGTCGGTCCGCAACCCAGTCGTCCCCCGGAGGGATCCGGTACGGCTCCGACACCGCAGCCACCGCGATCTTCCACTGCGCCAGGCTCTGAGCCAACAGGTCCTGAGCCCTGGCGCAGTGGTTGATGTTCGCCTGCAGCAGTCGTAGGGGTGCCGTTATCCCAGGGACATTGGGACCCCCACGTCCGCCGCCGCGCTGGTGCTTGGCTGCGGGTTCGGAGCGGCACCGGCCTTTCGTGGCTTGGCGCGCCTCCGCTTCCTGCTTTTGGCCTGCGCCGCGACGCAGGTCTTCGCTCCCACCGTGTGGGAAGCTGGCAGCTCTGAAGCCGCGCACACCGTACAGTGGGGCGCGGCAGAGCAAGCGCTGGCCTTGTGGCCCAACTGGCCACAGCGGTAGCACTGCCCGCCGCGATCCACCTCCGATTCGCACTGCTCCCGCACATGCCCCACCTCGAGGCAGCGGAAGCAGCGCATGGGGCGCGGCTTCAGCAATCTGACCTGGACCGAGACCCAACCGATGAGTAGCCTCCCCGAACCGAGCACCTTATTGGCAGCCGCCGCAGGGCAGCTGACCAACACTGTGCCCAGTCCGAAGTGGTTACGACGGATGGGGCCCGGCCTGACGGACGCCTCCGAGCATCCACCAGCTCTGGCCACCGCCGCGACGACCTGTTCGGGCGTCGTCGTGTCATCCAGGCCGAGGATGCGCAGATCGGCGCACTTCATCGGCCTGGAGATCTTGAGATCGCCCTCGCCTATCACCTCTCTAAGCCTTTCGGCGAGGGCGTCCGCTTTTTCGCCACTGTTGGCACCCGTGACCATAAACATGCGGGCGCCTGTGGCGGCCACCTTAAACTTCATCCCCGTGATGCCGAGGCTGGCCGGGTCCACCTTGGACTGCACATCTTTGATGGCCGCCTCATAAGTCACGCCCTTGTCCGCAGCCCACGGCTGCAGCTTCAGCACTATAGCCGAGGACTTAGGGACATGGGCGCGAGCGCTGGCTGTCTGCCCCGCAGTGGGCGGCTGCTGCGCCTTTTTGCGCGCCGCCACCACGCTCCACGCTGTTGTTGTAGCGGGAGCCATCTTCCTCTCGGGCCTTGGCCCGTCTGGTTTGCTCGGGGGGCCGCCGGTTTCGGCAGTCGGGTTGGAGGCGGGTTGGGATTTCTTCTTCCCGGTTCGCCTCTTCTTGCCCCCCCGGCGAGTTCCCAGACCCACCGTCTCGCTCTCCTGCGGCGGCTGAGCCGGCACTGGTGCAGGTGCAGGTGGCGTGGGCACTTTGGTTTTCGCCCGGTCCGCAGCCAACGGAGGGCGGATACGCTGCTCGGGGAGGAGCCTCCCGTCCTTCGCCAGCGCCTCAAACCGGGCGTTGACCATTGTGCCCACCTGCTTCATGATGGCGCTCGTCAGCGCCTCCACGTCGCCATTCGCCGGTGCGGCACTCGCAGGCGCCGGCTTCGGCGTCTCTAGCGCAGTGCGCATGTCGGCTCGGAGCTGCGCCACCTCCTTCCGCATCGCCGACAGCTCCGCCATAAGGCTGGCATTCAACGCAGCCAGCCTCCTGGTTTCGCTGTCGGAGGTACGGGTCTGCAGCTCCTGCACCAACTCCGCCAGTGCCGAGGCCGACTCCTGCAGTCCCTTCTTGAACGTCCCTTTGAGGTTGTTGGACTTCGCGGCAACCTTCTGCACGATTGCCACGGAGTCCAGCGCCCTCTGGACGATGTCTACCGCGGGTAACTCGAAAATCGACTTACCCGGGGATCCCTCTCTGGCTGCGACGGGACGAAGCTGGTCCGCCATCGCTGCCACCTCCTCTTCAGCCACCTTTTCGGCCTCGGATCGCCTGAACGCCGCGACCTCAGACCTCGGCGTCAACAGCCCTCCGGCCTTCTGCAGCCTCGGTCGCCTCTCTCTGGCGAACCGCTTTAGACTCCCCGCCTCTGAGGCGGACTCACTCTCGGAGTCGGTATGGCTTCGCGAGCGAGACCGCTTCCTACCACCGAAGAACCTGGAACGAATTTGGACATCAGGTTCTTCCACGACCATGTCGCCGTCATCCACCTCCACCACAACAGCAGCCACTCCCGCTGCACCTCCCTCTCTCTCTCCTCCTTCCACTCCCGCTCGCCCCGCGAGCCTCCCACACAGGTTGCCCCCCCCAGATACGTCGGGGCTGAGCGCACATAGTGCGCCGAGGGATTCCCCGGCCTGTTGGCCGGGACCCTCCTGGGTAATAGTTTTGCCATGTGTGCCTTTCATCTTTTCCTTTTTTGGAGGGTGGGGTCCCTCGTGGGTGCCGCCCTTGGGACCGGGTTCCCCCCGGCCATGCATCCCATCGCCGGGCGGCAGAGCTTAGGATTCGGGGGAACAAAGGGGGAGGGTGGAAAGGGAAGGAATAGGGAAGGATTCAGGGCAAGCCGCATCAAGTCCGCTCTACTTAAAGAGCGGTACCGAGCGGCCTGACCTGATGGGAAGGGGTGTATGGAGAGGAAGGGATAGAGGAAGGGATGGGATAGGGTGGGATGTGCCGCTCTTGGTAATGCCCCTCACCACGAGCCTGCCCGGTATGGTTGGACCTATCCGGTATAGCCTCAGTGGATCATTGGGACACGCAAGCCCCCCCACCACGACAAGGTGGCGGCAACGTCGGGGGGGAACCTAACCTAACCTAACCTAACCTAACCTAACCTAACCTAACCTAACCTAACCTAACCTAACCTTTTTTTTTTTTTTTTTTTTTAACCCAGGGAAATCTTTAGGTAAAGATACCCGGCGGCCGGGGATTGACCGCCGTACACGGTTATGTCGGTTATCTACATTCCGACTAAAACCCTGGGGTGCTCTACGTGTCGCTACTCGCTGGGTATATGGGAGCGCCGAAGCATTCTTCCACGTACCCAGCAGCGACGGCCTGAAGGGCCACCTCTCGGTCGTCGGCAACGGGGGCCGGGGTTCCAGTCCTAAGGACTGGACTCCCGGTCCCCGCCGCCACGCCTTGAGTTGCGTGCGAGAGCACACGCGCACAGTCTTGAGCCCGAAGACTGAAATGTTGGGTGGCCGACTGTCCCAAATCGGCCACCCTCGGGCTCGGGGGTGGAAGGAGCCTAGAAGAGGCAACCCTCCGGCGCCCATTTCTCCTGCGGCGGATGGAGTGGGTGGTGCTGACCTCCCTCTCCCGTTCCGCCGCCTCCTTTGCGTGCATCACGCGCTCGCAAAAGGAGCGGAGGGCGCCCCACGACCTTTCGCTCTCGACAATGGCCCGGGCCACTGTCGGCAACGAGAGGTCGCCTCCTACCACGGCGCAGAGTTCTGCGCGCTCACTCGCCCAGGCCGGGCAAACCTCCAGCGTGTGCTGGGCTTCCTCCTCGGCGCACCCGTCACAGTGGTGGCATACGGGGGACGGCTCCCTCCCGGCTATGCGATGCAGATACCTCCCGAAGCACCCGTGCCCCGAGAGGATCTGCGTCAGCCGGAAGGACAACACGCCGTGTCCACGCCCGAGCCACTCCCTCAGCACTGGACGGATGGCGCCGATAGTCCGAAGCCCTGCACTAGGCTGCTCCAGCCTGGTCTCCCACTCGTCTACGGCGAGCGCGCGCAGCTCCACTCTGCGCCCCTCCACCTCGCGCGGTGCGGGCCTGTCGCCCCGGGCCAGCGCCTCCTGACGCCACATATACAGTGACGCCAGGGCTCTCGCCTCAAGGTCCCAGGGCAACGAGCCCGCCATCGCGCATGCCGCCTCCTTGGAGATCGTGCGATACCCCCGGATCGCCCTGATCGCCACCACCCTCTGCGGTCTTTGCAGAGCGCAGATGGTGCGGCGATTCAAGGCATCCGCCCAAACGGGGGCCCCATAAAGGGCCATGGATCGCACGACCCCCAAGTACAGCCGCCTACAGAGGCCGCCCGGCTCTCCGATGTTGGGCAGCAGCCGCCCGAGGGCAGACGCCGCCCCCATCACCCGCGGGATCAGGCGCTCGAAGTGGGCCGCAAAATCCCACCGTCCGTCCAACGTGAGCCCCAGGTACTTCATTACCGGGCCCACGTCGATACGGACACCCCCCACGACGATGTGGGCGTCCCGAGGTGGCGCCTGTCGGGGCCCGTGAAAACACAGCGCCTCCGACTTACTAAGCGCCACCTCGAGGCCCAGACGCCGAATGCGGCCCACCACTTGCGCCACCCCCGCGGTCGCGCGGTAGGCGGCCTCCTGGAAGGTGGCGCCGCGGGCCGTGACCAGGGTGTCGTCAGCGTAACAAGTTACGCCCACACCCCGGATGCACGGCGTCCGCAGCACCCAATCATATCCGATGTTCCACAGGAGCGGTCCCAAGACCGACCCCTGTGGAACACCGCACATTACCCGGCGTTGGCCCCAGCCCTCTTGGCAGGGGTACACCACCGACCGCTCGCCCAGGTAGGCCCCGATGATTCGGCGCAGGTACAGGGGCACTCCATGAAACCGGAGCGCCTCCTGTATGCAGCTCCAGGGGAGGGAGTTGAATGCATTGGCGATGTCGAGAGACACCGCCAGCACAACCCCGCCCCCGGCAACCGCCTCCTGCGCTTGGGCCTTCACCTTGAGGAGCGCGTCGATGGTGGACCGCCCTCTCCGGAACCCAAACTGGTTCTCCGCCAGATCCGGACCGGCCCCCTCTAGGTGCTCGACGACACGGCATGCCACAATCCTCTCAAACAGCTTGCCGATGTCGTCGAGCAACACAATGGGCCGGTAGGCGGCCGGAGAGTCCGGAGGACGCCCCTCCTTCTGGAGGAGGACTAGACGACCCGTCTTCCACCTCTGTGGGAATGTCCCTTGGGACAGACAGGCGTCGAATAGCCTCCTCAGGCGCTGCTCCAGGGCGTCCTCCGCCAGGGCCAGGGCCAACACCCGTCCCGGAATTCCGTCGGGGCCGGGAGCGGTGTTCTTGGCGCGAAGCCTAAGAATCGCCGCCCCCAGTTCCCCTTGGGACACTTCCGGGACCTCCCCCACCTCGTCCGCTTCGGGAGCAGCAGTCGCCGCAGATCGCGACGCCATCGCCGGGGGCGGATGTTCCACCCCGTGTGGAAACAGGGCGGAAACAACCGCCTCCCTGAGCTCAGGCTGGAGACTCTGGGTTACCGGGGGGGCCCAGGGGCGAAGTTTGCCCCTGACTGCCTTGTACGGCCTCCCCCACGGGTCCCGATTGAGCGTCTCCAGCGACTCCCGCCACGCTTGGGCTTTGGCCTCGGCGATCGCGATCTGCAGCGACTCCTTCGCCACCCTGTAGGCGGCGTACAGCGCAGCCTCCTCCGCCTCATGCGAAGGGCCCCTGCGCCTCCTCCTGCGGTGTCTGGTGTACTGGCGCTTCGCCACCACGCACGCCGCCCTAAGTTGGGCGATCTCCGCGGACCACCAGTACACCTGACCTCTGGGAGGGCGCGGGCTGGTTCGAGACATGGACGCTTCGCAAATCCGCGTGAGCGTCTCCTGGAACCAACCCGCCTCCTCCTCCACCGCCACCGCGGGGCCCTCGGGCGCTGACACCCAGGCCTGCACTGCCGCCGCCTCTTTGGCCACCTCAACGTCCAACGTGTTGAGGCGCCAGGTGGCATTCCCCCCTAGGGAACGACTGGGCGTCCGGAGCGACGTGGAGACGTCGAATCGGATATAACGGTGATCCGACAAAGTCTCCACGTGCTCCAGGACCTTCCAGCCCTTGACACGGCGCACCAGGGTGGAGGACGCGAACGACACGTCCACGATGGATCCACCCTGAAACCGCACGCACGTGTCAACGGCCCCCCGATTCAGGACCGACAGGTCGTTGGTCAGAAGCCACTCCTCGAGATGCTCACCCCGCGCGTCCGTCGCAGGGGATCCCCATGCCCTTGACTTGGCATTGAGGTCCCCCACAACTAGCACGGGGTGAGGATGGCTCCGTCCGATCAGGGCCCCCACCTCGTCCAAGAAACTCTCGAACTCGGCGAGGGGTCTGTTGGGGGAGAAATAGACAGAAACTATCACAATCTCCCCCAACAGAGCCGCCACGAACCCATCTCCCCTCACAACCTGTGCAAAGGGAGGACAGTCCGCGGCGCCCCGACGGACGATGGCAGCAACGCCCTGTCGGTCCGCAACCCAGTCGTCCCCCGGTGGGATCCGGTACGGCTCCGACACCGCAGCCACCGCGATCTTCCACTGCGCCAGGCTCTGGGCCAACAGGTCCTGGGCCCTGGCGCAGTGGTTGATGTTCGCCTGCAGTAGTCGTAGGGGTGCCGTTATCCCAACGACATTGGAACCCCCACGTCCGCCGCCGCGCTGGTGCTTGGCTGCGGGTTCGGAGCGGCGCCGGCCTTCCGTGGCTTGGCGCGCCTCCGCTTCCTCCTTTTGGCCTGCGCCGCGACGCAGGTCTTCGCTCCCACCGTGTGGGAGGCCGGCAGCTCTGAAGCCGCGCACACCGTGCAGTGGGGCGCGGCAGAGCAAGCGCTAGCCTTGTGGCCCAACTGGCCACATCGGTAGCACTGCCCGCCGCGATCCACCTCGGACTCGCACTGCTCCCGCACGTGCCCCACCTCGAGGCAGCGGAAGCAGCGCATGGGGCGCGGCTTCAGCAGTCTGACCTGCACCGAGACCCAACCGATGAGTAACCTCCCCGAACCGAGCACCTTATTGGCAGCCGCCGCAGGGCAGCTGACCAACACTGTGCCCAGTCCGAAGTGGTTACGACGGATGGGGCCCGTCCTGACAGACGCCTCCGAGCACCCACCAGCTCTGGCCACCGCCGCGACGACCTGCTCGGACGACGTCGAGTCATCCAGACCGAGAATGCGCAGATCGGCGCACCTCGTCGGCCTGGAGATTTTCAGGTCGCCCTCGCCAACCACCTCTCTCAACCTTTCGGCGAGGGCGTCCGCTTTCTCGGCGCTGTTGGCGCCCGTAACCAAAAACATACGGGCGCCTGTGGCGGCCACCTTAAACGACATCCCCGTGATCCCTAGGCTGGCTGGGTCCACCTTGGACTGGACGTCCCTTATTGCCGCCTCGTAAGTCACGCCCTTGTCCGCAGCCCACGGCTGCAGCTTCAGCACTATAGCCGAGGACTTAGGGACATGGGCGCGAACGCTGGCTGTCTGCCCCGCAGTGGGCGGCTGTTGCGCCTTCTTGCGCGCCGCCACCACGTTCCACGCAGTGGTTGCTGCGGGAGCAGCCTTCTTCTCGGGCCTTGGCCCTGGTTTGGTCGGGGGGCCGCCGGTTTCGGCAGTCGGGTTGGAGGCGGGTTGGGATTTTTTCTTCCCGGTTCGCCTCTTCTTGCCCCCCCGGCGAGTCCCCAGACCCACCGTCTCGCTCTCCTGCGGCGGCTGAGCCGGCCCTGGTGCAGGTGCAGGTGGCGTGGGCACTTTGGTTTTCGCCCGGTCCGCAGCCAACGGA
This sequence comes from Thyatira batis, assembly GCA_905147785.2. Taxonomy (NCBI): domain Eukaryota; kingdom Metazoa; phylum Arthropoda; class Insecta; order Lepidoptera; family Drepanidae; genus Thyatira; species Thyatira batis. Next base: position 7,911,489 of record LR990508.1, on the reverse strand, counting down.
GGGCGGATACGCTGCTCGGGGAGGAGCCTCCCGTCCTTCGCCAGCGCCTCAAACCGGGCGTTGACCATTGTGCCCACCTGCTTCATTATTGCGCTCGTCAGCGCCTCCACGTCGCCCGTCGCCGGAACGGCACTCGCAGGCGCCGGCTTCGGCGTCTCTAGCGCAGTGCGCATGTCGGCTCGGAGCTGCGCCACCTCCTTCCGCATCGCCGACAGCTCCGCCATAAGGCTGGCATTCAACGCAGCCAGCCTCCTGGTTTCGTTGTCGGAGGTACGGGTCTGCAGCTCCTGCACCAACTCCGCCAGTGCCGAGGCCGACTCCTGCAGTCCCTTCTTGAACGTCCCTTTGAGGTTGTTGGACTTCGCGGCAACCTTCTGCACGATTGCCACGGAGTCCAGCGCCCTCTGGACGATATCTACCGCGGGTAACTCGAAAATTGCCTTACCCGCGGTTCCCTCTTTGGCGGCGACGGGACGAAGCTGGTCCGCCATCGCTGCCACCTCCTCTTCGGCCACCTTTTCGGCCTCGGATCGCCGGAACGCCGCGACCTCTGACCTCGGCGTCAACAACCCTCCCGCCTTCTGCAGCCTGGGTCGCCTCTCTCTGGCGAACCTCTTCAGGCTTCCCGCCTCGGAAGCTGACCCACTCTCAGAGTCAGAGCAATTCCTGGAGCGGGACCGCTTTCTACCCCCGAAGAACCTGGAACAGATCTCGGCATCAGGTTCTTCCACGACCATGTCGCCGTCATCAACCACCACTACCTCCGCAGCAACTCCCGCTGCACCTCCTCCTCTCTCCTCTACCTCCACCACCGCTCGCCCCGCGAGCCTCCCACACAGGTTGCCCCCCCCAGATACGTCGGGGCTGGGCGCACATAGTGCGCCGAGGGATTCCCCGGCCGGTTGGCCGGGACCCTCCTGGGTAATAGTTTTACCGTGTGTGACCTTCATCGTTTTCCTTTTTTGGAGGGTGGGGTCCCTCGTGGGTGCCGCCCTTGGGACCGGGTTCCCCCCGGCCATGCATCCCATCGCCGGGCGGCAGAGCTTAGGATTCGGGGGAACAAAGGGGGACAGTGGAAAGGGAAGGAATAGGGAAGGATTCAGAACAATGTGTCCTGATGGGAAGGGGTGTATGGAGGGGATGGGATAGGGGGAAGGGATGGGATAGGGTGGGATGTGCCGCTCTTGGTAATGCCCCTCACCACGAGCCTGCCCGGTATGGTTGGACCTATCCGGTATAGCCTCAGTGGATCATTGGGACACGCAAGCCCCCCCACCACGACAAGGTGGCGGCAACGTCGGGGGGGAACCTAACCTAACCTAACCTAACCTAACCTAACCTTTTTTTTTTTTTTTTTAACCCAGGGAAATCTTTAGGTAAAGATACCCGGCGGCCGGGGATTGACCGCCGTACACGGTTATGTCGGTTATCTGCATTCCGACTAAAACCCTGGGGTGCTCTACATGTCGCTACTCGCTGGGTATATGGGAGCGCCGAAGCATTCTTCCACGTACCCAGCAGCGACGGCCTGAAGGGCCTCCTCTCGGTCGTCGGCAACGGGGGCCGGGGTTCCAGTCCTAAGGACTGGACTCCCGGTCCCCGCCGCCACGCCTTGAGTTGCGTGCGAGAGCACACGCGCACAGTCTTGAGCCCGAAGACTGAAATGTTGGGTGGCCGACTGTCCCAAATCGGCCACCCTCGGGCTCGGGGGTGGAAGGAGCCTAGAAGAGGCAACCCTCCGGCGCCCGTTTCTCCTGCGGCGGATGGAGTGGGTGGTGCTGACCTCCCTCTCCCGTTCCGCCGCCTCCTTTGCGTGCATCACGCGCTCGCAAAAGGAGCGGAGGGCGCCCCACGACCTTTCGCTCTCGACAATGGCCCGGGCCACTGTCGGCAACGAGAGGTCGCCTCCTACCACGGCGCAGAGTTCTGCGCGCTCACTCGCCCAGGCCGGGCAAACCTCCAACGTGTGCTGGGCTTCCTCCTCGGCGCACCCGTCACAGTGGTGGCATACGGGGGACGGCTCCCTCCCGGCTATGCGATGCAGATACCTCCCGAAGCACCCGTGCCCCGAGAGGATCTGCGTCAGCCGGAAGGACAACACGCCGTGTCCACGCCCGAGCCACTCCCTCAGCACTGGACGGATGGCGCCGATAGTCCGAAGCCCTGCACTAGGCTGCTCCAGCCTGGTCTCCCACTCGTCTACGGCGAGCGCGCGCAGCTCCACTCTGCGCCCCTCCACCTCGCGCGGTGCGGGCCTGTCGCCCCGGGCCAGCGCCTCCTGACGCCACATATACAGTGACGCCAGGGCTCTCGCCTCAAGGTCCCAGGGCAACGAGCCCGCCAACGCGCATGCCGCCTCCTTGGAGATCGTGCGATACCCCCGGACCGCCCTGATCGCCACCACCCTCTGCGGTCTTTGCAGAGCGCAGATGGTGCGGCGATCCAAGGCATCCGCCCAAACGGGGGCCCCATAAAGGGCCATGGATCGCACGACCCCCAAGTACAGCCGCCTGCAGAGGCCGCCTGGCTCCCCTATGTTGGGCAGCAACCGCCCGAGGGCAGACGCCGCCCCCATCACCCGCGGGATCAGGCGCTCGAAGTGGGCCGCAAAGTCCCACCGTCCGTCCAACGTGAGCCCCAGGTACTTCATGACCGGGCCCACGTCGATACGGACCCCCCCCACGACGATGTGGGCGTCCCGAGGTGGCGCCTGTCGGGGCCCGTGAAAACACAGCGCCTCCGACTTACTAAGCGCCACCTCGAGGCCCAGACGCCGAATGCGGCCCACCACTTGCGCCACCCCCGCGGTTGCACGGTAGGCGGCCTCCTGGAAACTGGCGCCGCGGGCCGTGACCAGGGTGTCGTCAGCGTAACAAGTTACGCCCACACCCCGGATACACGGCGTCCGCAGCACCCAATCATATCCGATGTTCCACAGGAGCGGTCCCAAGACCGACCCCTGTGGAACACCGCACATTACCCGGCGTTGGCCCCAGCCCTCTTGGCAGGGGTACACCACCGACCGCTCGCCCAGGTAGGCCCCGATGATTCGGCGCAGGTACAGGGGCACTCCATGAAACCGGAGCGCCTCCTGTATGCAGCTCCAGGGGAGGGAGTTGAATGCATTGGCGATGTCGAGAGACACCGCCAGCACAACCCCGCCCCCGGCAACCGCCTCCTGCGCTTGGGCCTTCACCTTGAGGAGCGCGTCGATGGTGGACCGCCCTCTCCGGAACCCAAACTGGTTCTCCGCCAGATCCGGACCGGCCCCCTCTAGGTGCTCGACGACACGGCATGCCACAATCCTCTCAAACAGCTTGCCGATGTCGTCGAGCAACACAATGGGCCGGTAGGCGGACGGAGAGTCCGGAGGACGCCCCTCCTTCTGGAGGAGGACTAGACGACCCGTCTTCCACCTCTGTGGGAATGTCCCTTGGGACAGACAGGCGTCGAATAGCCTCCTCAGGCGCTGCTCCAGGGCGTCCTCCGCCAGGGCCAGGGCCAACACCCGTCCCGGAATTCCGTCGGGGCCAGGAGCGGTGTTCTTGGCGCGAAGCCTAAGAATCGCCGCCCCCAGTTCCCCTTGGGACACTTCCGGGACCTCCCCCACCTCGTCCGCTTCGGGAGCAGCAGTCGCCGCAGATCGCGACGCCATCGCCGGGGGCGGATGTTCCACCCCGTGTGGAAACAGGGCGGAAACAACCGCCTCCCTGAGCTCAGGCTGGAGACTCTGGGTTACCGGGGGGGCCCAGGGGCGAAGTTTGCCCCTGACTGCCTTGTACGGCCTCCCCCACGGGTCCCGATTGAGCGTCTCCAGCGACTCCCGCCACGCTTGGGCTTTGGCCTCGGCGATCGCGATCTGCAGCGACTCCTTCGCCACCCTGTAGGCGGCGTACAGCGCAGCCTCCTCCGCCTCATGCGAAGGGCCCCTGCGCCTCCTCCTGCGGTGTCTGGTGTACTGGCGCTTCGCCACCACGCACGCCGCCCTAAGTTGGGCGATCTCCGCGGACCACCAGTACACCTGACCTCTGGGAGGGCGCGGGCTGGTTCGAGACATGGACGCTTCGCAAATCCGCGTAAGCGTCTCCTGGAACCAACCCGCCTCCTCCTCCACCGCCACCGCGGGGCCCTCGGGCGCTGACACCCAGGCCTGCACTGCCGCCGCCTCTTTGGCCACCTCAACGTCCAACGTGTTGAGGCGCCAGGTGGCATTCCCCCCCAGGGAACGACTGGGCGTCCGGAGCGACGTGGAGACGTCGAATCGGATATAACGGTGATCCGACAGAGTCTCCACGTGCTCCAGGACCTTCCAGCCCTTGACACGGCGCACCAGGGTGGAGGATGCGAACGACACGTCCACGATGGATCCACCCTGAAACCGCACGCACGTGTCAACGGCCCCCCGATTTAGGACCGACAGGTCGTTGGTCAAAAGCCACTCCTCGAGATGCTCACCCCGCGCGTCCGTCGCAGGGGATCCCCATGCCCTTGACTTGGCATTGAGGTCCCCCACAACTAGCACGGGGTGAGGATGGCTCCGTCCGATCAGGGCCCCCACCTCGTCCAAGAAACTCTCGAACTCGGCGAGGGGTCTGTTGGGGGAGAAATAGACAGAAACTATCACAATCTCCCCCAACAGAGCCGCCACGAACCCATCTCCCCTCACGACTTGTGCAAAGGGAGGGCAGTCCGCGGCGCCCCGACGGACGATGGCAGCAACGCCCTGTCGGTCCGCGACCCAGTCGTCCCCCGGAGGGATCCGGTACGGCTCCGACACCGCAGCCACCGCGATCTTCCACTGCGCCAGGCTCTGAGCCAACAGGTCCTGAGCCCTGGCACAGTGGTTGATGTTCGCCTGCAGCAGACGTAGGGGTGCCGTTATCCCAGGGACATTGGAACCCCCACGTCCGCCGCCGCGCTGGTGCTTGGCTGCGGGTTCGGAGCGGCGCCGGCCTTCCTTGGCTTGGCGCGCCTCCGCTTCCTCTTTTTGGCCTGCGCCGCGACGCAGGTCTTCGCTCCCACTGAGTGGGAGGCTGGCAGCTCTGAAGCCGCGCACACCGTGCAGTGGGGCGCGGCCGAGCAAGCGCTAGCCTTGTGGCCCAACTGGCCACATCGGTAGCACTGCCCGCCGCGATCCACCTCGGACTCGCACTGCTCCCGCACATGCCCCACCTCGAGGCAGCGGAAGCAGCGCATGGGGCGCGGCTTCAGCAGTCTGACCTGCGCCGAGACCCATCCCACCAGCAATCTCCCCGACCCGAGCACCCTGTTGGCAGCCGCCGCAGGGCAACTGGCCAGCACCGTGCCCAGGCCGAAGTGATTGCGGCGGATCTGGCCCGTCCTGATGGACGCCTCTGAGCATCCACCAGCCCTGGCCAGCGCCGCAGCGACCTGCTCGGGTGACGTCGTATCATCCAGGCCGAGGATGCGCAGATCGGCGCACTTCATCGGCCTGGAGATCTTCAGATCGCCCTCGCCAACCACCTCTCTTAGCCTTTCGGCGAGGGCGTCCGCTTTCTCGCCGCTGTTGGCGCCCGTAACCAAAAACATACGAGCGCCTGTGGCGGCCACCTTAAACGACATCCCCGTGATCCCTAGGCTGGCCGGGTCCACCTTGGACTGGACGTCCTTTATCGCCGCCTCGTAGGTCACGCCCTTGTCCGCAGCCCACGGCTGCAGCTTCAGCACTATAGCCGAGGACTTAGGGACATGGGCGCGAACACTGGCCGCCTGCCTCGCCGTGGGCGGCTGCTGCACCTTCTTGCGCGCCGCCACCACGCTCCACGCGGTTGTTGTTGCGGGAGCCGTCTTCCTCTCGGGCCTTGGCCCGTCTGGTTTGCTCGGGGGGCCGCCGGTTTCGGCAGTCGGGTTGGAGGCGGGTTGGGATTTCCTCTTCCCGGTTCGCCTCTTCTTGCCCCCCCGGCGAGTCCCCAGACCCACCGTCTCACTCTCCTGCGGCGGCTGAGCCGGCCCTGGTGCAGGTGCAGGTGGCGTGGGCACTTTGGTTTTCGCCCGGTCCGCAGCCAGCGGAGGGCGGATACGCTGCTCGGGGAGGAGCCTCCCGTCCTTCGCCAGCGCCTCAAACCGGGCGTTGACCATTGTGCCCACCTGCTTCATGATGGCGCTCGTCAGCGCCTCCACGTCGCCATTCGCCGGTGCGGCACTCGCAGGCGCCGGCTTCGGCGCCTCCAGCGCAGTGCGCATGTCGGTGCGGAGCTGCGCTACCTCCTTCCGCATCGCCGACAGTTCTGCCATAAGGCTGGCATTCAACGCAGCCAGCCTCCTGGTTTCGCTGTCGGAGGTGCGGGTTTGCAGCTCCTGCACCAATTCCGCCAGAGCCGATGCCGACTCCTGCAGGCCCTTCTTAAACGTCCCTTTGAGGTTGTTGGACTTCGCGGCAACCTTCTGCACGATTGCCACGGAGTCCAGCGCCCTCTGGACGATCTCAACCGCGGGTAGTTCGTAAATCGACTTACCCGGGGATCCCTCTCCGGCTGCGACGGGACGAAGCTGGTCCGCCATCGCTGCCACCTCCTCTTCGGCCACCTTTTCGGCCTCGGATCGCCGGAACGCCGCGACCTCTGACTTCGGCGTCAACAGCCCTCCCGCCTTCTGCAGCCTCGGTCGCCTCTCCCTGGCAAACCGTTTTAGGCTCCCCGCCTCTGAGGCGGACCCACTCTCGGAGTCGGTATGGCTTCGCGAGCGAGACCGCTTCCTACCACCGAAGAACCTGGAACGAATTTGGACATCAGGTTCTTCCACGACCATGTCGCCGTCATCCACCTCCACTACAACCGCAGCCACTCCCGCTGCACCTCCCTCTCTCTCACCTCCTTCCACTCCCGCTCGCCCCGCGAGCCTCCCACACAGGTTGCCCCCCCCAGATACGTCGGGGCTGGACGCACAAAGTGCGCCGAGGGATTCCCCGGCCGGTTGGCCGGGACCCTCCTGGGTATTACATTTACCTAGTGTGACCTTCATCGTTTCCTTTTTTGGAGGGTGGGGTCCCTCGTGGGTGCCGCCCTTGGGACCGGGTTCCCCCCGGCCATGCATCCCATCGCCGGGCGGCAGAGCTTAGGATTCGGGGGAACAAAGGGGGAGGGTGGAAAGGGAAGGAATAGGGAAGGATTCAGAACAATGTGTCCTGATGGGAAGGGGTGTATGGAGAGGAAGGGATAGGGGGAAGGGATGGGATAAGGTGGGATGTGCCGCTCTTGGTAATGCCCCTCACCACGAGCCTGCCCGGTATGGTTGGACCTATCCGGTATAGCCTCAGTGGATCATTGGGACACGCAAGCCCCCCCACCACGACAAGGTGGCGGCAACGTCGGGGGGGAACCTAACCTAACCTAACCTAACCTAACCTTTTTTTTTTTTTTTTTTTTTTTTTTTAACCCAGGGAAATCTTTAGGTGAAAGATACCCAGCGGCCGGGGATAGACCGCTGTTCATGGTTATGTCGGTTATCTGCAGTCCGACTAAAACCCTGGGGTGCTCTACATGTCGCTACTCGCTGGGTATGTGGGAGCGCCGAAGCATTCTTCCACGTACCCAGCAGCGACGGCCTGAAGGGCCTCCTCTCGGTCGTCGGCAACGGGGGCCGGGGTTCCAGTCCTAAGGACTGGACTCCCGGTCCCCGCCGCCACGCCTTGAGTTGCGTGCGAGAGCACACGCGCACAGTCTTGAGCCCGAAGACTGAAATGTTGGGTGGCCGACTGTCCCAAATCGGCCACCCTCGGGCTCGGGGGTGGAAGGAGCCTAGAAGAGGCAACCCTCCGGCGCCCATTTCTCCTGCGGCGGATGGAGTGGGTGGTGCTGACCTCCCTCTCCCGTTCCGCCGCCTCCTTTGCGTGCATCACGCGCTCGCAAAAGGAGCGGAGGGCGCCCCACGACCTTTCGCTCTCGACAATGGCCCGGGCCACTGTCGGCAACGAGAGGTCGCCTCCTACCACGGCGCAGAGCTCTGCGCGCTCACTCGCCCAGGCCGGGCAAACCTCCAGCGTGTGCTGGGCTTCCTCCTCGGCGCACCCGTCACAGTGGTGGCATACGGGGGACGGCTCCCTCCCGGCTATACGATGCAGATACCTCCCGAAGCACCCGTGCCCCGAGAGGATCTGCGTCAGCCGGAAGGACAACACACCATGTCCACGCCCGAGCCACTCCCTCAGCACTGGACGGATGGCACCGATGGTCCGAAGCCCTGCACTAGGCTGCTCCAGCCTGGCCTCCCACTCGTCTACAGCGAGCGCGCGCAGCTCAGCTCTGCGCCCCTCCACCTCGCGCGGTGCGGGCCTGTCGCCCCGGGCCAGCGCCTCCTGACGCCACATATACAGTGACGCCAGGGCTCTCGCCTCAAGGTCCCAGGGCAACGAGCCCGCCAACGCGCATGCCGCCTCCTTGGAGATCGTGCGATACCCCCGGATCGCCCTGATCGCCACCACCCTCTGCGGTCTTTGCAGAGCGCAGATGGTGCGGCGATTCAAGGCATCCGCCCAAACGGGGGCCCCATAAAGGGCCATGGATCGCACGACCCCCAAGTACAGCCGCCTGCAGAGGCCGCCTGGCTCCCCTATGTTAGGCAGCAGCCGCCCGAGGGCAGACGCCGCCCCCATCACCCGCGGGATCAGGCGCTCGAAGTGGGCCGCAAAGTCCCACCGTCCGTCCAACGTGAGCCCCAGGTACTTCATTACCGGGCCCACGTCGATACGGACCCCCCCCACGACAATGTGGGCGTCCCGAGGTGGCGCCTGTCGGGGCCCGTGAAAACACAGCGCCTCCGACTTACTAAGCGCCACCTCGAGGCCCAGACGCCGAATGCGGCCCACCACTTGCGCCACCCCCGCGGTTGCACGGTAGGCGGCCTCCTGGAAGCTGGCGCCGCGGGCCGTGACCAGGGTGTCGTCGGCGTAACAAGTAACGCCCACACCCCGGATGCACGGCGTCCGCAGCACCCAATCATATCCGATGTTCCACAGGAGCGGTCCCAAGACCGACCCCTGTGGAACACCGCACATTACCCGGCGTTGGCCCCAGCCCTCTTGGCAGGGGTACACCACCGACCGCTCGCCCAGGTAGGCCCCGATGATTCGGCGCAGGTACAGGGGCACTCCATGAAACCGGAGCGCCTCCTGTATGCAGCTCCAGGGGAGGGAGTTGAATGCATTGGCGATGTCGAGAGACACCGCCAGCACAACCCCGCCCCCGGCAACCGCCTCCTGCGCTTGGGCCTTCACCTTGAGGAGCGCGTCGATGGTGGACCGCCCTCTCCGGAACCCAAACTGGTTCTCCGCCAGATCCGGACCGGCCCCCTCTAGGTGCTCGACGACACGGCATGCCACAATCCTCTCAAACAGCTTGCCGATGTCGTCGAGCAACACGATGGGCCGGTAGGCGGACGGAGAGTCCGGAGGACGCCCCTCCTTCTGGAGGAGGACTAGACGACCCGTCTTCCACCTCTGTGGGAATGTCCCTTGGGACAGACAGGCGTCGAATAGCCTCCTCAGGCGCTGCTCCAGGGCGTCCTCCGCCAGGGCCAGGGCCAACACACGTCCCGGAATTCCGTCGGGGCCAGGAGCGGTGTTCTTGGCACGAAGCCTCAGAATCGCCGCCCCCAGTTCCCCTTGGGACACTTCCGGGACCTCCCCCCCCTCGTCCGCTTCAGGAGCAGCCGCCGCCGCAGACCGCGACGCCATCGCCGGGGGCGAATGTTCCGCCCCGTGTGGAAACAGGGCGGAAACAACCGCCTCCCTGAGCTCAGGCTGGAGACTCTGGGTTACCGGGGGGGCCCAGGGGCGAAGTTTGCCCCTGACTGCCTTGTACGGCCTCCCCCACGGGTCCCGATTGAGCGTCTCCAGCGACTCCCTCCACGCCTGAGCCTTGGCTTCGGCGATCGCGATCTGCAGCGACTCCTTCGCCCCCCTGTAGGCGGCGTACAGCGCGGCCTCCTCCGCCTCATGCGAAGGGCCCCTGCGCCTCCTCCTGCGGTGTCTGGTGTACTGGCGCTTCGCCACCACGCACGCCGCCCTTAGTTGGGCGATCTCCGCGGACCACCAGTACACCTGACCTCTGGGAGGGCGCGGGCTGGTTCGAGACATGGACGCTTCGCAAATCCGCGTCAGCGTCTCCTGGAACCAACCCGCCTCCTCCTCCACCGCCACCGCGGGGCCCTCGGGCGCAGACACCCAGGCCTGCACTGCCGCCGCCTCTTTGGCCACCTCCACGTCTAGCGTGTTGAGGCGCCAGGTGGCATTCCCCCTTGGGGAACGACTGGGCGTCCGGAGCGACGTGGAGACGTCGAATCGGATGTATCGGTGATCCGACAAGGTCTCCACGTGCTCCAGGACCTTCCAGCCCTTGACACGGCGCACCAGGGTGGAGGACGCGAACGACACGTCCACGATGGATCCACCCTGAAACCGCACGCACGTGTCAACGGCCCCCCTATTCAGGACCGACAGGTCGTTGGTCAGAAGCCACTCCTCGAGATGCTCACCCCGCGCGTCCGTCGCAGGGGATCCCCATGCCCTTGACTTGGCATTGAGGTCCCCAACAACTAGCACGGGGTGAGGATGGCTCCGTCCGATCAGGGCCCCCACCTCGTCCAAGAAACTCTCGAACTCGGCGAGGGGTCTGTTGGGGGAGAAATAGACAGAAACTATCACAATCTCCCCCAACAGAGCCGCCACGAACCCATCTCCCCTCACAACCTGTGCGAAGGGAGGGCAGTCCGCGGCGCCCCGACGGACGATGGCAGCAACGCCCTGTCGGTCTGCGACCCAGTCGTCCCCCGGAGGGATCCGGTACGGCTCCGACACCGCAGCCACCGCGATCTTCCACTGCGCCAGGCTCTGAGCCAGCAGGTCCTGGGCCCTGGCGCAGTGGTTGATGTTCGCCTGCAGCAGTCGTAGGGGTGCCGTTATCCCAGGGACATTGGAACCCCCACGTCCGCCGCCGCGCTGGTGCTTGGCTGCGGGTTCGGAGCGGCGCCGGCCTTCCTTGGCTTGGCGCGCCTCCGCTTCCTCTTTTTGGCCTGCGCCGCGACGCAGGTCTTCGCTCCCACCGTGTGGGAGGCTGGCAGCTCTGAAGCCGCGCACACCGTGCAGTGGGGCGCGGCAGAGCAAGCGCTAGCCTTGTGACCGAGCTGGCCACATCGGTAGCACTGCCCGCCGCGATCCACCTCGGACTCGCACTGCTCCCGCACATGCCCCACCTCGAGGCAGCGGAAGCAGCGCATGGGGCGCGGCTTCAGCAGTCTGACCTGCACCGAGACCCAACCGATGAGTAGCCTCCCCGAACCGAGCACCTTATTGGCAGCCGCCGCAGGGCAGCTGACCAACACTGTGCCCAGTCCGAAGTGGTTACGACGGATGGGGCCCGGCCTGACAGACGCCTCCGAGCACCCACCAGCTCTGGCCACCGCCGCGACGACCTGTTCGGGCGACGTCGAGTCATCCAGACCGAGGATGCGCAAATCGGCGCACCTCGTCGGCCTGGAGATTTTTAGGTCGCCCTCGCCAACCACCTCTCTCAACCTTTCGGCGAGGGCGTCCGCTTTCTCGGCGCTGTTGGCGCCCGTCACCAAAAACATACGGGCGCCTGTGGCGGCCACCTTGAATTGCATCCCCGTGATGCCTAGGCTGGCCGGGTCCACCTTGGACTGGGCGTCCTTTATCGCCGCCTGGTAAGTCACGCCCTTGTCCGCAGCCCACGGCTGCAGCTTCAGCACTACAGCCGAGGACTTGGGGACATGGGCGCGAACATTGGCTGCCTGTCCCACCGTGGGCGGCTGCTGCACCTTCTTGCGCGCCGCCACCACGCTCCACGCGGTTGTTGTTGCGGGAGCCGTCTTCTTCTCGGGCTTCTTGGGCCCTGGTTTGCTCGGGGGGCCGCCGGTTTCGGCAGTCGGGTTGGAGGCGGGTTGGGATTTCTTCTTCCCGGTTCGCCTCTTCTTGCCCCCCCGGCGGGTCCCCAGACCCACCGTCTCGCTCTCCTGCGGCGGCTGAGCCGGCCCTGGTGCAGGTGCGGGTGGCGTGGGCACCGTGGTTTTCGCCCGGTCCGCAGCCAGCGGCGGGCGGATACGCTGCTCGGGGAGCAGCCTCCCATCCTTCGCCAGCGCCTCAAACCGCGCGTTGACCATGGAGCCCACCTGCTTCATGATGGCGCTCGTCAGGGCCTCCACGTCTCCATTCGCCGCACTCGCAGGCGCCGGCTTCGGCGTCTCCAGCGCAGTGCGCATGTCGGTGCGGAGCTGCGCTACCTCCTTCCGCATTGCCGACAGTTCTGCCATAAGGCTGGCATTCAGCGCGGCCAGCCTCCTGGTTTCGCTGTCGGAGGTGCGGGTCTGCAGCTCCTGCACCAACTCCGCCAGTGCCGAGGCCGACTCCTGCAGCCCCCTCTTAAAAGTGCCCTTGAGGTTGTTGGACCTCGCGGCAACCTTCTGCACGATTGCCACGGAGTCCAACGCCCTCTGGACGATATCAACCGCGGGCAATTCAAAGATTGACTTACCCGCGGTCCCCTCCTTGGCGGCGACGGGACGCAGCTGGTCCGCCATCGCTGCCACCTCCTCTTCGGCCACCTTTTCGGCCTCGGATCGCCGGAACGCCGCGACCTCTGACCTCGGCGTCAACAGCCCTCCCGCCTTCTGCAGCCTCGGTCGCCTCTCTCTGGCGAACCTCTTCAGGCTACCCGCCTCGGAAGCTGACCCACTCTCAGAGTCAGAGCAATTCCTGGAGCGGGACCGCTTTCTACCCCCGAAGAACCTGGAACAGATCTCGGCATCAGGTTCTTCCACGACCATGTCGCCGTCATCGACCACCACTACATCCGCAGCAACTCCCGCTGCACCTCCCTCTCTCTCTCCTCCTTCCACTCCCGCTCGCCCCGCGAGCCTCCCACACTGGTTGCCCCCCCCAGATACGTCGGGGCTGAACGCACAAAGTGCGCCGAGGGATTCCCCGGCCGGTTGGCCGGGACCCTCCTGGGTAATAGTTTTCCCAAGTGTGACTTCCATTCTTTTTCCTTTTTTGAAGGGTGGGGTCCCTCTTGCCGCCCTTGGGACCGGGTTCCCCCCGGCCATGCATCCCATCGCCGGGCGGCAGAGCTTAGGATTCGGGGGAACAAAGGGGGAGGGTGGAAAGGGAAGGATTCAGAACAATGTGTCCTGATGGGAAGAGGTGTATGGAGAGGAAGGGATAGGGGAAGGGATGGGATAGGGTGGGATGTGCCGCTCTTGGTAATGCCCCTCACCACGAGCCTGCCCGGTATGGTTGGACCTATCCGGTATAGCCTCAGTGGATCATTGGGACACGCAAGCCCCCCCACCACGACAAGGTGGCGGCAACGTCGGGGGGGAACCTAACCTAACCTAACCTAACCTAACCTAACCGACCTAACCGACCTAACCGTCCGTCCGTCCGTCCGTCCGTCCGTCCGTCCGTCCGTCCGTCCGTCCGTCCGCCGCCGCCGCCGCCGCCGCCGCCGCCGCCGCCGCCGCCGCCGCCGCCGCCGCCGCCGCCGCCGCCGCCGCCGCCGCCGCCGCCGCCGCCGCCGCCGCCGCCGCCGCCGCCGCCGCCGCCGTCGTCGTCGTCGTCGTCGTCGTCGTCGTCGTCGTCGTCGTCGTCGTCGTCGTCGTCGTCGTCGTCGTCGTCGTCGTCGTCGTCGTCGTCGTCGTCGTCGTCGTCGTCCTTCGCGTGATCTAACAGTGTTACTCGTTCAGTTGTATATATACTAAATCCTGAGAAAATCTTCATTGTGCGATGCAGGATCGTAAAGTGCCCTCTGTTGGTGAGTAGTTCATACATTTAGAAAAACCCAGCTATGTATACTACGCTAACTCCGAAAATTATAATTTACAGTACAGCGTTATTAAGGTAAAATAAAAAAAAAAAAAAAAAAAAAAAAAAAAAAAAAAGAAAACCTTATATAGCTCGCGACTTCGTCCGCGTGGATTTGGTACTTTTTTTTTTTTTTTTATATACCACAAGGGTGGCAAACAGGCATACGGTCCCACCTGATGGGAAGCGGTTACCGTAGCCTATGGACGCTTGGAACACCAAAGGCGTCACACACGCGTTGCCGACCCTATAAAAAAAAAAAAAAAAAAAAAATTGGTTGCCTGTAAAGTCGGTATACGGGCGAAAGTTTTACGTGACAACGACTTTGAGTGGTAAAATAATTTTAATGTCAATATTCATTCGTATAGTAGGAAGAAGGATGGATTAATAGTAACAATTTAAAACATAACGTCACGTAACGTGAGCGGAGCGTAACGCAGTTTCTTGAAGTGTCACCCGGCAAACCAATTTATAAGACGTTGTCACGTCAAAACATAACGTCACGTAACGTGAGCGGAGCGTAACGCAGTTTCTTGAAGTGTCACCCGGCAAACCAATTTATAAGACGTTGTCACGTCAAAACATAACGTCACGTTACGTGAGCGGAGCGTAACGCAGTTTCTTGAAGTGTCACCCGGCAAACCAATTTATACGACGTTGTCACGTCAAAAAGGGAGCAACTAACTACTACAACAACTACTTTGGGCTACCGCTAACTTTCAACCCCCTTCGAATAGAAAGAAGTAAGAAAGAAAAATATTTATTGACAGCATACATTATAACGATTACACAAAAACAAATTACATAAAATTAAACATAATACAAACAAAACAATAGCAAATAAGCGGTAGGAGTGCTGTCAAAGGGGTACCACCTTAGCATGTGCTGCTGTAGATAACAGCGCTGATTTTCAGCTGGCACCTTAAATGAGTACGGACATAAATACAGTTTAACATAAGTAAATAAATAATGTAGGATAAACTAGTAATATCATCATAAAAAAAAAAAAAAAAAAAAAACCCCAGTGTAAGGTAAACAGATAAAGAAAATATCCCTCCCGATTTTGAAACATTCTTCATTGGTGCTCCACTCCTATTAGTCATAGCGTGATGATATATAGCCTATAGCCGTCCTCGATAAATGGACTATCCAATGGCGAAATATTTTTTCTAATCGGACCAGTAGTTTCTGGGATTAGCGCGTTCCTCCAAACAAACACTACTCCTTTATAATATTACTAGCTTCTGCCCGCGACTCCGTCCGCGTGGAATAGTTACTTTGTGCTAACGCTAACTTTCAACACGCGAATTCATTTACGTAGAAGGATGGACTCGCAGAGCCAACTGATGACTGCCCGTGCACGCCGGCCCAGCGCTTAAAGGCGCGCGCAGTACTTGATCATTATTTTGCGGCGATGTAATTTTATATTTGTGATAACTCCTAAAATATTCATTGAAATCGAATGATGTAAATGGCAGTTTTGTTTTAAATGAAATACTTGTTATGAATAACGTATTTATTTGGATAAGGATTAATATCGTCTTTATAAAAACAGCTTCACAAATAATGCTTTATTTTAGAACAAATTTGGTTAGTATAAAAATGATTATAGTGAGCCAACCTTAACAGATAGATATATGCTATCGCGGACTTTTTTTTAGAACTTTTGAAGGGAAACAATTTTGCGATCACAAAAGGAAAAAGAAACTCCCGATTTTGAAACATTCTTCGTTGGTACTCCGCTCCTATTGATCGTAGCGTAATGATATATAGCCTATAGCCTGCTTTGATAAATGGACTAACTAATGGTGAAATATTTTTTTAAATCGGACCAGTAGTTCCTGACATTAGCGCGTTCAAACAAACAGACAAACAAACTCTACTCCTTTATAATATTAGTATAGATTTATTAATAGTATAGATATATTTATTTACAAGAACAAGTATACCCGATCGCTCTAAACTACGCTAACTAGTTTTTTCGTAGTATTACACGGACTTTATATGAGCACTCAAATTTATGAAACATAATTATAAATATTACATTATTTAAATACTTTGTAATACATAATGTAATCTAAGCGTTATTTAAAATTTGTAACTTCGTTATTTTTTTGTATATATCTTCACGACATATATTTTTTAACATATAAAACACCACATTTTACGAAACTTGGCATCAAATAACAATTTTGGCAAAAATCGAGTTAGCGTAGTATTCATTGCTGGTGTCGATTTGTTTTGGTCATTCACCGTCTGATGACACCGTTAAAGCGCCATCTGTTGCTGAGTAGTTATTACATTTCGACACCAGATATTTATACTACGCTAACTCCGAAAAGTTAAATTTGCAGTAGAGGCTAATAAAGGGAAAAACGTGATAACTTTACATTAATTGAACTATTTTTTTTCGTTATAACTAATAACTATTTCTAATATTTATTATTTCGTATAGTATTTAGGTAGTAAAAGTCACTAAATAGCGCATATGACATATGAACTAGTATACACGATCGCCCTAAACTACTCTTACTAGTGTTTGCGTAGTATTACACGGACATTAAATGTGCACTCAAATTTAAGATATACGAAGCGTATTACTATAATTTATATTTAAATACATAATGTAATCAATGCGCCCCCTCCCCGCGAATAATCCGCAAACACTAGTTTGCGTAGTTTAATTCGAGTGATTTCAATAAGTACCTGCACTTAGCGTTTTTTTTTATTTGTGACTTCGTTTGTTTTGTATTTTTCTTCACGATTTTTTTACATATAAAACATTTTACGATACATGGCATAAAAAAACGATTTTGGCAAAAATCGAGTTAGCGAAGTATTCATTGCTGGTGTCGATTTGTTTTGGCCATTCACCGTCAGATGGCACCGTTAAAGCGCCATCTGTTGTTGAGTAGTTATTACATTTTGTTCCGATCACACCATATTTCCCTTGAATACTCCGTAAATACAATGAAGTAATGTATCCGAACCATTTGTACGTTTGTTTATAAAATAGTGGACATTTATCATGTTAAAGCCCGTTAAAATGAATGAATACAGTTCGAGAAATGATGTACGAGATTAATAGAGATTCGATAAATGGACTATCTAATGGCGAAATAATTTTTCAAATCGGACCAGTAGTTCCTGAGATTAGCGCGTTCAACCAAACAAACAAACAAACAATCAAACTCTACTCCTTTATAATATTAGTATAGATTTAACCACATATTATACGTATATAACATATTTATATCACACTTTACATCATCATCGTCTTGCCCTTATCCCACCTTACGTGGGGTCGTATATCACACTTTACATACAATATAATATTTATTAATGTCTCTACATAATACTTAAGCTAACCCGCGCGCTACCGCTAGTATATCGTGAGCGCACTATACATCTATAACTATACCTACGTATGCCATCCGCTATCGCTCGGTCGCTGGCAGTCCCCATAGATCATTATGGCAGTCGCGATCCGATCCGAGCCTCCGAAGCACTGCCCGTGCTTGCCTTGCTATTAATAATGCTCTGATCATCGTCTCTTTAATTCTACATCTCGCCTCGTTCGAACATTGCCTTATTCAACTGGGTAAAACTGGCCACACGATAAAATGTGCCATAAAATTTGAATGTTATTTTATTTACCTATTCATCAATAAAAAAAAATATATAGTCATTCTTGTTCTCACATTTACATTTTCTATAGTTAATTTCGTTTTATTTTTGTTCAAGATTGACCAACTAAGTAGTTCTGCTATTTGATACAAGATGACGCTACCACCTTGAGAAAAGCTAATGTTGTTTTATAATTGATAAATAAAGATATAAATGATAGGAAGACGCCCATTGCGAGTCTACATATTATCTACGACAGATTTGGTTGTTTATCGCATATCTACTTAGATTATAAATATACAATCGAAGATTTATTAAATTTGTAGTCTGACTTTTCGACTTAAGATGGCGCTACCGTTACAAGCTTACTTACTTAATAACAATAATATAATATAAACTTACTTAATAAACAGTTCTGCTATTCAACAGTAGATGACGCCACGTACCTCAGAATGTAGCTTTATAATTTATAGATAAAAAATATAAATAAAGGTATTTACTTTATTTACATATACTTTAATTGACTTTGTTGTTTCTCGCTTATGTATCAGAGATTCGTTAAATTTATAGTTTTACTATTGTATCTAAGAACATATATCTAGAATCTAAGTAAAATGGTATTTCTTTATTTGAAATACAAAACAAATTATAATATTTACATCGATCACATTCGTAAAATTATGGGTTATTTAAATTGACTTGAATATTAGTTATCATAAATATGTATTACATTTGTTTTATGAGCGCCCTCTTGCCAAATTTAAACAGTATTTTACCTTCTTTAAGCATTTAATCTATTCGCCAACTAATCTAATTATATTCGTCGTAGTTGATATTAATTATAACAAATTAAAGGGCATTAAATTTTTTAACAGAACATTTGACACAAACAATAAAAAAACATTTTTGAAGCCCATAGACCTTTTTTAGACGACAAAAAATTAGCATTTTTTTTCCTTGGTAGTTTCCATAGAATTTCTCCAGATTCAAACTTTATACAAAAAATTCATGACCATATCCAAAAACTAGACACTTGAAGCTACAATTAGATTTAAAATTTTTTGCTGTACGATTATTTTCCTCGGAGTTACAGCTCGTTGAAAATCGCCCAAAATTTCGTATATTTTTTAAATCCCTAATTTTTTGTGTTTAGTGTATGTTGATGTGCATAGGGTTCACATTAGCTAGCGGAGTGATTTATTTTAAACTAGCTTCTGCCCGCGACTCCGTCCGCGTGGAATAGTTACTTTGGGCTAACGCTAACTTTCAACCCCCTTCGTTTACGTAGAAGGATGGTCTCGCAGAGCGCACCTTACGCGCCGGCCCGGCGCGCGCAGTACTTGATTATTATTTTCCTGCGATGTTATTTTAAATTTGGGATATCTCCTAAGATATTCATTGAAATCGAATGCTGTAAATGGCAATTTTGTTTAAAATTAAATACTTGTTATGAATAACGTATTTATTTGGATAAGGATTAATATCATCTTTATAAAAACACCTTCACAAATAATGCTTCATTTTCGAACAAATTTTATTAGTATAAAAGTGGTTATAGTGAGCCAACCATAACAGATAGATATATGCTATCGCGGACTTTTTTTTAGAACTTTTGAAGAGGACCAATTCTGTCATACAGCATTTTAGCGTAACTTTAACCGTTTATGCAGCGTACGCTTAGAAAAGGAAATAAAAGCTCCCGATTTTGAAACATTCTTCATCGGTGCTCCGCTCCTATCAGTCGTAGCGTGATGATATATAGCCTATAGCCTTCCTCGATAAATTGACTATCTAATGGCGAAATAATTTTTCAAATCGGACCAGTACTTCCTGAGATTAGCGCGTTCAAGCAAACAAACAAACAAACAAACAAACTCTACTCCTTTATAATATTAGTATAGATGAAAACACAAATACGTCTGCACTCCAATTGATTTATTTACGACTGACCTACCAATCGATGAGTATTTTCTTATATATAAAAAATTACAATTAAACGTATAACAGTGTATTAGTATAGATTTATGTTATTTTGATTTACCTTGTACGGTATTTGAATTGTCTACATCTTTATCACAGAGTTCGTATGGCAGCACTGATCTAATGTCACTCTTATCACTGACGGACGACTGACAATCCTGACATTGTCATGTATGATATTGCATGGACGTAATATATTAACAGGACCGAGCACTCTGATCTGAAAAACGAGCCGAGCGAGATAGTTAGTACAGAGGCCGTGTGTCCCTTTCTAACAGGGTGACAATAAATTGTTTGCTATGTGAGACAAATTAAAGACTAAATATTTTTTTTTAACTTATTGCCTCTTACAATTTTAAGACAAAGACCCTTAGCAATTTTTTTTTACTTCAACATTTTATCTGTGTTCAATAGAGTATGGATGTTGTTAAACTTATTTTTTATATTTTGTTCCACCTCATCAAAATTTATACAAATAAATAGCAGTAAAAGCGAATTTACGTTTTTTAATCTTTTCTCGCGTCTATTTAGCCTTTGTGATAATACTTTTATCTTTCTCTTTAAAACATCTTCTATGAGATTTCCTTTACATTTGGTACGTTCCACACATTTCGAACGGGAAAAGTATATTTTAAATTATCGTTTGGTCTGTTTTCAAAAGCGGGACAACATTGGCCTTGCTGAGGACACCGGGACAGTCTGAAAGCGGAACTGTCCCGCCCAAAGCGGGACGTATGGTCACGTTAATAATACTCCTTGTTTCATTGATAATATTTAGTTAAACTGACGTCATCACATGACGCTTTGAAGGGTTACCATTAGAAACAAAAAATAGGCTAAATAAAAATGTTATTATATATTTTTTTATAAGAATACTTCAAGCGAAATACATGCAATTACAATTCTTGACTTTGTGACTTCAAATTGTATAAAAATACATTAAAATTCAAATGTTTCAACATAGTTTTGTTTAGCCAAACTTTTTGATCAACATAATTTTTTTAGAGTGGCAAGATGGAAGAACGAGACACACGGCCTCCGTTGTGACTATCTCTCTCGGCTCGGATTTGCCTCTGTGTAAATCATCATAGAAAATATACTTTATCAATTTGACATATGGTTCATTTTCGAAAAATACAAATTTCAGAGTTATCAGTCCTGTTAGTATATTAGGTCCATGTGATATTGTCATCCTTCCATCAAACTTAGGCCGCTTTCCGAATTACGATTAAATCGATTTGAGCGCCCAAAAACCCGTTCCATATTAGCTTGAGCGCGATAACGATATCTCCTATGTCGTCATAGATGACGTCATGACATGCGCCATCTTGCGCTCACGCCGACCCAGCTCTAAATTAAAATCACCGTGAGCGCTGTCAAAAATGACAAGTGGTTGTTTGTGCTGTTTTGATTTGAGTCGCATCTTATTTCATTTTGTGCTCAAGTATTCTGATTCAGTGATTGCTGCTCTGGGTGAAATTACTACAGTATCAAAGGAAAACAATAAATACTACGAAATATTCGAATCATGAGTATTCAAGTTACTATAGCCGACGGCCCTAACGAGCGACAAATTTCTCTTATGCTCACGTTAGAGCAATGCGAGAGGGCTCAGAGAGGTAAGTGGCATAAGGGCTGAGATTTCCATCCTTTGAGCAGTCGTTAGAATTACATTCTTAATGCAAAAATGCTTTCAGAAATCATTAAATGTTTACTGAACTGGTACTTGCTGTTTACAGATACAGAATATGTACAGCAGTTGCTGCATAACTTTGATGCAGAATGAACAAACAGAACAACATGGTAATTATTGAGATATTTTATATCTGGTTATGTGTAGATACTTTAAGCTTAGTAGCCTGTAGTGTTTTCTTAACATATCATGTTAACTATACAGTGACCAAATAAACTGAGGTTAGTCGTTGTAGTATTACAATATTCAAATCTTCAACAGAACTGTTTGTATAAAAGTGTTTGATTGTTTGATCATATAGTAGTATCTTAGCAGTAAGTTTTTTAGGTACTTGTAGAACTTGCTGAATTCAAAGTAATTATTTTAGCATTTTCTTTAGTAGGTATATTACAAATATGCTGTTTTATTCCAGGGTATGTTTGTCTATGTGCTAAGTTTGAAAGTTTAAACAACAAACAAATCATGCTTGATGTTATTTATTTTTCAGCAAATGAATGAGTTATTTGACTCCACTGGATGGGCTAATCCTGTAGCGCTGGCTTCAGAGCTAGGACCCGCACCACACCAGATGAAGAAAATATTAGCCCACGAGCTGAATCAAAGAAATAAAATTTTGATTGCATATTAGAAGATTTTAGAAAAGAAATGAATAAGTATAGGGAAGAAAGAACAAAAGTAAAACATGAAAATTTGAATAAATATATGCTAATGAAAGAGCGGCAGCATAGAGAAAATATGGAAATTTTGCACAAATTGACATAAGGAACTATAAAAAACACATTCAATTATTATTGTTGTTAATACAACAACTGCTTAATTCCCATCATTTTTCTATACAGACCTGCTCTTCCATTAGCATTATATTGATTAAAAATGTTCCCGTTTTCTATATGCTAATATAATAATATAATTTATTAATAATTAGGAAGAGAATATGACCTGTGCAAGTGTTGCACATTCTCGCATCCAGTTATATTATGTATAATTTAAGTTTTAAATCAATATAATACTAACTTATGTGTATGTTATAGGATGTTAAAACTACAAAATATACAATAATTAAATAAATATTTATTCATTTATATTACACTGTCCTTATTATTTAATTATTGGTCAATGTTTATAGCTTCTGCATTCCTCCTCTCCCGTCTAAGCCGTCGTTAATAAGGCACCCTCTTCGCAACACCCGTAAATGCTCTTCAATAGGTACCATATCTTTCTGCAGTATACAATTATTATGCAGTACTGCTAAATCTAGTATGTATTCAGGTATTTTATTAAGTGCCAAGGCGTTGCCGTTGATCTTCCATTTTCAAATAATATCTTTATAATAGTATTCGCTGTATTAGTTATAAAAGAAAGGTAATTACTTAAGACTTGACCGGTGCAAGGTGCAAGTGATTTTGTTTTGACGTTTGACGTTGAGGTTGTGAGCCGTGTGAGCGCGATCACAAGCGTTCCTAATTGTTGACGGCTCTAAGCTGTCATAGTCGTGATATCTAAATCGGTACGCCAATTATCCATGTTAGCGCTTTGAGCGATGACGTTGTAATTCGGAAAGCGGCCTTACCTTTCTGCAACTATTTGTTTACTAAAATAGTTTTCAACAAACTGTTTAAATCATCTATGGTAAATAAAGTTAAAACGTATTCCTTCACATATATTGCTAAAATTATTTAGGTTACCCAATTGTAGTACATAAGTTATTTTTAGTTTATTTGTTGATTCACCTTTATAAAAAAGTAGCAAAGACAAGTAACTTAGTAACAATAAGTGGTTGAGTTGAGTCGGATCGAGTGAGTGTTGTTAGTGATCAGTGGGCGTATCCGTGTGGCGGCAGTTGGCAGAGTTGGGAAACAGAGACACAGGGTAGGGTAGAGGGTAGCCGGAGCCGGCGGCGATGCGGTGCGAGGTGGCGGTGCGGGAGGCGCGCGCGGCGGACGCGGCGGCGCGGGAGGCGCTCGTGAGGCGGGCGCTCGCTGGCTTCCAAACCGAAGCCTTCATATACTTCTTCTTGCAGGAGGTAACACTCAGCTACATGGTTTAAATGTGTCATTTTATAACTCTACGAGTCATGAATCAATGGTGAACAATGTTTGTTCAGTTGACATTACAGTGCAGTGTGCTGAGTGGTGCTGTGCTGTTCATATTCTGTGGGATGTCAGTGGTGTGGTGTTGTGTGCTGGTGCCCATGAGTGCAGTGCTCATCGTAGCCGTCTCCGTGTGGGGCTCACACATGATGTTAGCTGACAAACTGGTCCAGGTATCAATCAACCACATATATATCAAAATAATTAAAACAGGAGTTGAAATTACTTGTCATATTTATGGTTGTGTGTCAGAACATGCGCAGGGAGATGGTGGGCTTGGTAGCGGAGTATCGAGGACCGCTGGTCACGGAGACGACTGGGCTGAGACCACACATACGAGCACTGTATGCACCACAGGACGACGATGATACCGGTGAACCTGTATACACACAGGTATTTCTGACCATTCCATCAGATCTAATTTCTATCCGGTAAGTATTTGGGAGAAAAAATTAACATAAAACTATTTATCCATTGTAAAAAATTAAAGTGATTTCAGTACACTATGGTTTCAGAGACAGACAGAGGCAGAAAGTAAAGTTCAGTTTCAGCCAAAATACTAGTTCCCAGATAGACACTATAAAATAATGTTACGTTCAGATCGTGGGCACGGTGAGCGTCTCCGAGTTCTGGGGTCCCCGGAACAGCGGCTGGATGCACGCGCTCGCCGTCGAACCGCAGTCAGTAAACATTTCGTAGGTTGTCTGTGTCGTGTGTAACGTCGATGTGTATATGTGTGTGTGTGCGTGTACAAGATGGCGGCGGCGCGGCGTGGGCGGCGCGCTGGCGGCGGGCGCGCGGGCGCACGCGGCGCGCGCCGGCCTGCTCGCGCTCGAGGCCGCGCTGTCGCACCTGCAGCCCGCGGCCCGGAGGCTGCTGCACGCCGCCGGGTACGTGCCTCTAGCCTCCTGTGTACCCGAGTACCCGTGTACTCGTGTCGAGCCTCACGTGCTGTGCTCTGTGCAGGTGGGAGATGCGCGGCACGTACCAGCGGCCGCTGCTGGGCGCGGCGCTAGGGCTGCCCGTGGCGCATCTGGCCACGGACCTGCCGCTCGCCTGACCCGGACACAGATGTGGAAAACGGCACGAAGAATATAGATCTCGATTCGAAAGCGAATTTCCCGCTCGGTTCGAGTGGATGAAATGATATTTCGTTTAAATTCCATTTTATATTTTTATACTTACTCGAAAATACAAAACATAGATATTAAATTAGGTCTATTATTTATCGAACCGTCGATCGTCGATCGAAGCGGGGCCCGGGGCGTACCCCGTCACTTGTCGGCTCGGAACAGCAGCTGCAGCTTGGACGCTCCCACCAGCACCTGGCGAAGGGAGGAAGTCAATATTTATTAAGGGGCGAGCGGGCGCGTACCTGCCGCGCGTTCGCACCGGGCTAGTATACCTCGAGATGTTCGGGGTCGGCCGCGTGGAGCGACGGCTCGGTGGTGGCGGCGGCGGGGTGGTCGAGCGCGGCGAGCAGGCGGCGGCGGCTGGCGGGCGGCTCGGCGGCCAGGGCTCGGCCCGCCGCGCGCACCACCAGGCGCCGCGCCCCCGCCGCCAGCCGCGCCCAGCCCGCCAGCGCCTCCCCGCCCGCCTCCCGCAGCACGCTCGCCACCAGCGCGTCCGCCACGCGGTCGGCCCCGCGCCGCGCGCCGCTGCGGGCCGCGTCGCCCAGCTCCAGCCGCAGCGCCGCCGGGGCCGCCTCCCCGAGCGCGCCGGCCACCTGCCCCTCCGCCTCCTCCCCCAGCCCCAGCCCCTCCCCGGCGTCCAGCAGGCGGTGCAGCGCGCGGCGCGCCCGGGCCCGCGACACGCGCGGCGCGCTCCACACGCTCGCGGCGCACAGCCACACCGCCACACTCACCGCCCCCTCACCCCCACCCCCACCCGCCCACTCCTCCTGCAGCAGCGCCGACGTGATGCTACTCAACACCTGCCGCACCACTTTATTTCATTATTTTAACATCACAAATGCACTCAATCTTAGAACACAAAATTACTCTATCTGTCTGGTTGCCTCACTTTCACGTTAGAACTACAGAACTGATTTATATAAAATTTGGTACACAGATAGTCTAGTCTAGAGCCTGAGAAATGACAAAGGCTACTTTTATCCCTAGTAAATGGAAGATTCCTGGGCATGCGGGTGAAACCGTGGGGAGCCCCTAGCTTACTATAGGAAGTAGTTACATGTTCGCTAAGTTGACTTGCAGCATCCGAATCGGCATCTTTAATAGCGTGCAGGTATTCAGCGAGGAAGTCATCCGGTTGGGGCAGTCGCAGCAGCAGGGGCTCTAATATCTCTGCGGCGTCGGGCCCCGAACGCGCCCCGGGTAGGCCCGCGCTCCCGGCCTGCACCCGCAGGGCCGTCACTGCCGCCGCTAGTGACGCTTCACCCTGCTCACAAAAGATCACTATATTTTTTATATAATCATTCCATATATCCTTCAATGGCTATCCGATTAAATGCAGCATATGAGCAACCTCCGAGCTGCTGGAGTCGCTGTAGGCCCGCCGCAGCGCGCATGGGTCGTCGAGCTCGTGCCGGCTCCGCAGCCGCAGCAGCTCGCGCTCCGTCTCCTCCTCGCGCGCGCGCTGCGACGCCAGCTCCGCCGCCGGGGGCATCGATAACACGCTCTAAACGTAACGATATCATTATTCGCATAAATAAAGTTCCTAGTCTACAAATGTAACACAACCAACATAGATCTAGTATAGGTCCATGCAGTAAACTTACAGATTCGCGTGTCGAAGAGTTGACCGATATGGAAGGCAAGTCATCGTACTCGTCGTCTTCGTCAGACATGGTTTAGGGGTTGGTGTAGTGACTGTTGAGCCCGCCGGAACAGAAGAGAAATATACACCAGACAAATACTTTAAATGAGATGGTTTATTTTATTAAGTCTTTTATTACGGTTATTCCTATCATCATTTCACGAACACTGAGTATTGTAATTAAAGAAGTTGTATCTGTTGTTTTGTGTTCAGTCAGTTATTCAGTTTTGTTTGTTTACCTTTGTCTGTCTGCCTATCTGACAAATTGACAATGACTATTGACCACAGAACAAAATACCATAATGACTGAGTGAAGTGAGACTAGTCAATGAGACAGGCATGGACGTAATATGTTAGTATATTAGGTCCATGGAGACAGGCATAAATTATTATTATATATATATACCATATACAAAAGACAGGTTTTAGACCATTGAGATATATAAAAGGCCTATATTTCCTTATCCTTAATTTAAATTTTAAATGGTGGTATTTAATTGTTAGTGTTTTGCTTATTGTCTAAATGTCAGTATAATTAAATTTGTTAGATTTATTGGATATGAACCACTCAACTCGGCCCTTGCTGATTGTTTACCAGCCCTTTCTAATTTATTCGGTATTTGCGGTCTTCCTACCCATATGTTGCTGCCTATGCAAAATTTTAAATGGTTTAGTTTTCACTAGTGATGAACTTAAATATTGTTACAAATTTTATTTAACGTAAATGCAAATTTTTATCTTATGTTAATTTTGGTTTTATATTTTAACATGCTTTTAATCGTTCTTGTCTTTTCATTTTCATTTGATTCCATCGTTTCTCTTAACATGACACTGGCAGAGTCGTCATGGATAGTTACTATACTCTTTGACACGATTGAGTCATAAATAGCAAATTGGAATTGGAATCAATAAAAAAAACAACAAAACAAGGTATTTAATTGTTTGACAGCTGCCAAAAAGCAATCAAAACTTAGAAAAAATATATTCCTTTGTTTGTTTGCTGGCTTCGGCGTCGCTTGTTAACAGTTTTATAATTACCAAACCAAACAAATAAGCGTGGTTGTAAATCAAGTGTAGTCCTAGCAAGTGAACTCAAGGCTGTAGCACAATGTGGGAAGAAGAAGACAACAGCGGCGGTGGCGCTGAAGGCAGTGGATCGGGTACTGGCGCTGGTGCAAGCAAGGGCTCCTCAGATCCTGCGAAGCAGTACGATGTGGTGTTTAACGATCTCATGCAAGAGTGCAAGCACAGCGCGCCGGGCGCCCGCCTCTCCGCGCGCTTACGGACCGCGCTCGAAAGGTGAACAAGATTTATTTCCCCATATTATAGTATTTATATAAGCCAGGTATCGTCGTCTGGGCTGTCCTTTTGCCAATTTGTTTAAGATTGTTGCAATATATGTAATACTCCATTTCTACTTGCCTTGTTCTCCTTATAAATTGATTATCAGTTTTGTCGAAGTCATTATGCTGCAAAGTGGTATGAAACTCACTCGGAAGCATAAACCCTATGCTGTGACCATGGACTATGAAGTATATGTATCTCTGATGCGTTCTATTGATATTACATTGTGACCCAAGCTGAATCAATATCAATACTGTATATTATTACTTATAGTGTGACTCAATAGTAGCTATCATACAAAACTTAAGATTTTTTCATTTTATTTTTATTATTAAATCTTGTTTTAAGTTGCATATTTAGATAATTATCTATACTAATATTATAAAGAGGAAAGATTTGTTTGCTTGTTTGTTTGTAATGAATAGGCTCCGAAACTACTGGACCGATTTCAAAAATTCTTTCACCTTTGGAAAGCTACATTATCCCCGAGTAACATAGGCTATATTTTATCCCTGTATTCCCACGGGAACGGGAACTACGCGGGTAAAACCGCGGGGAGGCAGCTAGTTAATAATATTTCAATGATTTGTATAAAGATAAAGCCTGAAATAGGTGTTATAAATAAATACCTGTAATATGTGTTGTTATAATTTTATTAAAATATTACAGTGTCAGATTAATATTACACTGTTGGTGAATTGAACACTAACAAGTACACAATGCAATATCATGTATAAAATTATATAAATAGGCCCGGGGGAGCCAAGCTGACTTGCAACATGATACAATGAGTTGTATCATAGGATTTAATGCCTATTGAATAAATTATTATACTAAACTGGCTACAGCACATTCCAGCAGTGGTTTCACCTGCACCTGTTTCATACTGTACCAATATGTAGCGTACCTATTCAATAGGAATATGTAGTTTAAAAAATAAGCCTAAAATTGCCAATGTTACTGATAAACTAGTTTTCAATTGGTGAAAAATTATTCAGATTGGTCGAGTGGTTGCAGCTTATTCAATACCAACCAACAATAAATTTAATCTCTATAATATTAGTGTAGTATATATAGTATTAGTAAGACTTCATTGCCATATTTGATGTATCAATTATATTGTAGATATCTCACTGTCTTCTGTCTCATTTTTCATATTATGAGACTATAATTTTTTTCCTAGTTGTTGAGAAGTTATGTGTGTAGTGTGCTGTAGTGTCAGTTAGTTAGTGTAGGTTTTAGCCACATTTTTCAGTGATGCTCCATTGTAATTGCTTGTAGTGTGGTGTTATATATAGCATATACCTTCTGCAATAAATGCATTACTTTGAAATCTTTTCAATTCAATTTGCACCAGTAAAAACAAAAACATTATTTACTAACAGCTTAAGATTTCAATAGCCATATCATCCCAGTTGTTCTCAAGGTATGTTATTAGCTGCGTATGCATTTACCTATATTATTTAGTATTGAATGCAGGTGAGTACCTACCTACTTTATTCCTATAACCACTACCTACATACGGTAAGTGTGGCAGAAATGTTAAAATTATTTTTAATTATGGTCAGATTTTTACAGCACTGGCACCTAATATGTATTTGCGACATTTTAAGGGAATTTCTTGAAAATGTATATCTTTTATCCAGCCGGGCAAACATTATTTGCTGAACTAATAGAACATTATTAAATACCAGGATGTCCCCGACGGAGCGCAAGGCCGTGTGCAGCCGCACCCGCGACGGTTGCGCGCCGCTGTTCGTGGCGTGCAAGCGCGGCAACGTGGAGATCGTGGAGTACCTGGTGCACGTGTGCGCCGCCGAGCTGGAGCAGCGCGGCGTGTACGAGGTGCCCGACGACCGCTCCGTGCACACCGTCACCCCGCTGTGGTGCGCCGCCGTGGCCGGCCGGCTCGAGGTGCTGCGCGCGCTGGCCGACGCGGGCGCCGCGCTCGACGCCGGCTCCGACTCCGGCTCCACGCCCGTGCGCTCCGCCTGCTTCATGACGCACCTGGACGTGGTGCGCCTGCTCGTGCAGCGCGGCGCCGACATCCACCGCCCCAACCACAACGGCGGCACCTGCCTCATCAACAGCGTGCAGTCCGTGCGCCTCTGCACCTACCTGCTCGACCACGGCGCCGCGGTGGACGCGCGCGACATGCAGCTCAAGACGGCGCTGCACTACGCCATCCAGGAGCACCGCGTCGAGACGGCGCGCCTGCTGCTCGAGCACGGCGCCGACCCGCACCTGGCCTCGCGCGCCGGCGACGACGCGCTGCGCACCGCCTGCCTCAAGGGCGCCGCGCAGGTGGTGGCCCTGCTCGCCTCCCGGGTGGCCTACGAGCCCGCGCGGCTGGCCGACGCGTACGAGCTGCTCGGCGCCACGCAGCTGGACGAGTTCAACGACGTGGCGGCGGCGCTGGCGGCCTGGCGACGCGCCACGGCGCTGCGGCACGCCGGCGGCGCCTACGTGGCCAAGCGGCCGGCCCGGGCTCCGCACCCGGCCCTGGGCGGCGCGCGCGAGTGGCGCTCGCTGCAGGAGCTGGAGGCGCTGGTGGGGGACATGGACGCGCTGCGCACGCAGGCGCTGCTGGTGGCGGCGCGCGTGCTCGGCGTGGAGCACAAGGACACCGTGTTCCGGCTCATGTACCGCGGCGCGTCGTACGCGGACGCGCTGCGCTACCGCCGCTGCATCGACCTGTGGAGCTGGGCGCTCGAGATCCGCGTGCGGCGCGACTCGCTGCTGTACACGGACACGTGCCACACGGCGTGCGCGCTCACGCGGCTCATGCTGGACGCGCGCGGCGGGCGGCTGGAGCGCGCGCGGCACGTGCCGGCGCACGAGGACGTGGCGCGCGTGTTCCGGCTGGTGGCGGGGGACCTGCCCGCCTGCCGGCGCGCGCTGGCCGTGCGCCCGGTGCACAAGAAGCAGGCGGAGACGTTCGACCGCGCGCTGCGCTGCGTCACGCACCTGGTGCACCTGCTGCTGGCCACGGCGCCGGCCGAGGCCGAGGCGCAGGCGCGCCTGCACGCGGAGGTGGCGGCGCTGGTGGCGGCCGACGTGCGCAGCGCCCACACGGGGGACACGCTGCTGCACCTGTGCGCCTCGCGGCTCAACGTGATCCGCTCCACGTACTTCGCGGACGAGGCGGCGGCCGCGGCGCCCCCGGTGTTCCCCAGCGTGGAGGTGGTGGCGCTGCTGCTGCGCTGCGGGGCCGACACCGCCACGCGCAACGAGGCGCGCTCCACGCCGCTCC
Organism: Thyatira batis; assembly: GCA_905147785.2. NCBI lineage: Eukaryota > Metazoa > Arthropoda > Insecta > Lepidoptera > Drepanidae > Thyatira > Thyatira batis. Next base: position 7,880,893 of record LR990508.1, on the reverse strand, counting down.
ACGTCGCCGCCATACCATACAACTTCTCCACTGAGGTACGCACCGCACCGTGTTCCAATCTTAACACATGTTGTGAACGAACTTTTCAATACGTCTAAAATCGTATTGCAAAATTATTCCCTTTTAGTCGTAATCTTAAATATAATTTTATATATTGCATTAGTGTCGCAAACATAATATCAGTTCGTTCTAGTTTCAAAATCAAATGAAAATAATAAAAATAGTGACAATTAGCAACACTCCCGTGTCCCTCCGTGCTGTGTTGCAGCTGGTGGAGGTGCTGCTGGCCGGCGGCGCGCACCTGGACCAGCCCAACAAGTTCGGCGACTCGCCGGCCGAGCTGGTGGCGCTGTGCCGCGGCTCCCGCGTGCGCGTGGTGCGGCACGTGTCGCTGGCCTGCCTGGCGGCACGTGCCCTGCTGCACTCGGCGCGGCACGTGCCCACGCACGCGCTGCCCCGCACGCTCCGGGACTTCCTCGACCTGCACCGCCCCTAGGCGCCTAGTACCCGCTACTCCCACTCGACCCCGCCGTGTCTCGCTCACACACAGTCTATCATGTAGAAATGGCACTCTAAATGGTCATTTTACTACTACCGCCTCGTAACCGGAATATCAAACTGCGCAGTTTTCTCTACCTCTACACACTCCTACTATTTAATTTTAAATACATTCATTCATTATTAGAGATATATCTGTCCCACATAGGATTCAATATCGATTTATTAATAGTATACAATATAATAATCCACATGTAACTAAGTACTTGATATTCATATACACATATCGATGTTATTATCTAATCAACTTTTTAGGCTATTCGGAGTGATTTGTGAACAGAAATTATTATAAATTTATATATAATCGTTTTTAATGTAGAATTTATTTTAGTTTTGTATCGGAGTCGTATAGTTGTGCTTCGAATAAATTGTGATACTCAAAAATGTTATTGTATCGTCGTGACTGAAAGATGAACAAATTGTACTATATTAGGCATAAATTAGTGGTAATGTAACGCACTCGTGTACCTTCTCTGTTCTATAACTATTTATTAATGTATGTAATGTTTAGTCTTTGTATCTCCCCTAGTCGATAAGCTTTGTGCGGGTTGTAAACCAAGAACTAAGCTGGTATAGTTTAGCTGACGCAGTTATTCTTACTCGGTGCATAATTTGCAGACTGCACACAAGTATGAACGAAGCTTAGCTCACGGTCTGCGACCAGCAGTAGGCGCTGCGCTGCTAAAGCTGATTTATAGTATGTATAGCGATGTGGTATAGGTGGCTGGCTGTAGTATCTCCATGACGTCGTAGTATCAGGTTCCTGTGACGTCACACGCCGCGTGCAGCGTAGCGCCTGTTTGCACACATTCAATGCTCACTACTACTTCTACTACATTCACATTATGTTAAAGGAAAATGTCTATGTCATAATTGTATACAAATAAAACACTACATATTAGCTCAAACAGTTTTTATTTTGGTATTTTATATTTTTTTTTATAAAGTAGCACCTAATTATTTACAATATAAAATATACAAAAGAGATCTTTATTTACACAGGTATAAAGCTGCCAGAGCAAAGAACAACATAAATTACAGATATAAAAGAGTAAACTGAATCACAAGTGTAAATCACATGTTGAGTAAATGCTTAAGAACTAGTGGAAGACGGATTGAAGTGGTAAATACAGAACACGCTTTGATTAAATAGTGAGTAAATGAGAAGGTGTCATGTCAGATTTTGTCTAAAGCCAGAAGCTCATTAGATTTTGAAAAACAAGGAGAACCGCCGACTCCTGAATATAGACTTCAGATGAAGTGTCACAAAAATTACATGAGCAACAGTTTAATCATCAAACTGTTAACTACATATATGTCAACGCTATTTATTGACCGATTAGAACTTTTGAAATTACACACCCAACGATTACTTTAGAATGTCAATAGATGGCATAACTTATCTATTAGCATACAACGCCATGTATTAACTTTCAATGACAACTTTCCATAGTTGTACGACGGTCCGCAACTAAAAATACTCAGATGGTCGGTGTTCATAATAAAGTCGATAGATGGCAGCACATTAGTCGACGTGTAGGTGGTGGAAAGCGTCGGGCGCTCGGCAGTGGATGGAACCTAGAGGGCGGCGTGGAGCAGCGCGCCGAGTGCGAGGGTGACGAGTGCGGCGAGCGCGGCGAGTGCGGCGGGTGCGGCGGGTGCGGCGGGCGCTGCGGCGGCGCTCTTGTCGCGGCCGATGTTGCGCCGGTGCCGGTCCACCACGTAGATGCGCCCGCCCATGCCTGCGGTCACATGCCATGCCATTATATTACACCGATTATACTTTACTTTGCTCACTTACTGATCATTTTTTATAATTATCGACAAACTAGTGGCTTCCCGCGGTTTCACCCGCGTTCCCGGGGGATCTTCAATTTTCCCGGGATAAATCCTATGTCCGTCTCCTGGTTCTATACTACCTCCCCACCATTTTTCAGCCAAAACGGTTGAGCCGTTCTCGAGTTACAAATAGGTTAACTAATACGACTTTCTTTTATAGTACACCTATCGATAGTAACGTACCTGCGTGCGTGAAGGAGTTGTAGTAGACGATGTCCGGCCAGGTGGAGTTGGGCGCGACGTGCAGCAGCGCGGGGGGCTCGGTGAAGGGGCAGTCCCAGAGCAGCGAGCGGTTGAAGGCGCGGAAGGTGGCGTAGTCGTCGTCGCGGCGGCGGTCGGCCCCGGGGCGGTGGCGGCCGAGGCACAGCGGGCCGGCGGCGGCGGGCGCCAGGCGGCCGCGGCGCACGCGCACCACGCCGGCCAGCACGCGCGCCGCGCGCTGCGCCGCCTCGCCGAGCCGCTCCAGCCCGCCCGCCGCCGCCGCGCCCGCCGTCACCACCAGCGGGTGGTACTGCGCCGCCGAGTGCGGGTCGCGACCACCGTACACCTGCACACCACACCACACCACACCACAGTGCACACATATATACACTACTCGACACGCGACGCGCTCCTGTATTATACTCGACATTTCTCATATTAACCGCACGAGACAATGTCACCTATGCTAATGGTATTAGAAAAAGTACACAGATGGCATTGTCTTAGAGCCCAAACACTGCTTGAAAATAATAATAAATTTGACAGACCGGTTGGCTTTGTGGTTAGTAACTCTAGCTTCCAAGCCGCCGGTCGTGAGTTCGAATCCCACCCAGGAGAAACATTTCAACAGAGCCGAAGGCTTTGACGTTGTTCAGTGAAATCGCCATGGCCCCTTGCCCTTGCTTGACCGCGTCCTCCGTGAACGTTTTCAGGGCGTCCGAAGTGGATCGTCCCGACCGGAACCCAAATTGGTTTCCGGAAAGTTCCGGCCCAACCCTCGCCAGATACTGGACGATACGGGAAGCCACCATTCTCTCGAGTAGTTTCCCTGTTTCGTCCAGCATTACTAAAGGCCGATGTCCGGAAGGAGAGTCTGCAGAGCGGCCCTCCTTCCTTAACAGCACCAGCCTCCCCTTCTACCATACCTCGGGGAAACGCCCCACTGCCAGACAGTCGCCGAACAGACAATGGAGGTGGTCCCCGAGGTGCTTCAAAACCCCTTCCCTAGCTCTTCAAGAATCGTTTACTCCATCGTCTCTCACCTTAAACGTGTAGTGGAGTCCCCTCCGCAGCTGCAGGTCGGGCGCGAGCTGGCCGTTGACGTACCAGGCGAGCGGCGGCGGCCCCCCCCCGGCCCCCGCGCCGCCCCGCCCCCGCCCCCGCCGCCCCGCCACGCCGCGCCGCCCGCCCGCCGCGCCCACCGTGAACGTGAACACGCGCAGCGCCGGGTCGAACAGCTCCGCCACCTCCCACGGCTGCGGCGCCGACCGCGCGCCCACCACGAACGGGTGGCAGTCCTGCGTGGCCGGCGAGGCGGCCAGGCTCAGCTGCAGGTCGCGCCGCGGGTACAGCCGGTGGAACGCGGGCTCGCCCTCGCCGTCCAGCGAGCCCACCGCCCACACCGCGAACACGGCCCGCTCCACCGGCCACTCCAGGTCCATGGGCTCGTCTGCAACAGTACAGGGGGGTGAGCGCGAGGCCGCCACGCGAGGAGGAGGCACTAGAGCGGAGACGGGTACGCACTCGGCTGCAGCGTGCGGCGGTAGGTGACGACGGTGAGCCCGTCGCGGCGCGAGGCGGTGAACACCTGGTTGGAGTCCAGCCCGCCCAGCCGGTCGTCCCGGCACACGCCGCGCCACTGCCCCAGCACCTGCACGCACTGGATGGAGGGAGAGGTTATTATCACCGGCTCTCTCGAGAATATTCCAAGATAATTTAATGACATGCTATTTTAGAATGGGGTAATTCATTTAAATTTTATTTAGTAATTAATGATAAATAATGAAATAATGTCACAGCTGAGCTGACCTCGACTTTGTTATAAAAACTCTTAACAATGAAACAATATAATAAACGTGTCGGTCGTTGGTCCGTGGGTGTCGGGTGTTGGTTGTCTTACGGCGGCCTGGTCGGTGATGTTGTAGTCGGTGGCGAAGCCCTGCTGCGTGGCGCGCGCGAACCTCGCCACGGCCACGTCGGCGCCCACCATGCGCGAGCTCGTCCCGCTGCCCGAGATGCCGAACGCCATGTACTCGTCGTCCTCGATCTGACAATACCACACGTCACACGTTTCTTAGCACATTTAAGCAAGGGGGGTTTATGAGTGTACGGTAGGGTGTGTATGTGTGTGTGGGGGGGAGGGAGAGGTGTGTATTTGTGTACGTTTGGAGGCAAGGGTGTGTGTGGGGGAGGCAGGGGTGTGTGTGGGGGAGGTAGGTGTGTGTGTGTGTGGGGGAAGGAAGGTGTGTGCGGGGAGGTAGGGGTGTGTGAGGGAGAGGTAGGTGTGTGTGGGGGAGGAGAGAAAGCTGTGAGTTTGTGTACGTCTTCGGGTAGTGTGTGAGTAAGGCGAGTGTGTACAGGTGTGTGGGAGCGGTACCTGTCCGGCGAGCTCGATGGTGATCTGGTTACCGAACACCTCCCACGAGGCCTGGTAGTCGCGGTGCAGCTGCTTGCAGTTCGGCAGGCTGGAGCTGTAGGCGTGCGTGACGAAGGCGGCGGGCGGCACGTTGAGCGGGTCGGGCACCAGCACGGAGGCCAGCGCGGCGCCGGCGGCGCGGTCGAACAGCGCCACCCAGTGCACCTCGAACCACGTGCGCCCGCCGGGCAGCTCCAGCCGCACGTCCTCGCCGGCGTACGCGCGCACCGGCTCCAGGCTGCAAGCAACACCGCACACTGTACCCACCACCCTGCCCCACTCCCCCACCCCACCCCACCCCACCCCACCCCAGCTACTCACTAGCCGTACTCGTCCGGGATGATGAAGCCGCGCGCCGACGGCTGCGGCCCCACGCCGCTCCAGAAGTACACCTCCTCGCCGCTGCCGTCGTACCGGAACTCCGGGATCCTAACCACACGGTACAACGATACTTTCATTATTATCCGTTATAATCTTTTTTCCTCTAGGACTCGTTTAATTTTGAATATGGTAATTTATGCATTCATTTAGGCGTAGTGTAGTCAAAATTTTCAAAAACATGGTAATTCTTGATGATGGCCCAAAAAATTTTGCAACAGCTGACTTGAATCCGGAATGACTTGTTCTCAAGTATATTTAGGCAAAATATTGCAATTGTTCTTAATAAAATAACATGGCCTTTCGTTTTTCTTTTCTGACTTATTACTATTGATATTAAAAATCAGGTCTTACACCGGAAATTTTCAATGTAAACTTCCTGACTCCCAGATCTCTATCTATCTATTCCGAATGAGCTGAGAATGACAGATTAATTTAAAATGTGAATGCAACATAACATACAGCAGCGTGTTGGCGTCGAGGAACTGCACGGTCTGGCTGGAGACGTGCGAGGCGCCGGCCAGCGGGCCCGCCGTGTGCGGCGCGGGCGCCTCGAAGTCGTCCGGCACGTACACGTCGCCGAACGTGTTCTGGTACCCGATGTCGTACACGGCCAGCCACTTGATGCGCGACAGCCGCTTGCCCTCCGGCAGCGTCAGCCGCACCTCCTCGTTGTAGTACCGCTCCAGGATGTTCGTCCTGAGGGAGACCACCACAAACATCGTGAGATTAAGTTTTAAGCGATAGAACATGATCGACCAGACAATTATATACCTGTATAAATTATATGAGTATGATATTACTATATTTACAAAATATTATATCTCCCTATTTATATTATATTTTAATTACAATGTGGTTAAGTAACTAACTGATTTATATTCAATATATAAATATCTACCTTCAATAACATTAATATAATAATATAATATTAGTCATAATCCTAGCCACCAGTTTCATACATAACAAACATCATTAGCTTTATTGTAGTGAAAGTTCCTGTAATTCTGATGAGGTACTTACAAGTCATTTCTATAAGTACCTACTTATTATCACATTAATGATATTTAGTTTGCAGTATGCATGCCATAAAAATGTACAAGTAATACTTCTGAATTTTATTTAAATATGAATTTACACCACTGGCTTTTGGTGAAGCAATACATAGAGAGGAACCCTGCATGCCCTAGATGTAACACAGTATGCTTTCACAATGAACTATGGATGCATGATGTACTTACTTGCCATTTTGATCAGGCACAATAAAGCCCTGTGGCCCGGGCCGGCCCGAGTCTCCCGCCCAGAAGAATGTGTCATCCCCTGTGCCGTCATAGTTGAAGTTCACTAACAGTATTGTCCAATCGTCCACTGCATACACCTCACCTGATACCTGAAAATTATTATATTGTGGCAGTTAATCTTTTAAATAGTAATTTTTACAGCTTTATAAGTCTTGCTATTATTAAACAAAGCATATATTGAAAAATTAAAATGTAATCATCTAATACATAAATAGAAGTGTTTCTGAGTTTAACATATATCTCTGTCTGTGGCATTGTAGCTTCCAAATGGCTGAACCAAGTTTGATTTAGTTTTATCATTTGTTTGAGGTACTATTAAGTCAAGTTTTTATTTACTTTCTTTTATGCTGGTTAGTAAAAAAATACATAATTTTAGAAAGTAGCAGTTGCTGTATGACAATGTTAGCCACTTTCCATATTGATGCATTTGTTTCCAGTTGTTTCTGGTGACTAAACTTGGGCAAACACCCCTAATTTACATAATATAACTTATACTAATATTATTAATTAAAATAAAAGTTTATCTACCTGATGATGGTAAGAGTTGAGTTTTCCTATGAATTTTCCGCGGTAAGGACCATCCTCGTCTTGTGAGAAACAGTCTGAAAACAATTTGAAAACTTACAGGTACCTCCTTACTTCAATGTCAAGACAATGCAAGAGAAAGTTATCTTTTCAAAACTTTACACAAGTCAAATATATATTAAAGTGTACCTTTTGCGACAACTACTAGCAACAACACACATATTTTTAACATTTTACAGTGACTTAGCCACTTTATGACTAATTTTTAAACTTTCTAACTATAAAAAGGTCAAAACATTTCAACTTATTTCGCGTACTGCTTAATTTCCGGTTTGACATGTCACTTTGTAGGTTTTGTTTTCATTGAAATCATTTTAAGCAAGGTCACGGCATTCATTGGTTGCTTTTTCGTAATGCGCTTTTATTGGCCAATCACCGTCAAAGTACTTTCACTTTTAATACAATGTGTAAACGAGAACTAACTGATACTTCGCTAGCAGTGCTGCCAGCAAATAATATTAAAGATCACTGACATTTATTGTTCTAATATGTTTAAATTATTTCTTATTTGTACATGCACATTATGTTTACTCTAGGTAAGTATATATTTACCTTAATACTGAGTTTATATTCTTTAAGAAAAATTGCACTACTACTACATGCCTAGCTTTTTTAGATTTGTTTGTTACATTAGCAACACTGAATGTTATATTCTTCTAAATAAATGAAAACCTTTGGCGGAAAAAAAAGCGCGGGAAACTTCGAACAACACGGGTGTCTTTTTTTCAAATTAATTTTTATTTAATGTTTTATAATTATAAGTGATCAGTGGAGGTGTTCATTGTATTTATTATTTGTATTTAGTTTATTTTCTGTAGTTTTCACATTAGTTTGCTGTATATAGGTGAGTTTTTACTTTATTTTGTATGATCGACGATAACGATCCCCCCGATCCCGGGGGTTCTAATATTTCTAATTTAAACAATAACGTAGCTCACTATGTAACAATATCAGAGCCTAATGATTCCGACTCATCGATATGCAAAAAGAAACCGCGAAAGCGGAATCATGACAAAAAAATATGCGGAAATTGCAACAGGAAAAAAAGAATGAACAAAATGGCAGGCGATAAAAATAAGGAATCTTGCAAATGCCCGGATAGCGATTGTATCGCAGACGACGTTCCACCTGTTTCTGGGTCTTTGGACGGAACTGACGGTACTTCATCCAAAGCCTCAGAACCTGTTTCCTCAGATACCCCATCCCCACATCCCATAAAAGTAGGACGTAGCTTATACTCCGCCATGGATTCTTCACCATATACCGTACATGTACAAAAAATTGAAACAACGGTCAATGATGGTACCTCTTTTCACCCAGTCGCATTCGGCAATTTTTTGAAAAAAAATAGTTTTAAAAGCATTATAAATGGAAGTATTAAAAAAATTGGTAGGAATAGAATTTCATTAGGCTTTTCCAACTATACTGATGCCAACAACTTCATTAGTCATGATTCGATATCAAATCATAATTTAAAAGCATTCATCCCATCTTTTAATATTACTCGCATTGGCCTGGTTCGTGGGGTTCCTGCAGACTGGTCTATTGAAGAAATTAAAAATAATATATCTGTACCGTTTGGATGTGGAGAAGTTATAAAAATTAGGAGAATTAATTTTAAGGTCATGATTGAAGGTAGTCCCACTTGGAAGCCTTCGCAATCAGTCGTAGTCACTTTTGATGGTCAGGTGTTACCTAAGCATATATTTATGTGTTACAATGCTTTACCAGTAGAAACATACATTTTTCCTACCATCCAATGCTTTAATTGCTGTAGATATGGACATACAAAAGTTCAATGTAGGTCCAAACCAAGGTGTTACAAGTGTGGACAAGAGCATACTGGGGTGTCTTGTAAGGTTGAGGATGATGTGGCATCTTGCTGCATGTGCTCGGGTTTGCATTTTGCTACCAGTAGGGTTTGCCCAGAGTTTGGACGACAAAAGGACATCAAATCATCCATGGCAAATAAATCTATATCATATGCAGAAGCCATTAAACTCCACCCTCCAGTCAACAATAAACTATATTCCGAGGCATTAATTCAATCTTTTAATTTTAATTCTCATAATGATAGTAGTCCAATAAATTTTTCAAGTATTAACACTAACAATAACAATAGTCAAAATAATCCTAGTGGCACTACATCTTACAAAAAAACAATTTTTAAATATCCAAAAAAAGTTTCATCCCCAGTCAAAGGTTATGATAGAAAGTCACATGACCTTTTGACTAAAGATTATAGTTTCTCTCCTTCCATTAATGGCTGTGCGTTGAAATCATCTGATGCCAAGGATGAATCTTCTCAATTAGCTCTTTCTGACATCATTGTTGCATTGATAAATGCACTTTCTCAGTGTAATCTTATTCCACCGTCCAACGTTGCTTCTCTTATTAATAGTATACTAAGTTCTTCTATAATCAATGGCCAAGCTAACAAACATAATTCAGTGGAATTGTCGTAGTATAATTAGTAAGAAATCTGATTTAATATACATTATAAATAAATATCATCCTTCAGTACTATGTCTCTCTGAGACATGGTTAAAGCCTGGTTCTCATTTTAGGGTGCCAGGTTTTGTTTGTGTCAGAGAAGACAGGTCTGATGGGTATGGGGGTGTTGCCATCCTCATCAAACACTCTCTTTCATACTCTCCTTTATCTCTTCCATCTCATAGTAATGATTTTTCTATAATTGCTGTGAACATATGTAATATATACTTTGTCTCTATATATATACCCCACCCATCACAACATATATTTAGAGAATTAAATAATATTTTGAAATTTATTCCAAGACCATTCTTGCTGTTAGGGGATTTCAATGCACACCACCAAATGTGGGGAAGCTCTATAACTAACTCATATGGTGAAGATTTACTTGATATAATAGACACATTTAACCTATGTCTACTTAATACAGGCGCTCCCACTAGGAGAACCGGACCAAATGGGAATATTAGTGTTATTGATTTAACTCTGTGCACTCCTGATCTATCCTCCACCTTGTCATGGCAACCATTATGCTCTACCTATGGTAGTGATCATTTCCCATTATTAGTATCATTTCCAAACCCTACTCCTGACCATTCTGTTGCTCCACCTCGTTTGAAATATAAATTAAAAGATGTTGATTGGGAAAGTTATAAAGTTAAAGTAGATGAAAAAGTTTTATATTTACCTTCCATTGAACATGGACAAGAACAGTTATGCTTAAATAAATTTTCTGACGCATTATTATCTGCTGCTGATGTAGTATTTCCAAAAAAAAAAAGAAATTCAGGTAATATACCATCACCACCATGGTGGGATGAAGAATGTACTATTGCGGTAAAGAAGAGAAAGGCATCTGAATTAGTATATCGTGGTAATATGACATCTGAAAACTTTACTGTTCTTTCAGAGATAATGGAACAGACCAGAAAACTTCTAAAACAGAAGAAGTTTGATGGTTGGCGTAGATTTTGTTCTTCCATTTCCCCCGATACCCATTCATCAATAGTTTGGCAAAACATAAAGAGATTTAAATGTGGTTGGATTAACCCTCCTAAAACAACACTTCCATTATCTCTATCTGATTCATTCCTAGATCTTCTTGCTCCTCCCAGTGTAATGGAATGTAATGAATTGATATCACTCAATGTAGGTTCATTATATTTTGATGATCACCAAGATGAGATTAATGCATTTTTTACATTGCCAGAATTACAAGGTATTCTTTCTGAAATTAAAGACACTGCACCGGGTATTGATGGCATACCATATTCTTTCCTGGCTAACCTTAATGATCGATCACTTTTATATTATCTTAACCTAATAAACTCTATTATGATTTCTGGTAATATACCAGACGCTTGGCGTAAACAAATAGTCATTCCTATACTTAAGCCGGAGAAACCGCCTTCAATCGCGTCATCATACCGTCCTGTAGCTCTGTCTTCGGTATTATTAAAAGTAGCTGAACATTTAGTTAAAAATCGTTTGGAATGGTTTGTTGAAAACAATAACAAATTATCAAAAAGCCAATACGGCTTTAGGAAGGGGAAAGGTACCATAGATAACCTAGCAATTTTCACCACAGATTGCAGGTTGGCATTTTCAAATAATAAATCGGTGCTTGCAGCATTTCTCGATATTCAATCTGCATATGATAATGTTGTAATATCTATATTAAAAATCAAACTCATTAAATTAAAAATCCCAAATTTTATTGTAAATTTTATTACTAACATATTATCGAATCGTTCTATTATTTTAAATATAGACGGTTCAGTAAGGTCTAGAGAATTATACAGAGGACTTCCTCAAGGATCGGTCCTAAGTCCATTGCTATATAATATTTATGTAAATGATTTAGAACCTATTTGCTGTAATTTTGTAAAAGTTCTTCAGTATGCTGACGATTTACTTTTTTATGTTATCGACAGCTCAGTTAGTGATGCTTGTTCTAAATTAAACCGTTCCTTAGAAATATTAAAAATGTATTTAGATGTAAATGGCCTTGATATATCTCCTTCAAAAAGTGTAATAGTTTTGTTTTCCAGAATGCGCTTACCTCCTCCTGTTTCAATACATTTTAATAATTTTGTTATACCTGTTAAAAATCAAATAAAATTCTTAGGGTTATTATTGGACTCTAAGCTTTCTGGTTGTGCTCATTTTGATTATATTGTTGCAAAATGTGAAAAACTTATCAATATGTTACGTTGCCTTACTGGAGTTTGGTGGGGTGCACATCCATACTCTTTGAAATTAATTTATAATGCAATTATAAGAAGTATTATAGACTATGGTACTTTTCTCTTAGAACCCGGTAATTTAGCTGGTTTTGTGAAATTAGATCGCGTACAGTCCAAGTGTCTTAGAATCATATCTGGAGCTATGAAATCCAGTCCAGTGAATGGTCTTCAAATAGAGTGTTGCGACCCCCCCTTTAAATTGCGCCGTCAGTATCTTTCTGATCGGTTTTTATCTCGATGCTTACAATATTCAAATCATCCAATTATAGCGAAATTAAAACAACTATCCGATCTCACTAGGTCTTCACCGTACTGGGTTTATAAGACCCCTCCATGTTTGGTGAATAGTTGGAATAAGTATTCCTTTTTATCTGCACCTATTAACAATTTACCATTATTTCCTTTGTTTAAATATAATTTCAATTGTCTGCTCTTTTCTCCTTCCATAGATCTCGATCTAGGTGAAAGGTTGAAATCTGATTCAGAACTTAGCATATCCGAGAATATTGAACTTTCAAGTTGGCATCATATATTTACCGATGCATCGAAACCTGCTAATGGTTGCGTAGGTGTAGGTGTGTATCATTCACAGTTTACCATTACACAAAAAATTAAAATGCCTCAGGAATCGTCAGTGTTTTCTGGGGAATGTTTTGCAATTTTCAAAGCCTTAGATTACATAAATAGCTTTAACCTTTCTAATACCTTAATTTTTACCGATTCAAAAAGTGCATTACAGGCTATTCAAAAATTTCCCTTCCGGAATAACACTCATCATTCTACGGTATATGATATAAGAAATTTGTTGTATAAATGCTATCAAAAACAGTTAACCGTGAAATTCGTATGGGTTCCTGGGCACTGCGGCGTTGTTGGTAACGATAAGGCTGACAGTCTGGCGAAAGATGCTTGTCTTTCTGGTGACATTCATCCGTTTAAAATTCAACCTAATGACCTTCTATTACTACCGAAAGATTTCCTTTATGAAAGCTGGAATATGCTTTGGCAAGATTCCTCAAAAATTAAAGCCAAACATTTATTTCAAATACAACCGGTTGTTCCAAAGAAACCGTGGTTTTTCTTTTTTACCCTCTCCAAAACTTTCACTAGTGTTTTAATACGCATGCGGCTGGGTCACACTTCTTGTCCGGTTCATCTGGCACGGTTGGGAATGATGAATAGTCCACTCTGTGCTTGTGGTGAGGATGTGGGTGACTTAAACCATATAATATTTTCTTGTCGCAATTTCTGCCGTTTATCATTTATCAATACGTTAACATCATTAAATGTTCCTTTGCCTACTTCTATAAACTGTCTACTTATATCCTTTAATATCGATATTTATCTTGCAATAGAATCGTATCTTTCATTTAATAATATAAAAGTATAATATTTTCATCCCTCTTTATGTAATTTTATGTAATCTATCATAATTCATTTCCGTATTATCCTACTCCTCTGATCCTTTTGCTTCCTTTTCCAAATTCCTCTCTATTTTTATGATTATTACATTAAAAGTTTCCTCGTTTTAAATACTTGACATTGGCAAATACACAAGCCGTGTAATGCTACGCAACAAAAAAAAAAAAAAAAAAAAAAACCTTTGGCGGGGAAAAAGCGCGGGAAACTTCGAACAACACGGGTGTCTTTTTTTCAAATTAATTTTTATTTAATGTTTTATAATTATAAGTGATCAGTGGAGGTGTTCATTGTATTTATTATTTGTATTTAGTTTATTTTCTGTAGTTTTCACATTAGTTTGCTGTATATAGGTGAGTTTTTACTTTATTTTGTATGATCGACGATAACGATCCCCCCGATCCCGGGGGTTCTAATACTTCTAATTTAAACAATAACGTAGCTCACTATGTAACAATATCAGAGCCTAATGATTCCGACTCATCGATATGCAAAAAGAAACCGCGAAAGCGGAATCATGACAAAAAAATATGCGGAAATTGCAACAGGAAAAAAAGAATGAACAAAATGGCAGGCGATAAAAATAAGGAATCTTGCAAATGCCCGGATAGCGATTGTATCGCAGACGACGTTCCACCTGTTTCTGGGTCTTTGGACGGAACTGACGGTACTTCATCCAAAGCCTCAGAACCTGTTTCCTCAGATACCCCATCCCCACATCCCATAAAAGTAGGACGTAGCTTATACTCCGCCATGGATTCTTCACCATATACCGTACATGTACAAAAAATTGAAACAACGGTCAATGATGGTACCTCTTTTCACCCAGTCGCATTCGGCAATTTTTTGAAAAAAAATAGTTTTAAAAGCATTATAAATGGAAGTATTAAAAAAATTGGTAGGAATAGAATTTCATTAGGATTTTCCAACTATACTGATGCCAACAACTTCATTAGTCATGATTCGATATCAAATCATAATTTAAAAGCATTCATCCCATCTTTTAATATTACTCGCATTGGCCTGGTTCGTGGGGTTCCTGCAGACTGGTCTATTGAAGAAATTAAAAATAATATATCTGTACCGTTTGGATGTGGAGAAGTTATAAAAATTAGGAGAATTAATTTTAAGGTCATGATTGAAGGTAGTCCCACTTGGAAGCCTTCGCAATCAGTCGTAGTCACTTTTGATGGTCAGGTGTTACCTAAGCATATATTTATGTGTTACAATGCTTTACCAGTAGAAACATACATTTTTCCTACCATCCAATGCTTTAATTGCTGTAGATATGGACATACAAAAGTTCAATGTAGGTCCAAACCAAGATGTTACAAGTGTGGACAAGAGCATACTGGGGTGTCTTGTAAGGTTGAGGATGATGTGGCATCTTGCTGCATGTGCTCGGGTTTGCATTTTGCTACCAGTAGGGTTTGCCCAGAGTTTGGAAGACAAAAGGACATCAAATCATCCATGGCAAATAAATCTATTTCATATGCAGAAGCCATTAAACTTCACCCTCCAGTCAACAATAAACTATATTCCGAGGCATTAATTCAATCTTTTAATTTTAATTCTCATAATGATAGTAGTCCAATAAATTTTTCAAGTATTAACAATAGTCAAAATAATCCTAGTGGCACTACGTCTTACAAAAAAACAATTTTTAAATATCCAAAAAAAGTTTCATCCCCAGTCAAAGGTTATGATAGAAAGTCACATGATCTTTTGACAAAAGATTATAGTTTCTCTCCTTCCATTAATGGCTGTGCATTGAAATCATCTGATGCCAAGGATGAATCTTCTCAATTAGCTCTTTCTGACATCATTGTTGCATTGATAAATGCACTTTCTCAGTGTAATCTTATTCCACCGTCCAACGTTGCTTCTCTTATTAATAGTATACTAAGTTCTTCTATAATCAATGGCCAAGCTAACAAACATAATTCAGTGGAATTGTCGTAGTATAATTAGTAAGAAATCTGATTTAATATACATTATAAATAAATATCATCCTTCAGTACTTTGTCTCTCTGAGACATGGTTAAAGCCTGGTTCTCATTTTAGGGTGCCAGGTTTTGTTTGTGTCAGAGAAGACAGGTCTGATGGGTATGGGGGTGTTGCCATCCTCATCAAACACTCTCTTTCATACTCTCCTTTATCTCTTCCATCTCATAGTAATGATTTTTCTATAATTGCTGTGAACATATGTAATATATACTTTGTCTCTATATATATACCCCACCCATCACAACATATATTTAGAGAATTAAATAATATTTTGAAATTTATTCCAAGACCATTCTTGCTGTTAGGGGATTTCAATGCACACCACCAAATGTGGGGAAGCTCTATAACTAACTCATATGGTGAAGATTTACTTGATATAATAGACACATTTAACCTATGTCTACTTAATACAGGTGCTCCCACTAGGAGAACCGGACCAAATGGGAATATTAGTGTTATTGATTTAACTCTATGCACTCCTGATCTATCCTCCACCTTGTCATGGCAACCATTATGCTCTACCTATGGTAGTGATCATTTCCCATTATTAGTATCATTTCCAAACCCTACTCCTGACCATTCTGTTGCACCACCTCGTTTGAAATATAAATTAAAAGATGTTGATTGGGAAAGTTATAAAGTTAAAGTAGATGAAAAAGTTTTATATTTACCTTCCATTGAACATGGACAAGAACAGTTATGCTTAAATAATTTTTCTGACTCATTATTATCTGCTGCTGATGTAGTATTTCCAAAAAAAAAAAGAAATTCAGGTAATATACCATCACCACCATGGTGGGATGAAGAGTGTACTATTGCGGTAAAGAAGAGAAAGGAATCTGAATTAGTATATCGTGGTAATATGACATCTGAAAACTTTACTGTTCTTTCAGAGATAATGGAACAGACCAGAAAACTTCTAAAACAGAAGAAGTTTGATGGTTGGCGTAGATTTTGTTCTTCCATTTCCCCCGATACCCATTCATCAATAGTTTGGCAAAACATAAAGAGATTTAAATGTGGTTGGATTAACCCTCCTAAAACAACACTTCCATTATCTCTATCTGATTCATTCCTAGATCTTCTTGCTCCTCCCAGTGTAATGGAATGTAATGAATTGATATCACTCAATGTAGGTTCATCATATTTTGATGATCACCAAGATGAGATTAATGCATTTTTTACATTGCCAGAATTACAAGGTACTCTTTCTGAAATTAAAGACACTGCACCGGGTATTGATGGCATACCATATTCTTTCCTGGCTAACCTTAATGATCCATCACTTTTATATTATCTTAACCTAATAAACTCTATTATGATTTCTGGTAATATACCAGACGCTTGGCGTAAACAAATAGTCATTCCTATACTTAAGCCGGAGAAACCGCCTTCAATCGCGTCATCATACCGTCCTGTAGCTCTGTCTTCGGTATTATTAAAAGTAGCTGAACATTTAGTTAAAAATCGTTTGGAATGGTTTGTTGAAAACAATAACAAATTATCAAAAAGCCAATACGGCTTTAGGAAGGGGAAAGGTACCATAGATAACCTAGCAATTTTCACCACAGATTGCAGGTTGGCATTCTCAAATAATAAATCGGTGCTTGCAGCATTTCTCGATATTCAATCTGCATATGATAATGTTGTAATATCTATATTAAAAATCAAACTCATTAAATTAAAAATCCCAAATTTTATTGTAAATTTTATTACTAACATATTATCGAATCGTTCTATTATTTTAAATATAGACGGTTCAGTAAGGTCTAGAGAATTATACAGAGGACTTCCTCAAGGATCGGTCCTTAGTCCATTGCTATATAATATTTATGTAAATGATTTAGAACCTATTTGCTGTAATTTTGTAAAAATTCTTCAGTATGCTGACGATTTACTTTTTTATGTTATCGACAGCTCAGTTAGTGATGCTTGTTCAAAATTAAACCGTTCCTTAGAAATATTAAAATTATATTTAGATGTAAATGGCCTTGATATATCTCCTTCAAAAAGTGTAATAGTTTTGTTTTCCAGAATGCGCTTACCTCCTCCTGTTTCAATACATTTTAATAATTTTGTTATACCTGTTAAAAATGAAATAAAATTCTTAGGGTTATTATTGGACTCTAAGCTTTCTGGTTGTGCTCATTTTGATTATATTGTTGCAAAATGTGAAAAACTTATCAATATGTTACGTTGCCTTACTGGAGTTTGGTGGGGTGCACATCCATACTCTTTGAAATTAATTTATAATGCAATGATAAGAAGTATTATAGACTATGGTACTTTTCTCTTAGAACCCGGTAATTTAGCTGGTTTTGTGAAATTAGATCGCGTACAGTCCAAGTGTCTTAGAATCATATCTGGAGCTATGAAATCCAGTCCAGTGAATGGTCTTCAAATAGAGTGTTGCGACCCCCCCTTTAAATTGCGCCGTCAGTATCTTTCTGATCGGTTTTTATCTCGATGCTTACAATATTCAAATCATCCAATTATAACGAAATTAAAACAACTATCCGATCTCACTAGGTCTTCACCGTACTGGGTTCATAAGACCCCTCCATGTTTGGTGAATAGTTGGAATAAGTATTCCTTTTTATCTGCACCTATTAACAATTTACCATTATTTCCTTTGTTTAAATATAATTTCAATTGTCTGCTCCTTTCTCCTTCCATAGATCTCGATCTAGGTGAAAGGTTGAAATCTGATTCTGAACTTAGCATATCCGAGAATATTGAACTTTCAAGTTGGCATCATATATTTACCGATGCATCGAAACCTGCTAATGGTTGCGTAGGTGTAGGTGTGTATCATTCACAGTTTACCATTACACAAAAAATTAAAATGCCTCAGGAATCGTCAGTGTTTTCTGGGGAATGTTTTGCAATTTTCAAAGCCTTAGATTACATAAATAGCTTTAACCTTTCTAATACCTTAATTTTTACCGATTCAAAAAGTGCATTACAGGCTATTCAAAAATTTCCCTTCCGGAATAACACTCATCATTCTACGGTATATGATATAAGAAATTTGTTGTATAAATGCTATCAAAAACAGTTAACCGTGAAATTCGTATGGGTTCCTGGGCACTGCGGCGTTGTTGGTAACGATAAGGCTGACAGTCTGGCGAAAGATGCTTGTCTTTCTGGTGACATTCATCCGTTTAAAATTCAACCTAATGACCTTCTATTACTACCGAAAGATTTCCTCTATGAAAGCTGGAATATGCTTTGGCAAGATTCCTCAAAAATTAAAGCCAAACATTTATTTCAAATACAACCGGTTGTTCCAAAGAAACCGTGGTTTTTCTTTTTTACTCTCTCCAAAACTTTCACTAGTGTTTTAATACGCATGCGGCTGGGTCACACTTCTTGTCCGGTTCATCTGGCACGGTTGGGAATGATGAATAGTCCACTCTGTGCTTGTGGTGAGGATGTGGGTGACTTAAACCATATAATATTTTCTTGTCGCAATTTCTGCCGTTTATCATTTATCAATACGTTAATATCATTAAATGTTCCTTTGCCTACTTCTATAAGCTGTCTACTTATATCCTTTAATATCGATATTTATCTTGCAATAGAATCGTATCTTTCATTTAATAATATAAAAGTATAATATTTTCATCCCTCTTTATGTAATTTTATGTAATCTATCATAATTCATTTCCGTATTATCCTACTCCCCTGATCCTTTTGCTTCCTTTTCCAAATTCCTCTCTATTTTTATGATTATTACATTAAAAGTTTCCTCGTTTTAAAAACTTGACATTGGCAAATACACAAGCCGTGTAATGCTACGCAAAAAAAAAAAAAAAAAAAAAAAAAAACCTTTGGCGGGAAGAAGTGACGTTGTGTTTTAGTTTTATTTTCATAAAATGTGTGTAATTTGAGTTTTATTGAATATTTGGTGGTATTTTGTCCAATAAAGATCAATACAAGTGCACCAGTGAAGTGAAATGAAATGATTACGTGTATAATAGTGGCATTCCAAGATGTCTCAAAAAGTCCGTGAAAAGATTTAGTAGAACAGCTACCATTGTACTAAACTGACTGACATGACTTGAACTTTTAAACTTGACGATTGACGAGAATTTAAATACTTGTAAAATAATATAAAATCCTACGTTGCTCAACTTGACACAAATTCACTAAGTGTGATACCAAAATTAAGGATTAAGGAGGTAGGGCGCAACGGATTCGTCCGTTCGAAATTGGAGCAGCCCGACTGGGGTAGTACCTCCACCTTACAGAAGACCGCAGCCAAATAACACTACATGTAGTGTTGTGTGTGTTCCTGCGGTGAGTAAGGTAGCCAGAGCTCCATGAGGAGACCCTGTAGCGGCAGTGATGGGACCAGGGATGGAGTAGCGTCGTAGGGGTGTGCAGGAGTGATGCCTGTTTGGCCCTTCGACGAGAAGTGCATTGCGCTTTGTCCCTTTCACTGCCTCTATAATTGCTCCCTTTTTTATAGGGTCGGCAACGCGTGAGTGACGCCTCTGGTGTTGCAAGCGTTCATAGGCTACGGTAACCGCTTCCCATCAGGTGGGACCGTATGCCTGTTTGCCACCCTTGTGGTATAAAAAAAAAAAAAAAAAAACATTAAAAGAGTAAAAAAAAATAAAAATACCGTGTTACTGGCCAATAGCGTGTTAGCACACGCGCAGTGTAGGGTTCCGTTGTTATATTGACAAAATTCAATACTTTAAGTACACTGTGTACACATATGCGTATTACCTATTAATTTATTAAGCTATTGCATAGCTTTTAACGCGGGACTTGTGCGTGCAGACCGAATCCAGAAATTCCGTAACGAAAATAGCCCTCTTTTGTATACACACACATACACACGTGCAATAACTTTCCCCGAGTGCCACACGTCTTTTTTTTTTCAATATTGAGATGGGAACGACTACCACTAGCATGAATTTTAACATATCTACAAACAATGGTTTGGTTTTTGAGAGGGGAAGACACATGACTCTAACTAAAATTACTACTTAAAAGCTTAATATTTCGGCACGGAACCCTGAATCGGGAAGCATTCTGGTTAGGTTAGCGGAAATATTCATCAAATGATACCTTCACCTACCCACTTACTAGCGAATACACCACAACGCATTCGTTCTTACACAATCAACAGACCATACCATGTCACTTTTTCACTCTACCACCTGATTGCTATTGCCGTGCAAAAGGGACGAAAGAATTGATTACAGTTTTATATACCTAGCTAGTGTAGTAGACACTGGTAATAATTTCCTTATTGTGGGGCTCGTTACTAACTGCGGAGAAGAAACCAGTTGTGTATTTAGATTTGCGTGCAGGAAATTTAGATGTTTGTATTGTCGGATATCATAATGTAGGTACCTTCAACGTTTATAATCTGCATTTCATCTTATAGTTCTTTAGTTCTACGATTCCATTCTGACAAAATAAACGTTCTGAGTTATGCAGAGATGATTCAGTCTACCTCGGGTCTAGATTGCTCAGCTTGCATGTTGTTGTATATTTTTCACCTAGGATACTTTGCTTGTACTTGGTCCAATAGGTGTAAATTTTAATGTTTCAATCATACTTTGAAACTTAATGAATAATGACGTAGAAAAACTAAACGGTGCAATCAACGCAATTGTATTCGCTCCTAATACAGACTTTCATGTCTGTTTTTTTTATTTTAAACGACAAGTAAGAGTATTTTCCCGCACAACCTATAAATTTTCCAATAGAGATGACAATGGTGTGTATCGCTTCCCGTTCCCACGTTGCGTGCGCGTGCGCATGCCGACCGGCGATGAGCTAGTCACTTGATGCGTCGGTCGACACAATCCTTTCGTCGCGATTATTGTAAAAAAGGTATTCAATATTGCACTAGCCTTGTACTCGCTATTTTAGCGACTACCGGAATCACAGTGGTCATTATAATCTCCCAATTTTCATCATTTTACGTTCCTTGGTGGCCTGCAGAAATAACATCGCCATCCGACCGTGGAACCGTGGACCGAAGGAACCTTCCTTCATCTTCGTCTGATCATATCTCCTCTCCACCTATGTGTATCGCGCTATCTGACTAATATTATAAATGCAAATGTTTGTGACTATGGATGTTATATATTAATATCTATGTTTGTTACTCTTTCACGCAAAAACGACCGAATCGATTTGGATGATATTCGGAACAATTTGTAACCTTTTTCTTTTTATCCCGGGAAAATTATATGGCTGAAAAGAAGCCTGCCTTATATGCCTGGAAGATGCGCAAGAGTGTTAGCTTGCATAACCGGCGGTGGCAGAGCGGCGTGGAGAGCGCGGTGTAGGTACTCGGTGAGTAGTGTGTAGTAGAGTGCGCGCTCGGCGCACAGTCTCCGGCCGGCCGCAGTCGCCGACGACCGCCCGCGCGAACACACCACGCGACACAACACGACACAGACGCGACACGACGCGACACACGACACACTGTGACGTCCCCCGCGTCCCCGTCCCGACAACTCTGCTACTAAGTGCTATACCGACCGTGATGCGTTCTGGAGCGGCGCTCGCGCTGCCGGCGCTGGCGCTGGTGCTGCTGCTCGGTGAGTTACTATTTTGAATTATTAGAAAGTCTACAGTTAAGTATGAAAATTGCTGCGGATAAGTGATCCGTATTGAGATGAGATGGTTGTCAGTAATGATGTAGCTCATTCTATTGCATGCCCGTCCATGTATATCATAACTACCTACATTGTAATTTACGATTTCGAAACGTTGCGCTGAACTTTTGAACGATTATTGCATGTGAATTTAATTTTTCCCAACATATTTTATGATAAGATCTGAATTAGTTCTCTAAAATCTCAATAAGAACTAAAGCTAAACTCGCAAAACATTTCGTCGTATTAAATCGAAATTAAAGTTTATCCCAGTTCCTAAGTAAGTCACAGAACTAAGATGCCGAACTCCTCGTACATGCGAGATGCGCAGAGCTCACGATGTGAAAGTGTGTTCAATTCGATAACACGATTTGACCCAATGTTATAAATAAATCACTTAGTTTACAAGTTACACATTTCGCTAATTTAGTATAGGAATGTAAATTAATTACAAGTCCTCTGAAATAAATAAGGAAAAGCATCTCGTGGGATTCTTAAAAGCAGCAGTTAGAATTTAATAATATGAATATAGGATGTTGGATAAGTAACGGATTTATAAAAGTCGATAGATGCGCAAGAGTATGGACGCAAACCGATGTTAATCCCTCTATAAGGCCGGCCAGCTACTGTTATTATACCTAAACGAGAAGTTTGACATTATATAAAATTAGATGAATCATTTATTTATTGCTTTACTCCCATAAAATATTGACGCAACACTTGAATTTGTTTCTTTAAAGGGAGTAGGAAAAATGAAAAAAAAAAAACCTGTAAAATAATTTTTGTGGAAAGTAGCTGAAATGTCTGTTTAAATCATTCAGTAGTTGTAGTTATGCGTTCAATAGGAATTGCTCTTAACACTCATCGGATACTAGTGCCACTTGCATTTAAGATTAAAACTTAGAGAGAACCTGTCTGTTGTTTGTAATCGTTGTAAATGCATCATTTGCGTATCTATGAACCGTAACTGTAATTCATAATGGGCACTTTAAAAACACGCTATGCGATAATCAATATAGGGAAAGACAATAAGTAGGCAAGCTGTCAGGGGAGCAAGCAAGCAGGAGAGTAGGCTATGAACCAAAAAAGATACAAAACAACCGCTTTTCGGCGTCCGGCGTCGAGACGCGGAATGTTGGCGCCGGCGCCGCTCCGCCGCCGCGCCGTACGACGTGTGGTACAAGCTATTTATTTACCTATTATTCTCGAAATTTACCTTTGATAGATTTTAAGGAGATATTAATGTTTGAGAACTAGTTTAGGATAACCCAAAGATGATTATTTAAAACGTACCTGTAGGTAGAAATTTAAGATGATAATTACTTTATGTTTTATTCTGAGGTTTATGAATAGGCCATAGATGTATAAGATTAACGGCTAAGACGTAAATTAAGCCGCATGTATCAGTTAGTATTGGACAAAAAACGAGAGAAAACTGAAGCGTCTTTACAGAATTGTTTATTAAATCGTAAATTACCCTCGAAAGACATTGCTCTTAGAAATGGAAAGTATAGAACCAATTAGCTCTACAATGCTTACTATGTAAATTAAATTGACACTTGAATCATAACAGCTGGTGAAGATGCCGTTGGAATTTGATTCGGCGCGTAAAAGAGAGAGTTGCCTCTCGGCGAGGGAGACCTCCGACCGCGGCGTTTGGCTCTAGGTTAAAAAGTGTTATAGCTATCTCCGCTTCTGAGCTGAATACTAAGCGATGACTCTTACAGTTGGCGATTTTCTTTGTTTATTTCGAAGTTCACATACCTTACATTTAGACCATTCAGATACCGCTACCTACCTCTAATGTTGTCTTTAAAATAGCCGTAAAGTATTAAGGTCTTAAGATTGTTTCTTTAAGTTAGTGTAAAGTAGGTAAGCAAAGTGCTATGAAGTCACAAATTCAACATAACATCGAGACAATGCAAAGAAAAAGTAATAATTACAGTTATGTAGGTAGAGCATGTCTCAACAATTACTTAGTGCTGCCAGATTTCTCAGATTAGGTGTTATTGCTATAATTACACTATGTTGCATAAAACATTCACGATAGACAGACGACGTTACACATCGTGCGCTGGTTCACTTTAATTGCACTTGTTACTTGCAGTTACATTTTTAATGTGGATAATTTAAAACTCCAATTATAAAACATTTGTAGACATACAGATACATAGGAATTGCAGTTAAAATTTTGTGCTTCAATCAGTAATTCCATGGAAAACAGTAGGATTTTATATTTTTTTAATTTACATTCCTAGTGAGTCTATGATATGGGATTTGGTTCCCATCAGGTACCTTAAGCCTCGACCCTACCACTATGTGGGATAATGAAGCTAAAAAGTAAAAACACGCTCGTAGCTCGTCGCTAGTCGCTCGTCGCTTGTCGCTTGCCAGTTCCACGCTTTCCCACCTTCAATTAACATACGATGACATTTGTATTATTACATCGACACGCCGCGGCCGTAAACATATGAACTAATTACCATGCATCTTCACATTCTTCTATTTTCGGTTGGCGTTATCAATTTATTTATGATATTATGGATCTGGAAAACTACCTACCTATTATTTATTTAATATAGAAATTCCAGCGAATATTTTATTCAGTCATATTTCTGATATATGTTATCGATGTCGATTATCCTTGTCAAATATTAATGTCGGATTTACATAGGGTTACCTTTACAATCAAACCAACAAATTATGCCGGCTAGTTTTATAATTAACTCAATCAACAAAACTAATTCGCTTTGCATAGGAATTCGCGCAAAAAGTGGTGCGGTCCTACGCCGAGACGAGGAAAAAACGCATCGTGACGTTATTATGACGTCCGTTAGATTAGGTTTATAATACAGATGAAAATGTACAAAAAGTAGTATCGGCTGTCGACTTGTAGGAGAAAAAACGGTTTAGCGCCGCGCCGCCGCACCTCGCGCCGCGGATTACTTGCCCATTTAGTGCGCCCGCGCCGCTCCGGTGCGAGAAGATGTAGTTGCGTCCAGCAACCATAGTAAATTAATGATGAAAATGTGTTAATTTCATTCTCCTTACAAAAAGAGTAAAATTTAACCAACGTGTTGTTCCTCACTGTAACCTTATAATTTTTATTTCTATGATTGAAATGAAAGAATAGGTATATTTTTTAAATTCCATTTTATCTTTTTTTTATGAAATTTACAATAGAAATTGTGAACGAACAAAAATCCATTATGGCAGGGTTGGTTCCGCAATCGGTTTGAATGAACTGCTTTAGTCCGTGAACTGTGGCATAACGTAATTCATGTTAGGCACAGGCACAGCGCGTCGGTTGTCACTGCGCAGGCGCAGCGGATGCGATTACGTTTCTATTGTAGTGTCTAGTGCGATGCTAACCGTAACTCGTACGCACTGATTGTCGAAGCTCCTTGCTAGAGTGCGCTCCATACACCTATAATAAACGCAGACGGAGTGTCGCCTACCATACTTGCATCTATCTTAATGTAATTTGACTTTATTAGTGCATAAAAACTCCTATGTTAGGATGTTAATTGTATGTCTATATAATATTGCATTTAGGGACATTTAAAGGTTTATTTACACACAAGAAAATTCTTTGGGAAATATATTTTATGTATGTTTCCAATGAAATTTCATACGTGTTAATAGTAACAATGAGTTAAAACATTTACTATTGAAACACTGTGCTACACTTTATTTAGGGTAGGTACATTTTATCTGGATTTCTTTAAGTTGTATGGTGCGCTTGTACTGTTTGTCCGTGTGTACAGCGCGTCACGGTGGAAAGCAGGCGGCGCCGGCGCGTGCTCAACATGAGCGCTGCGGTTATATGCAATCATAGATACTACAATTATGACATTACTCTGACTCAAAGTTCCCTTTGTAAACTATGAAGCTTTTCTTTTCAGCCACTCTTGCTTGAGAAAGCAGTTTTAATTTTACTTTGTAACTTTTTAGTCCGTTATAGTTTGCCGGTCTCTCCGTGTAGTTCAAAAAGTTTCATCCTTTGTTCTCTCTAGAAAATCATTAATTTCTAAAATTAGATATACAAATAAAAATAACATTACTAACACGTGTGCTGTAGGGGACGGCATAGATTGTAAATAAGAACATAACAAAAAATAACAGAAAAAGACAGTAAGAAACTCGCGGGTGATGGTAGATATTAAAAATTAGTAGTGGCGCCATCGCGACCGTTGTATTCACGAGCACCTTGACATTTGTGCTTTTATTATAAATATGTAAATAGTATCGGCGTGGATTCATTTCGGATCGGTTAGGTAACCGAGTGCAGGCGAGGAGCGGCAGAGGTCGCGAGCTCACGACCGCTACCACACCACACCGCACGGGCAGTTCAGAGCAGTGAGAAGGGATTAGAAGGGCCATCTGGGTCTAGGTCGTGAACTGATACGTTTATGCTCTGTATATGTCAAGTACAATAAACTCGCTCCGTGTGTATTGTAAGACAGACATTAGATATTATAAATTTAAGTACCTATGTGGGCCTTTAAAGTAAATAGTAACTAGATCAATCTTTTAATAATCAAGTTATTTCTGACTCTGTCTTACTTTCGGATAGCTTACTTGTAGCATAAAAACTTTAGCTAGATATGACTAAATAGATCATTTATTGATCCGCCAGTTCAAAGCGAAGTTCATTAAAATATACCAACGAACATGACGAACGTCCTCGCACTTTCCGCTAAGTTATTCCAGTGAAAGACTAGTTATAATTCGCGTCGCGTCGCGTCGCGTGGATGCTAACGAGAGATAATGTTGTGAACACAAACTAATGTTCAGTGAGTTGCACTTGTTCCTCAATCATACATTATATTTTGATGCATAATGTATGTTTTTATATTTCGGGTGATTCAGAGTAGATAATCTATTGTGTACCTAATTTCGAACTATCATTTAATATACGACAGTTATCTAAAATAAAAATGTTGTCGATTGCTATAATACCTACCTTTGTATAGGTATTATGAATATTTCTGATTATATATCGCATCTGAAAGGTATTCCAATTATAAACAACGACACAAATAATATGTAAATGATTTTCCTTCTAAAATCTGTCTTCTTTTCATAATGAAATGCAACACAACACAACCTAATTACTTTATGTGTAAACAATCGTAGGCCTCTAATATCCGCTCGTACGGGAATTCATTTATCATTGTCATGTGAGTTCCCAGATCCCGCGGGAGCCGGCGCCGGGCTGTCTCGCTTTAAATTGTTTTAAGCAAGTCAACTCTACACTTTGTTTGCTCCGGCTCTGCCGATGCATTATTAATACGTGTTCATTGCGAGAGCTCCGTAAATACATAATGTCTGTCAAATAGATTTTACATTCGTGTCCAATAAATGCGAATCATTTTATGTGTATCGTGGAGTTGTTCTTTTGCAAATACTACATACTCTTTTGTTGTAAATGCGATCACATAGATTTAAGATACATCGTCAAACTATAGGTACTTGCCTAAGGTTGGATTCACACATAACTTTCTATCCTGAGTTAAGTTAAGATTTCACGAAGTTCCGAAGCGGAAGTCAGAAATAGTATTTGATAAGTTTACTACATCCTTTAACTCTTGAATTTATACTAGAAATGACTGTGGACGGTATATAGTGGCGATACTTCCGTCGTTGTATCTTTCTTGTATGCAGTGGTAGAGCACTATGTAGTCACTGCCTGATTGGCGTCTCTTGAAAATCTGTCTGCGAATGAGCGATGAGTCTCGGTAGGCAGGTGCACATGAGTTTTCCTATTAAGCTCTATATGCTTATCACGTATTTTACACTTGGATTTTGGCCATATCCTTATGCTATATCGTTTAAAAGTTCGTTCGTATCTTATATCTAGTTCACACTAGATCATATCCGAACAAAAGTTGCCTTTTTTTTTTTTTTTTTTTTTTGAGAGGGGAAATGCATTACGCATACCACCCGGGCGCAGGGACCGGCCCGGGTGGTTATGTGGGACTCCCGTATTTGGCTAATGAGGCCACGGTATACCCACTAAAACCCCTCTATCTTCCTCCTCGGCACTTTGCGGCGAGGTCACGGGAACGCCGAAGCACACTTCCGCGACCCCGCCAGTGCTGTCCGGACTTCACCCTGGTCCGAACTCGATTCTCGGGGGGAAAGTTGCTCCCCCCGTTCGTCCCTCTTCAGCACGCCCTTTGCGCGCTCCTCATCTCGGGCACCGGTGTAGTGCGGGCGGCAGACGTCCCCGAGCCTGCCGCCCTCTGGTGCCCTTATGGCGGTAGCCGGCGGTCATACGCCAGCCGCCGGCGCCCGACCCGTTTGCGTCGCATCGGGTGGGAGGCCGGATCATCCTCCCTCCCGCGCTCCGCCGCCTCCTTCTGCGCCATCACGTCCTCGCAGAAGGAGGCCACCGCCTTCCACGACCTCTCGTCGCCGACCATAGCTTTCACCACGGCCGGCAAGGACAGGTCCCTGCCCACTACGGCCACGAGTGCCGCCCGCCGAGCTGCCCAGGTTGGGCAAACAGCCAAGGTGTGCAACGCCGTATCCTCGGCGCCGCCGCACTCGTGGCACACCTCCGTTGGCTCCCGCCCTGCCACCCGGCACAGATACCTCCCGAAGCATCCGTGCCCCGAGAGGATCTGCGCCAGGTGGAAGGACAGGAAGCCCTCCTTTCTTCCGACCCATTCCTCCAGAACGGGCCGGATCGCGCCGATGGTCAAGTGGCCGGCGCTCGGCGACTCCAGCCTCTGTTTCCACTTCCGGAGCAGATCCCGGTGCGCAACTAGTCGCCACCGTCTGATCTCCTCCGGGAGTGGATGGCTGCCCCGGGCCCGCGCCTCGGTGACATACCAATAAAAGTCGGCCAGCACCTCAGCGTCTAGGTCCCAGGGCGGGGTCCCCGCCAGTACGCACGCTGCCTCGTGGGAGACGGTGCGGTATGCCCTCGCCATCCTGACCGCCATGACCCTCTGCGGTCTCCGCAGCTGGGCCAGATTGTGGGTGGTCAGGGCGTCAGCCCAAATGGGCGCCCCGTATAGGGCCATCGACCGCACCACTCCGGCGTACAGTCTCCGGCAGCTTGCCCTTGGCCCCCCCACGTTTGGAAGGAGCCGGCCGAGCGCCGACGCCGCTCCGATCAGTCTGGGGGCGAGACACTTGAAGTGGTCTTTGAACGTCCACCGGCTGTCTAGGACGATGCCCAGGTACCGCATCGTCGATTTGACGGCGATGGACGTCCCCCCCACGACCAGATTCAGGCCCGCTGGTGGGCCCCTGCGAGGCCCGTGGAAGCACACGGCCTCGGACTTACTCAGGGCCACCTCCAGCCCCAACCTCCGGATTCGAGCCACGACCGATGCTACACCAGCCGTGGCCCGAGTCACCGCCTCCCTGTACGTGCTGCCGCGGGCCGTCACCAGTGTGTCGTCGGCGTAGCACGTCACACTAACCCCCGGCAGCCTGGTCCCTCTCAACGCCCAGTCGTAACCGATGTTCCACAGGAGTGGTCCTAGGACCGACCCCTGTGGAACACCGCACGTCATCCTTCTCTCCTGCCACCCTTGGTGCACCGGGTACCTGACGGCTCTATCGGTGAGATAGTCCTCTACCGTCTTCCTCAGGTACTCGGGCACGGCGTGGCGCCTCAGCGCCGCAGTGATGCATGCCCAGGGCAAGGAGTTAAACGCATTGGCGATGTCTAGAGACACCGCCAGCACTACCTCACCCCGGGCCACCGCTGCGTCCGCCAGAGCCTTCACCCGCGCGATCGCGTCGATGGTGGACCTGCCCTCGCGGAACCCAAACTGGTGGGCGCTGAGGTCTGGCCCCGCCTCCATCAGGTGCCGGACGAGCCGAGCAGCCACCACTCGCAACAAAAGTTGCCTAAGCTAACGAGTTAGAAGTAGGTACTTAACCATAAATGTGTCTATAAATAACATATCACACAAAGTTCTAATTTTAAACGACCTTAACCCACGCGAGCGCGCAATGTACGGCGTAGCGTTCCGACCCGACGCGGCGAGTCGGTCCCTGCGGCGTCCAGTGCGGGCTGCGGATGAACACGCGTCGCGAAGTGTAGTGTGTAGGAGGCAATGTATGCAGCGCACATTCCTCGCAGTCAGTGGGTCAGATGGCAACGGTACCCGCACCGGTGCTCCCCCCCGCCCGCTCCACCCCCGCACCACGCTACGCTAAGCAAGTGGTACACACTCAGGAATGTCTTTGAACTTAATTTTTCACGCAGAACCCGAGGGTTTTCAGTCGGAAGTTATATCTCACCGCAGATAAAATTAAACTTGAATTGTGTCACAGGATTTTTGTACGAAAATAACTAAGGGAACTCGCTTCGGGGATGAATATTAATTCGTTTCCTTGTATATTCAGGATTTCATGTTTAACCATTGCAATTTCAAAGCTGGTAAAGTTAGCAATAAGCTGAGAACACAAAATATTTTACGGATATTATATTTCGATTCACAGAACCAAACCGCAAATCGTGATTTGCTTTTTGGTGTGTGTTCTTGACCAACGGAGAACAAGAAGTCAGACTAGTTTTGGTTCCCACACATGTAAGGACATCAGATAGTATGTTATTGATATTTATTAGATATCTCTTCCGTTGTGTAGTTCAGATTTGTGCGTAAACAAATTACAGTGAACAGATAACTCCGTTACGGCCGCGGCGAGGTCGCGTTAGAAAGTTGATCAATTAACACATGGTCTACTCCTCCGGCGAAGCCACCGCGGCGTTGCGCAACTCTTGCTCAGAGACCATCCTTGTACTAACTACTTTTATATTACTCTCAAAGTAATGTTTCCGCCTCGCAGATGTTTCTCAAGCTGATTGAGCGGATTCAACCGGCAACTTGTCCCAAGGTATATGACGTCACCACTGAGTTGTTATCGGTTGAAATAAACCGTCATGTTTATTAATTAGATCATGAGTTTGGGAACTTTTCAATAATTAACAATGCGATATTTTTCAATTGATATCGTTAGACAATAAGACTCACGCTATTCGACCTTTGTTATTTTAGTCATTGTTTGTAAACATGAAGAATCTGTCTATTATGACTACATGGAACAGCACATGGGTAGGTATTCGCTGTGGGTACATCGATATATATATTTTTTTATAAATAAATATCCTGGGACATTTTTCACACACGAACAATCGGATTCTCTTTACATGTATCCCCCCGCGGCACGCGCACGGAGTGGACGTGTTTAACTGTTTACGTTAGTTGCAGTAAATAAATTTGTTGTCGCAATGACGACTTATTGTCGAGCTTGTAGTAAGAAAGTGACTGGTCAAGTGATGATGAAGTGTTCGGAAACTAAGTGTGATAAAGTCTACGACTTATTGTGTCTTGGCATTAGTCAAAATGATTTCGAATCTTTTACAATGGATTTTAAACGCCAATGGGTATGTCCAGAATGTGTTTGCTCCAAACCTAAAAACAT
This sequence comes from Thyatira batis, assembly GCA_905147785.2. Lineage (NCBI taxonomy): Eukaryota > Metazoa > Arthropoda > Insecta > Lepidoptera > Drepanidae > Thyatira > Thyatira batis. The sequence continues at coordinate 7,849,368 of LR990508.1, read as the reverse complement.
GAGCAATGACACACCGGTCCGTCCTTCATCGGAGCAAAGGAAAACTATCCCAGATCGCAGTGATTTGAGTGTCAATGCTCAAAGAGGAAGTCAAAGTAAGAAATTAGAGATGTTATTACCAGACCAAGAATGCAATTTGTTGGCAGAGTTAAAACAGTTTCGACGGGAAGTTTTGGACAGATTAGATAGTCAAGAAAGGTGCATATTAGATATTCAGCAGATGTGTTATAGCACTAAAATGGAACTGCAAGAATTAAAAACAAATATGCAAGTTGGTCAGAAAAATATTGATAACTCTTATTCAAAAAAACAGTTAAAAAAGCTAAGTGATCGTAACCAGGAGATCGAGATATTAGCAAATAATTTGGAGGAATCTTACAATATAACAATGACTAATTCTAATAAAAAGCAAAAAGCAGGTAGAACCAAAAAACCCAACACCGACACTGCGATACCGCATACCCACACCTTCGTTGATAAAATTTCCGATCATGAGGCCACGAAACCAGAGATTGCTACAAGCGATCTTGTATCCCAACAACAGGAATTGATTTCTGAGACAGAGGCCGCTAAGGATACTGAATCGTCGAAAGTACTAGACAACAACCGAAATGAATGGGTCACTGTTCGTAGAAAAACCACCGAAAAGTCAAGAATAAGCAAACACAACCTTAAGGATTCTAAAGATAATTCTACTATTACCATACTTGATCAGTCGGAAATTCTCAAAACTGAAAATAAGGCTATTAATAAAAAACAATCGGATACGTGGTCAGCAAAATCGCAATTCAAGGATGTCAAGAAAGGTCAAAATAATAACGTGACGGAAATTAAGGGATTAGCGAAAAAGAAACATCTACATGTATGGAGACTGATGCTAGATACTACGATTGAAAAATTAACAGCTCATGTAAAAGAATTTTGTGGCTCGGATGCTGTGGTAAAAATAGTCAAAATTAATCATAAGACAGAAAGGGTTTCTTTTGTTATTACTGTTTCTGAGAATGACTATGAGAAGTTATTTCAACCGGAAGTATGGCCAATTAACGCCGAATTCGGGGAGTGGATTTGGTTTCGGAGGACAACAAATAAACAAATCGACAAAGTATAGCAATATTGATATATACTACCAAAATGCGAGAGGTTTACGTACTAAGTTGAAATTATTACAAAATAATATGGAGTCCTCTGGTGTAGATTTATTTGCAATAACTGAAACAAGCTGTAATGAATCAATACACGATGCAGAAATTATTCCACCGGGATATCAAATAATAAGATGTGATCGCACCGACGGGCGAAAGCAAGGAGGCGCGTTTCTCGTGGCCACACACAGAGTTGAGCTAAGGTATGTGAAGCTACCGAGCGACATCGACATACACGCGTGTACATTTGAACTAGTCGGCGCGACACTGTACTTAAATAATAGGTTTTTATTTTTATGTTGTGTAGTTTACATTCCCCCTAGTAGTAAGGAAAGTGAATATATGATTTTATTTAGAATAATAGAACAATGGAATACCAAATATAAAGTTATGATAGTTTTAGGAGATTTTAACTTGCATTCCAGTAGTGATAGTGTAATAAATTATTATGAATATTTTTTAGCTTTTTGTGAGTTGGTTCAACTCAATAACATTCCGAATTGTAATAACAGGCAGCTAGACTTAGTGTTATGTTCTGTAGGTATAGCTGTAGGAACAGAGGTACGTGCGTCGGACGAGACGCTGGTGCCGGTGGACGCGCATCACCCGCCGCTCGCCGTCACAGTGCGCCTGCCGCGCCGCGCCGCGCCCCCGCCCCTCCCCGCGCCCGCGCCCGCCCCCTCACCCCCGTGCCCGTGCCCGTGTCCGCCACCGGACCAACATCCACGGCGGTGGAACTTCGCTAAAGCTGATTTTAGTTTGTTGTACACGCTTATGGCAGACGTCGATTGGAATCCTTTATATGACATGCGAGATCCAGAAGATGCGGTTAATTGTTTTTATAGTATCATTAACGGAATCATTAGCGACTGTGTACCTGAAAAGACCTTGTTTAAATCACCAGGTAGATATACTTATCCGGAATGGTATTCCATTGACATTATCCGAGCCATACGCTTAAAGGCACGTCTTCATAAACGGTTCAAATCTAGTGGAACGAAAAGTAACTACGAGTCTTTCTCCGTATGTAGGTCAAAGGTTAAAACTATGATAAGTAAGGCGCATGAAATGCATGAAGAAACGGTGCAAAAGAATTTAGCGAAAGATCCAAAGTCTTTTTGGGATTACGTAAGATCAAAAAAAGGTACTCTAAATCGTAAAACAATTACCAAGGAAGGAATTGTCTTGTCTGAAGCAGATTGCGCAACAGAATTTGCAAATTTTTTTCACTCGGTGTACGGCATAAATCCTGCAAAATTAGATGTAAATGCGGCCGCTATGGCGGGTGGCTCGAGCGCCGCGGTCGTGCAACTCCCGCAGCTTGCGCTGTCGGAGGTGGCCGCGGCGCTCGCGCGGCTCAAGCCGAAGCGCTCCGCAGGGCCGGACGGTATTCCTTCATTCCTTATAAAAGATTGCAGATTAGTTTTAGAGAAACCACTCTTACATATTTTTAATATATGTTTAACACAATCAATTTTTCCGGAATGTTGGAAAACAACACGGGTAATTCCGATACCTAAAGGTGACGGTGGTTCGGAAGTGAGCAGTTTCAGACCGGTGGCGATCCTCTGTACGCCAGCTAAAGTTTTTGAATCAGCAATACAGCGTAGTATTCAGCGGCAGGTATCGGTGAGACTCTCGGACGCCCAGCATGGGTTCAGGCCGGCGCGTAGCACCGCAAGCAACTTACTGAATGCGATGGCTTACATAATTCCTCACGTAGACGCGGGGATCCAGGTAGACGCCGCCTATTTTGACTTTAAAAAGGCATTCGATTTGGTAGATAATGACGTACTGTTGAGAAAGCTAGCGGCAATCGGATGCACAAACAAATTGTTAGCGTTTTTTGCGAGTTATATGAGGAATAGGAAGCAATATGTTGAATATGCAGGCCATAAATCTAAACCTTATTTAACAAATACGGGGGTGAGCCAAGGATCAAATCTCGGTCCACTTGAATTCATCATAATGATAAACGACCTGCCTGAGGTGGTACGAGAGGCCCAATGCCTACTCTTCGCGGATGACCTCAAATTACTACTGGCGGTAAAAGACGAGGCAGATAGCCGGCGTTTACAGCAGGATGTAAATAGAGTTTTAGAGTGGAGTCAAAGAAATAAGTTACGTTTTAATACTACAAAATGCTCAGTAATATCTTTTAGTAGGGCAAAAGCTCCACTTCAGCACGAGTACACAGTTGACGGTGACATAATGAAACGGGTAGTCACAGTTAAAGATCTGGGGGTTAATCTCAATGCGAATTTAACATTCAGTGACCACATCGTTAAAGTCTGCAAAAAGGCATATAGGACGTTGGGCTTTGTGCTGCGCCGCGCTGAAGGCTTCAAAAATGTAAAAGCTATATCGGCACTTTACAACGCTCTCATTCGGAGCCAGTTGGAATTTAACGCTGTAGTGTGGGCTCCACATGAAGTTAAGTATAATCTCATGTTGGAGCGCATACAAAATAAATTTACAAGGTACCTGTACCTAAGGTTATATGGTGTCTACCCTTTCTACCCGTTGATGTATCCAACTCTGTTCGTTTTGGGCATGGTTGGATACAACAAATTGGAAACTAGAAGGGAATTGGCGCTCGCGTATTACATGATGCGGGTGTTTCGGGGCAGTATATCAAATCCGGACATATTGCGGCTGATGAGTCTATCGGTGCCGGAGCGGTACGTGGCGCGGCGGCGGCGGCCGCAACTGTTTGAGGTACCACGAGCGCGGACTAATCTCTTAAAAGGAATGCCTCTAATAAGAACATTAGGGACATTAAATCTAGCTGCTGAAAAAATAGATTTATTTTCATGTTCTGTGACTGTATTCAAACAAACTGTTATGTATTATTTGTGATAACCAATATGTATTATTTGTATTTTATAAGAATTTTTAATATTTTGTTTTTGTTAACTTTTTTCTTAAAGTTTAATTTAAGTGTACTTGCACTATTGTATTGGGGTTTTCCTGTCAGAATAGTGTAATTTGTGTGTTTTAAATAAATAAATAAATGTAAGTAAACACTTCTGACATGTTTTCTTCTAACGGATTTTCTGGGGGGTATGTCACTTGTCGTAAGTGTAAATATCCATCAGAAAAAATAACATATTTCGGTTTATGAATAAAAAAAAAATGTTATAAACACAAACTACATATTTCAATATATTAGTTCTCGTTGCGGTGTCCATGTAATTCAAAGTAGCTGGCCTTATTTTCAACAGGCCACGCTTTTCACTTGTGATTGTCACAATTTATGATGATCATGATTACAAAGATGCATTTCCGATCCTTCATATAAATCCTAATACCACAATATAGTCAATACTGTGCACGACACCACCGCCACCGCCGCCGCGGAACAGTTGCGCAAGCGGCACGTAACAAATGACAGTTGCATTATGCGGAGGGTTCACACGCGCACGACACAATGGCGCGTCCCAAAAACACGCAAATAATGTGCAGTATAACAATTTTTTTTTGGATACCCTCATGGATAACGCTCCGGTTTATGCCGGACTCGACCGGCTAAAACCCCACGTTGGTCACCATCAGCACTGTAGAGGGGTCAGGGTTCTCCGTACGGAACACATACCGTGGACCCCTTCATGCGCGACGCTGATCGCCCGTCTCGGAGGAAGCGATTAGTAGTTTCTCCCAGCATCCTCACTGTGCTCTCGCACAGGGCAGCGGTATGACACCTATAGGACGAACACGTTAATGTACTTTAGAATCCCGAGAAGGCAACAAGTTACCAACCTCTCCCTTACTACTTACTAAGATTAGGTCCATCTTAAAATAAATTGTTACACCTGCGATTGGTATTTAGGTACCTACTCATAGAGAGCGTGAAAGTACAAGTAGGTACAACTAAAAATAAATAAAATATATTGTTGTTGAGTCACGATTTTTTATATTCTATAATACAATTATTTATAAAATTGATAAAAAATATGATCTCTTTATGTTCAAATAGTATTTCGTGATGAGCGAATTTGCGCTTTGCTTAGAAATTGAAAAGGAAAGTTATTGAGTTAAACTTTTTCATAGTTATTATAACTGACACTGCTGAGATGGTAAAAATATGGCATAAAAAACTGAATATCACTTTATGTAACTGTAAAACCTAAAAGATTTAAATAATTACAATAATATAACATTTACTATATATTTGCGGTACAATTGTGTGATAATTGGGTAATATTCCGCCGGTTGGCCTGTAATAATTGATGAGGTTTCCCATTAATTATTCTGTTCTCGGAATAAAATAATATGTACCCACACACAACACAACAACCCAAGTAACCCTAAGTACATTTAAATGTAACACTCATTTTCCACAATTATATTACGTAAATTGTTGACTTTTTAATGACGAGTCCAAACTCCAAAGGTAGAATAAATTTGAACTTAATGTTACCAAATCATTGCTAATAATGAAATTGATTGCCAAATTGAACCTTTATGATAGTTTGCAGTTCTACAATGTTTTTAAACGTGATCGATCTAGGATTTACAACCTTTTTCATCGAAACGAAAAGAGATGATGGCAAATGTAGAGTATCATTCATAAACAATAATTTAAATTAATAACGCTAGTATTAATTTAAAAAATGAATAAATAATGATTATTCAATTCTAAAAGCAATGTGTGACCTCACTGGTCGCCACCTGGAGCCGGCCGGGCGGTCGGGCCGCCCAGCGCGCGGGATCGCTTTACATCGCCATTACTGTCACTACTTACATCATAGCATCATAATTAATGACCATATTTGTTACACTATTGATTGATATTCAATTATTCACCTTCAAACAGTTCGAGCTTATTTAAAACAACTGTTTTGTAACATGTTCGACACGTTAAATATTCTTCCAAAGATAGGAACGACATTTTTTTTTGGAGAGATATCGCGTTTCAATTCTTAATTTATCTGTGTTATTTGAAAATATTGTAACCACATAAAAATCTTGCTTCTTCACTTTATATAAAGCTTAGTCATCATATTCCGCCAATCCTCTTTGTTAATGTTATTTTTCTTGCCTATAAAGCGGTGTAAAACGGTCATCGATATACTTTGTCGTCACGAAGTGTTACCAGTTTTGAATTAATTGTTTTTTTTAATTTATCTTGTAAATGAGCACCTGTCCATGATATCATATTCGCATGAGTGTCGTCACCGAGCGGCCCGCGGGCGGTCCGGGGTGGCCCGGGGTGGCCCGCGAGCGGTCCGGTGACCTCACCTCGCAGCCTATTTATACTAATTAATTTCGCGTATTAATCATGCTAATCCGATTAGCTAGTTTATATTAATAATATGATATCTATTCACAATAATAACGTAAGCAAATATAAATATATTGTGTTTGTTTGACGTATTCGCAGATACATGTTTCGAGGAACGTATTTATAAAGGTATATTAGGTATATTGTATTTGAAATTGTACAAGGTTTCTCTCACGTATCTTTTGTCATTTGTACGTTATGGTAGTTTCTTTGTTTTCCTTAACCGAGCTTTAACATTATGTATAAAATATTTAGATGCATATTTCACACGCGGCTACTTAAACTAGACAGAGCTTAAGCTGTTGAACGGATATTATGCCATGGTGGAGCAATAATCCTGTTCACTAGTTACTAGATAAAGAAAATATAGTAATTTAAAATAAATTACTAAGAATAGAGAAAATAAATAAAACATCAACTGACGACATGAAGAAAGTAAAAGTGTTGCATATCTTGTACGTAGAGAATACAGTCGCGTCGCCGCCGCCTCCCCCCACTAATCGCGTACTAATCTACAGTTAGGTACATGTTTGTATATGTAATGTAAGTACATACATATGTAAATAGTATTGTTTATTTAGGCGTCTGTCTGTCTGCGCCGCGCACGCGAGTAACTCAACGTTTCTGTGGTGTCGCTTAAGTAGAGGATTTTATGCAATTGATTTTGAAATGGAAAGAAAGTATGTAGGTATGGTATCTTTGGGAATTATTGATAGTCTCAGCGGTCTATTTAAATATTTAAAAGTGCATCGATTGAAACTATAATTATCTTCTTGCGTACAATGAACTTTCTGGGTAGTGAGAATGCGCTGGATGCAGCGCACACTTACGTAAGTGTCGCGAGCTGCAGACGACGAGATCGAGTGGCTTGCGATAAGCGACATACAATTTTATAACGGTTTATCCACAGTCCAACGAACTATTTAGAATTAGCATGATTTCTAACCATGTACCGGATATCGGTTCCACTGAACCTTAATCTCCATTAAAATCTTTTCTGGAAACCTGTGTACCAGCGGATACTAGCGTATTGCGGTCGACAGGTTATTTAATTGACTAAGGTAATTAGCCTTTCAACTTTCGTTTACACAAATAATAATTGGAGACTGTCATAGATAGATAAATAATATCTTGGGACATTTTTCACACACGGCCAATCTGATTCCAAATTAAGCCTGATATACTACATACTACTTTAAAAATACATACTTATATATATAGATATTTACTAACATCCAGACACAGGACAAACAGACATAAAAATGTTTGTCCTGGATACGATTCGAACCCACCCGCGGCTTGAGAGTCAGGGTCACTAACCACAAAGCCAACCGGGCTTGAAGAACTTGCTTATTTCGAGAACATACAATCTTTATTGGTAGAGATGTTAAATCAAGCGGCACGGAATTCATTTCACTGGCATTTTTTGTGTGTGTAACACATTATTTCAATAGCACGATGAAATAGTATGATGCATGCTCCGCTCGTCCACTCTCACTTTGCGCTGAATGTCTCCGCTCGAGTATTGACTGACGCCCGCCAAGCGCCGCCAACCGGACAATAGATGTTCGCGAATACACCGTTCAAGAAAGAGTTATCCACACGACCACCGACAAAGTAAAAGTTAACAGCGGAATATCTTGTTTTAAACATTTAAATTATCAAACCGAATTTTAGTTCTCATAACACAGTGTTTGAAATAAACTGCTTTGTTACGTTTCACGGTTATTACCAACAGATTTTTATCTTACAAATATAAGTTTAGTTATTAACTTTCACCTGTTTTTACTAACGTTTGTTTCATCAAACTGATGATTGCGTTAAATTTTCAACATTTTTAGAAATACTAAATAGAGTATAATAAATATCCTGGGACATTTTCACACACGGCCAATCTGATTCCAAATTAAGCATCAAAGTGAGCTTGTGTTATGGTAACCAGATAGCTGATATACTTCATATACTACTTTTAAATACATACATAATGCTTTGATATGTGATAATGATAATACTATATATTCACGTAGCCCAGTTCATGCAATCTCGGCAACTTTAGGGCGAGATCCACATTGAGAGAAAATAGTCCTAGTCGTCTGAGAGCAATGAAAATTCGACTCTATGACTATAGCTTGAGAGTGTAAAGTCCGTGTTCGGCGCGAGTGTGTGGCAGTGTGTCACCGCGCTCGTAAATCGTAGCAAGTGGGACAAATTGTAGCGCAACGGATTTGCATAGCGTCTGCTCCTCGCCTGCTCACTGTACACCGACGTTAACTATTAGCTAAATATACCAAGATATAAGATACCAAGGAGATAACTCAGTGGTAATTACCTCGAATGTTCTATATAAAGTCCATTATCCATAGGACGGTACACAGAACTCGCTTCAGATTAGCTGTATAGCTTTTATACATAATTAACTATATTAATTCCAGTTGAAAAATAAATCAAAGGCGCCTAACCAAAAAGAAGCACTAGATAACATATTTATAAAATCAAGAAAAATAGTATAAATATGCTAAAATATTCATAAATATTATAGTGTATAATGTTTAAGTTAGTGTGGTGATTTGTGTAGGCACGTAGTGGCCCACTGCTCCGATACACTTACATACTAATGGCGGGCGGCGGCGCTGGCCGCTCGATCACTGCGACGACGAGACGAGATTTATCTCTTTGTTAACGTTCAATTATTTAAATAACAAAAACGGTATTCTATTGCGATTGTTAGATTTGTGGTTAACTCACAAAAAAGAAATCGTTTTTTACTTAAACAGACTGATTGTGTTTACCTACAACAAAAATAAATCCAACATTTAACATTTGAACTAGAATTCGGATGAGACTTTCGGAGCTTACTTGTAACACCCAAACATTATTTAGTATATTTGTCAGTTACCAAATCTAGTTGAAAACCAAAGTAATACCAGTTGTAGAATGTTGAGTGCCTCCGGCACATTAATTAGAACGCTGCTAGTCAAGGTTTTCCAAAGTGCACGGCCCCATACAGAACGGTATGTTTTTGCGCGCGCGTTGATGTCTATTGTATGGACCGGTGCGGACGCCACAAATGCGTTCACAGTTAGCGCTCGACACAGACTAATTGGCAAAAAAATAAAGGTTTTTTAAACTACTGAAACACTGTACTCCGCTAGATAAATATACGTTAAAAGGTTAGACTGAATGAAGTCGCAATAAGAATGTATTTATCCTAGTTTGTTATAATGATATATCCAGATTATTTAAAACTGGTTAGTACAACAACTTAGAGCAAGCTTTGTGCGTTGATAGTTATTAAACTTTGTGTTTGGTTTAAATTAACAAAAGTGAACTATTTCGCACACATTATGTTAATATACATAAATAAATATTCTTCATACTCAGTTATCTTTTCTAAAGTAAAGAAACTCCTACTACAGCAACCAGATGCTTCTATATTAATATACCCACTTAATATAAATTTATGTTCATCATAAATATTGTTTATGATATAAACAGCATCGATGATTCTATATAACTTTCCAATTATCTTCCCATTACACGTTCCAGTTACGGAATCCACAACAAGCGACCAAAAAACTGTTGACAATTAAATTGAATCGGCGGTCGTTTGTCTGTTGCGCAACTTGTTGTCTCGCCGCCTTACAACACGTCTGCCGCGACGAGCCGGCTCCGGCTGCGCCGAACAACTAAACTGTATAAAGTTGCCTACTTTTATCACTTACATCCCCGGGAGAACTTCCATTTTCCCGGGAAAAAAAATAACCTATGTCCTGTCTCAGACTCTAGACTCGCTGTGTACGAAATTTCAATTAAATCGGTTAAGTAGTTTTAGCGTGTTTTACTTTCGCATTTTTAATATTAGTTAGGATTATTTTACCCACACATATGTATCATGTATGTAACATACATATTCTCATATACATACATTTGCATAACAATGTTTGTCCTGGGTGGGATTCGAACCCACGACCGGCGGCTTGAAATTCAGGGTTACTAACCACAAAGCCAACTGGCATGTCAAAAATTAAAATATTCTTTCTGTAGAGATAATTCTGAGCAGCAGCTTGCGCCTGTTGAACAGTAATCGGTGATCTCCGGCGCGGGCGTCGCCGCGTCCCAACAATGCGTGGAAAGTGAGAGGAGCAGCGCGTCGCGTGTCAGGGGCGGCCGCGGCAGTTTATTATATTAGATTAACATTTATATTATTTTAACAATATCAGTTGTGAGCATCGTTTGTTTTGCAAACTCTCCATAATTTTTTTTTTTGAGGTTTTGTGCGCGTGTAATAAACGCCCTGTAAAGCAAAAAACCTTTTATTTTGGTTATATTTTACTTATAGTCTACCGACTATAAGTAAAATATATATATATAGATACCTGTGTGTAAGTTTTTCATAACATTCATCTCGACTACATTTTCTGACTTTGTGAATTTATGAGGGACACTTTTTGATGTTTCTCCACTTAGGCATAACATAGAGCACATACGATAAGCTAGTTAATCGCATCGGCTCGGCTCGGTTCGGTTCGAGTCGGGCGGGGAAAGTGATCACATACGCGAGATGCTGCAGATTACTTACGCCCGCACCGTGTTAGTTGCACACTGAGCTATTTAGTGGTACATCTGCGCACATGTTACTTAATCTAAAGAAAGTATCTAAGTACTTTATTCGAAGAGGTTTTAACTCGGTGATTTTGGTGTTTAATACAGTACTGTAATAAACATTATCCAGATTCAACTAAGTGATAAAAATACTTATACTTAATCTTATTATATATAAATCTCGTGTCACAATGTTTGTCCTCAATGGACTCCTAAACCACTTAACCGATTATAATAAAATTCGCACACCATGTGCAGTTCGATCCAACTTGAGAGATAGGATAGCTTACATATACTTGGACCCGGTAGGTGGCGCTGGTGGGCAGAACGAAGTCTGCCTGGTCCACTAGTAGTTTTATAGATATCGATTATTTGGGATTATAAACACAGGAAAGCTTATGAGTGATACCCCTGGTGATGCAAGCGTCCATAGGCTACGGTTACCGCTTCCCATCAGGTGGGACCGTATGCTTGTTTACCACCTTAGTGTTATAAAAAAAACTTAGAATTAAGTATCGATTGAATGTATAAAAGTTGACGTTAACTCCCGTTCACCCCCAACATATAACCTATTATGAATCCACAAGTGATGGAGCAGTAAGATATAATAGAGATGATGTGAGGATAATGTCCCGGGACGGGCCGGCAGTCCCCCGGGACTGCCTTCCGTCGTGAGCGCGACACAGGCAGCCAGATCGATGTGTTGATACGGTAATGATGATCCATCCATCCAGTGTCGTACTTCCTTAATATTGCTATTGAGATCAAGCTTCGTTGATATGTGTCAAGTAGAATTTTATAGCCTAGGAGGGAAGATTTTCTTAAACTTCTAATATTGCGAAAGAATATAAGGCTACTGTTGGTTGATTATGCCTCGAACTTCGTGAGTTGATTCATAGAAAAATAACATACTGCATTCGGTGCATATATATCAACATATTTTAATTTCGTATGACAGTCAAAAGGAACTTCATCAATGTGGCAATGGAAATTAAAAAGGTAGACGTAGAAATGTGGAATTATATATACCTACATATTCAATGCTGTTTTTTAATCTGTGACATTTCAAGTTATGCCGTCAAGAATTTTTACGAGCGACTCCCCAAGACTCCGCAAGATAAGTCAGTACTGTAATTATCAGTTTTAATAATCCGATTATTTTCATTAATAATAACCATAATTGAATAATGTGCATGACTCAACGTTTCGAGTGAAATTAGCGGTGTGCGTGTGACCAAGTGTGTGCGTGTGTGTGCATGTGTGTGTACAACAATAAAATGAGTAAATGTTACACAAATAGTGTTGCCAGAGATTTTATCATCAGAGACAACGTACCTACCGTACTGCAGCTACTAGGCGCGCAGTGTCACTGCGGTCACGCCGGGATGGGTGCGCGGTATTCCAAATGCCTACTGTGCATGTGAAATATGAGATTTATTGACACATTTCTCATTTTGATGAGATCATGAGTGATGATTATTACAGTACCTATTAAAAATACCAAATCTTTGCTATGTAGTTACTTTTGGTGATTAAGAGGTTATGTAGATTACAATATGTGCTATAACAAATGTGTAATATCGTTGTTTTCTATTCCTTATAAGTAAAATAGAAACACTAATAACATTTTTGAAGGTGAAAGCTCTAAATAGATGATTTGAAACTTATACATTGTTAGTAAAGAACCGTAAGTTTGCTCTTTGCCTGAATTGCGTTCTTACGTTATGCAAAGAATATGTTCAACAAACCACAGATTTGATGACCGCATTAGCGTCGTCATCGGTTGCAACCATCTGCAGTAGATGTGAAGTATTTGTTAACTTGTGTTGCGTTGCGATATAACACGTAAGTGGCAGTAATAAACTGCATTGAAATTGAACGAAAAAAACATCAAGAAAAGTGCCGAGAACCTAACAATATAATGTTATTGAAGTGAAAAATTATCCCAAAAAGATGCTTAGGTGGTTATAAATTGGTCAAAGTTATGGCAAGGTTTAATTTAAAGTTAGTCGTGAATTAAACAAAAAAATATAATATAAGTAACACTCATATTTTAGTAAAGTTGTGTCATAGTTCAAAATGCATCCAACAGAAGCCTGATACTGCGTCAACATTAATTTATAACTGTATACAGGAACATTCGTAAGCAAAGCAGAAAATCCTTTATTTATGTGAGGTCTTTCATTTGGATGAGAGCGTCCCCGCAGCCGCACTGGCAGCCGCAGCCGCAGCGGCACCGGGAGCCGCAGCGGGCGCGAGGGGAACTTGTTAGCGTGTATTTAGAATAGTTGCGATTAAAGTGCGAGCGCAATTACTGACAGGCGAGGGGGGGGGAGGTGGGGGGAGACAGGGTGGGGGGGGGGTCGTCGTTAGTGAGCGACGGGATCACGGGCATACAGGTGAGGTAGGTTATGGATAGGAGCGGGTGGGTGTTGGTTGAATAAAAAAGCAGAATTAATTTTTATATTATATATCAAAAGATTCATAAATGTTGTTTCAATAAGAAGTTATAGCATATGACCGTAGAAAGTAGGTATTCTTTTTGGAATAATAACTGTAATACATTAAAATGGTAGAGTTCATTGTTAAACATTTGTTTCAAGTCCAGAGTAAATGCTGTAATTATCATTCCAAAACGGTATTTCTCGTCTAAAAACCTGTTAGAAGATATTTTAGAAATAAGTTTCGAATACTTTTCTCTCACATATCTGTCTTGTAAAGTAGTAAATGCAAAACTCATTAGTTAGTACTTTCAATAGCATAATGACTAACTGTCTCACACATTGGACTGTCACGTATAGTTATTGTCACTTTCCAGCAAAGTGCAGTTATTCCCAGCGGTTGTCCGTGACCGCAGAGCTTTTAAGTTTCACTTCAACCACTCTGTGATAATATATAACACTTTTTCCCATTTTCAGTTAATCTACTGCCATACATTTAAATCGTTTCTCAGTGTTTTCACTGAACTCAATTCTGATGTATCTCCATGCAATGGTTGCCATGCATGCTTTACGTGGTAGATACGGAGCAAAACATATTTATTTATGTACTAGCTGCCTCCCCGCGGTTTTACCCGCGTAGTTCCCGTTCCCGTGGGAATACAGGGATAAAATATAGCCTATGTTACTCGGGGATAATGTAGCTTTCCAAAGGTGAAAGAATTTTTGAAATCGGTCCAGTAGTTTCGGAGCCTATTCATTACAAACAAACAAACAAACAAACAAACAAACAAACAAATCTTTCCTCTTTATAATATTAGTATAGATTAACAATAACTGGGTTCAATGTTATAATTTACATTGTTATTACATTGAAAATAAATACATTTTAGAAATATCATAAATATATAGGTAGGTTTCCCGCTGACATTTGCACTGCACCTTATATTACGTTTAGTAAAATGCGTTTTCTGTTGACGTTGATCATTAGATACGAAGGGCGGTTGTCTACACACTGTTACTGGCAACTATTTCTGACTTATAGTAGAGATTTTTCATGTAAATATAAATCACTAGTGGCTCCCCGCGGTTTCACCCGCGTACCCGGGAGGTCTTCCATTTTCCCGGGATAAAAAGTAGCCTATATGTTAATGCAGATTATAAGCTATCTTTATTCCAAATTTCATTCAAATCCATTCAGTAGTTTTTACGTGAAAGAGTAACAAACATCCATACATACATACAAACTTTCGCCTTTATAATATACTAGCTGCCTCCCCGCGGTTTTACCCGCGTAGTTCCCGTTCCCGTGGGATTACAGGGATAAAATATAGCCTATGTTACTCGGGGATAATGTAGCTTTCCAAAGGTGAAAGAATTTTTGAAATCGGTCCAGTAGTTTCGGAGCCTATTCATTACAAACAAACAAACAAACAAACAAACAAACAAACAAACAAATCTTTCCTCTTTATAATATTAGTATAGAAGTAGGATTACTCGAATCCTTGGTACGTATACGTCCTTCCTTGGTAAGTCTTCGATATTTTTTATAACGTTAGGCCACAGATACAGAAAAAGTATATCTTGTTTTAAGAAGCATGAACACAATACCTAATAGGTAGGTATACCTATCTGCGCGTGAAGCGGTATTACTCTTGTGTACTTAGGTAGGTAGTGTAGGTACTATGTTTTGTTTGGGGTAACGGCGTAAATGCGGGCACTTTACGTCTCCGTTGACGCACGTAGGTATATTCGCGTGTCTTAAAAGAAAATAGCTCCGCCAAGATAACGCAATTCCTAAATAAAATATTCATCCATTATAACAAGTTTTTGCTCCATAAAGTGACATAAGAGCGCCCTGATGGGGCAATTTATTTGGCAATATTGCCGCTAGCCTCCGAACACATTATTGCCGGCTCGTTAGCGACGCGACTCGGGCGGGGCGGGGCGGGGCGGGGGACGTCCCGAGAAGGTAGCAATTTTCAATTTCGTTCAATGTATTCACATTTACCCTTTATTGAGTCTGAAGCACTCGACGCGCTAAATTAATGCTGTAAATAATCAGTCAAAATACTTTCCATTTAGGGTGTTTTGATGAGAAAATAATTGCAAATCTATTGCAGACGAAGAATTTGATTTAACAAGTCAGGTAAAAAAATCAATGTCTTATAGTACGTTCACCAACGAATAGTTTGATTGATACCTGAACATTAATTATAGTTTTTGCGTGTCGCGGCTTAGCGGTAACTAATATAGAATTAAACTTTAGATTGCCGTCTGGCTGCAATGAGCCTGCAAAATTAATGAGGCTAGACTTGTTTTTACTCTTCGATAGAGTTGCAACCATAGCTGTCAAACTATGGAGGACGTCTGTCGATGTTTGTGATCCATGTTCGTCAGGTATGGAAAAGAATGGAACTATGCAACGTATATTTTGTACGCGAGATTTGTGTCCTACAGGCATATAATGTGTTTCATTCTTAGTCCACAATTGTACGTCGGTGTGAGTGTGCCCTAAGTTTACAATAGTCATAGTGCATTATGTCGTAACTAGTGTTATGTTATGACAATGTATGCCCTGATGCAACCGGCGGCGGCGGCGGGACTGTGACGTCATCGCACGCGCATCGGCCGTCCGTCTGCCGTGTAATCTTTAGGTGACATATTGTCAACACTTGCTTACATCTTACACGCCATTTTCTATGGACTTCCCTGTTCGACAATTAGTTGGGTAATCGCTTTGTGCATGGAATTGTGTTGGAACGTTAATTAGTGGTAAATAATGCGTATATCTATCACGGCCTTTTCCATTTAAAGCTTATAACGGTTTATTTGGAACAATATCTATTTGATTATGTATATTATGTGAAACGTACATATATCTGCATAATTTTATTGTTTAACAACTCATCTGATATACAGTCTTGCAAAATCTTAGCTAGTTATTATGCTTTGAGAAATCAATTGGCACCTTTTGTATTCTTTTCATTTAGAAACGACAATAAAAATGCGCGAGTTTTAATTTGACACAAGTTGGTGGTGGAGTGCACATCTTTGTGTGTTAATTTTGTTAATTGCTCTTAAACGTGCGCCTCGCGGCGTCGCGGCGTCGCCGAGAAGAAAGTTGCGCTATTATTTATAATTAAATCAATTTATCACTCGCACAATACATTTGATGAGTCAAAGGGAAACCCGACGAGAAAGTGCCAAGCTTTTCTAATTCAATTAAAAAGTCTCAATAACTATTACGAAATGGCGGTGGTTTGCTTTTGTAATGTTTGTGTTCGCCTGTGAGTTGTTATTGGGATGAGTTGCGATCGGATTATATTAGTTTTGAATTATGTATTTAGTTTAGCACAAAAGCTTAAGATCAATTAAGGATTTGAAACCGTAACTTGATTTCGGATGTCGTTGCCAATACGCAGACATCATGCCATAAAAGCAATCTGCAACAAACATCAAACTGTCTTCCTAATCCCAGTGCTGCGAATCGTGATTTCTTCGACCCGCGCGACCCCGCTCGCGCCGCTCGATTGATTCTGTCAGCCACTCCAGCTGAGTAAATGATAGGTACTCTACATCTATAAAAAAAACATGCCATAAATAACGCATTATCTGATTACTAGCATCACAAGTCCACGATCTATCACAAAGGGAAAGTTCATAAAAAACAGTTGAACTAATGTCGAACGAGGAAAGTGGATTTCGAGGACTCCGGTGCACCGGCCTCGGGTCGTTGACCTCTGACGGACATTAGCATCTGCGTGCTCGTGAAATAGCCTTTATATCACCGCGATAAGGTCGTCATTACGTGAATATTAAAGTGTTCGTTCACTTTTTCTCGTCCGTTTAAGGCTATCTACCACTTTCATGAGAGCACTTTCACGCGTGACAGAGGTATGTACCGCGAGTGCGTACGGGTGTCATTACGGATAGTTACTAATGTCGCTCTTAGATCGGAAGTCGAGATCGGACCGCGTAGAGAGTGTTATAATGTATGCGTTACGTTTGCACGCCGTATGGGCTTTCGGTCATTAACTGTGCGCGTAAAATACAGATTTAAATGTAGATATTTGTTTGAAAATGTTACCTAGTACAGAGTCTATAGAGTTGACCATAAAAACAATTAAAGCCGTGAAGCTACATTGTAGGCAAAGTCGGTGTAAAATCGTATCGTCCTTTGTCCTCTAATTTTGTAGATCCTACCATAGGCGGTAGTGATTACTTTATATCGAGCCATCAGCGTGGTTATTGCCTACTTGACATAAAAAAATATTTGCGGAAAAGAAACTTATAATGAGGCTGTCTTAAACAGTTAGTGCCTACTCCTTTGTTCGATAGGATCAAAGTAATTTGTCTCCAAAACATGTACAGTTAAAGTGAAAGCGCTTTTGAGATGCGTCAATAGATTTGCGATAGTCGCGTCGAGCTGACGCGCGTGATCGCTTCCGAAGCGTGGGAAGTCGCACGTGTGTTTTATAACATCCGGCGAACAGTTTAATAACTTGAAATCGTAATAAAAGCGCAACAAACGAGCTATATACGACTTGGATTTGTAACACACTTTGGAGAGCGACCGGGTCATTATGGAGCAAAAGTTAGAAAATGTTATAGTAGAAAATATTGTGGTCGGTAGTAAATGCATTGCAGGTAGAAGATCGTAGGCACTATTAAAATTATTTAAATATCCATTTTGTGTCAAGTAGTTCGACAAATAGGCACCTATATGTTTCTTGATAAAATTGACATCCTTTTCTTCGCTGCCTTTTGCTGAACCTAAGAATCGATTGTTTGTAATTTTTTTCTTTATTATACACTAGTGGCTCCCCGCGGTTTCACCCGCGTTCCCGGGATAAAAAGTAGCCTATGTGTTATTCCAGAACATATTCTAGCTCTGTGCCAAATTTCAAGCAGATCCCTTCAGCCGTTGGAGCGTGAAAGAGTAACAAACATCCATACATACAAACTTTCGCATTTATAATATTAAGTAGGATACCACAAAGGTGGCAAACAGGCTTACCGCCTGATGGGAAGCGGTTACCGTAGCCTGTGGACGCTTGCAACACTAGGGGCGTTACTCACGCGTTGCCGACCCTGTATTGTATTGAATTATTTTTGCCCATAAGACATATGTTTGTCGAATCAGACATTGATATCAAAGAGATATGCCCTTGCGGGGTTCTCTACTGAGCGGAAAGTTTCTGATGGCGGCTGCAACTAGTACAAGGCGAGCAGTGGACATTTGCACGACATTTATACGATCCAGTACCGGCGCCGGCGCGGGACCCCACGATATCATAATGTCACACACCTTGGTGCTAGCCAGCTGTGAGCCGCCGAGCAATTACTCAATACTCAGATATAATCAGAGATATGCATTTACTCGGCTATTATAGTTGGAGCTTAGAAGACATATGTAACAAGCGATATTATCATTGAAACTTACAATTGCAGCAATAGCGAGCTTACTTCAGCGAGATAGTTATTAACATGGTACGAGGTGTACCTACCTACTTAGGTTTTTGTTACATTTAAAATTGTTTTTGTGTGTTGCAATGGGGGTAAAATAAATATTAAAAGGTGTGCAATAACGCCTTGTTATTTATTTTATGTAATCATCTATCTTATAATAAGCTTCGAGACTTTAACTGCGTTTTCGATTAATCTTGACCAGCCATTTTTCACAACATTGACCTATACATCTTCAGCTCTTCGCACTAATACTAGTAGTTATATTTATGATCCTATTAACTATATTATTAAAATAATAAGCTTAACCAACAGTGTTTTTATTTAAGTATTATTATGTTGTCGCAGAGGCAGTGACCAGTGCCCAAGCCCAGTACTACGGGCGCGAGATCGGCGCGCTCTCCCAGCTGCAGCACGGCGTGCGCGGGCGGGTGTACGCCGTCGACTCGCGCACTATATTCATCAAGGACTTCACGTATGACGGCGAGGGACCCAGTAAGTACCACACACATAACTACACATAAATATCCTTTGACATTCCTCACACACGGTCATTCGGTTTAAGTAAGCTTCAAAGTGAGCTTGTGTTATGATAACCAGATATCTGATATACTACGTTATAAATACATACTTATATAGGTATTTGCATCCAGGCACAGAACAATTAGACATATAAGCGCATACAAATGTTTGTTCTGGGTGGGATTCGAACCAACAACCGGCGGCTTGAAAGTCAGTGTTACCACAGAGCCAACCGGTCTGTCAACACATACATGCATACATCACTTACTCACACATAAACACATGCTTCCTTATATTAGGTAATGGTACCTACATACATGATCTAATGAATCTAATCTATACTAATATTATAAATGCGAAAGTAACTCTGTCTGTATCGCTTTCACGCTAAAACTACTGAACTGATTATAATTTGGTACACAGATAGTCTAAAGCCAGAGAAAGGACATAGGCTACTTTTTATTCCGGGAAAATGGAAGATCTCCCGGGTATGCGGGTTAAGCCGCGGGGAGACACTAGTCCTTAATTTATATACATGTCAACTTAGTCGTATATAAAGCAGTCTTTAACTCAGAAGAAGTGTCAGAAATCCATAATTCTAAAACACTAACAGATTGAAGAAAATATTGTAATTTTTTAGTAATTTTGAAAAGTATCGCGTTGCTCATATATATTTCAGAAGACATCTGGACGAACGACAGTCGTTGTCCAACTAAAGGTATTAAAGATAGTCTTCCAGTTACGTTCCGAGCTACGCGATCATGACCTTTTATGTATAAAATATCTTACAGTAAATATACGAGAAGAAAAATATTAAAAACAAAATGTTTTCTAATATCATGAAACAGGAATTAAATATATTTGAACTAATAGGGAGCTTTCAGTGGCACTTCAAAAAGTTCAAGTTTTAACAAACACAACAAATAAAACTTCCGTCATGCACGAATGAAAATGCTCAAGTCTTAAGGTGTTATGAATAGTTTACTATTAAAATTTATAGCGTATCATGTTAGTGGACGAATAGTTTGTCGAGATATTTGTTGTCGCTCAGCTACACACAGCTTTTCGTAATAACATCAGAGACCAGACGGCGGGCTTAGCCAACTTACAGATACACTTTGTACTACTCTATTCGTAACAATATAGAGTCTATTTTAGTCCGTCGTTGTTTTTATAATAATACTTTGGGAAGTTCCCCGGGATGAGGCATTTTGTTTTGGTATCCGAACAGATGTACCTGCAGCGCATTAAACGTAATGAAAAGAAAGTTTTCAGGCGCGAATGTTTACAATGCACCGTCCCGTCCCGTCCGGGCGGCGGGTGCAGGCGCGGCCGGGGGGCGGCGGCTGTATGCCACTCCGCTAACTCTTTAAACTTTTTGTTGGGATTATCTGGAACAACTGGCTTAAGCACATTTTTTTAATAACGATGAAGAGTTGCACGGTCTAGTTTTCATTTAGTGCTCCATTTGGATTTAATATGTAGGCTAGGTACAAACTGGATAAATAACATCTCTTGCTAAAAAAATTAAAACTGTATTCATAAAGAAGTTGCTTACGATCACGTAATTGTGTATAGACTTAAAAATGGTGTCATTCTGTATATTACTTCCAAGTTTTTGTTATTAAAGCCAAAGGTCAAAAGGTCAGACAGTAAATGGACAAAAAAGTTAAGAAATCGAGACAGACACGATTCCATTACTGAAGCTAATTTAAGAGAAACTAATTAAAACTTTTAGATGAGCGCTAATACTGTTTCAAACACGTACATATATACATAATATGTATGTGAACAGTTAAACGTTTGGTCACGTATTACAAGCCTCCCCGTACGTAAGCCCCGGCGCGGCGTCGCCCGCGGTCCGGCGCGGCGAGCGGCTTAGCACCGAACTTGTACGACTTAATAAGTACACTAGTTAGCTATCGACATACAGGATTTAAAGCAACCAATGTGTTTATATTAGGTATATTTATTGTAGTTTATTTCGAGTATAAAATACAATGATAAAATGTGATACTTGTTTTTTTATATTAATACCTATTACAAACTTTTAAATACAGGTAAAGGAGTGCTTTTAAACTCATAAGCCTGTTTTTGTTTAGATAATATATGTAATTAGTATACCTAATCACATTTTTATAGCAATGTTATGTAGCTCAAACTAAAAAGCACATCAACCCTAAAGCATACCTGTACAAAATTACTCTGGTGGACTGCACTTAGGTACTAGGTAAGTGTTAGGTATCCAACGGTTACCCACTAATACAAAGGGAAACTTATTACCAAAGGAATAATAATATATCATGATGTGATGTCTACACAACACATTTTCGTAGTTGAGCAGCAGGCGGCGCGGCAGCTTGCGGCGGGAGCACAAATCTCATCAACATCTGCTCATAAATAGCGGTTGGCAAGTTTAGCGCAGCGCGGGATGTGCACAAAACTGCACAAAGCCTGCTTGAGGCACGTGTCGTAATTAATGCAGATTCACCTAGTAACCCCCTGCCCCCACCGCCCCTCACCGGCCCCCGTGACCCCCGCGGCCCCCTCGTGCCCCAGTTAGAGAATTTCGCCGGCGTAAGGTATGCTTTGTCCGGTGTTTGTTGTTGAATTATTGTCCCTGCTTTGCATACCACACGTCGGCGTCGCCGTCGGCTCGGGCCCGTGAGATGTCGCACGGTCAATTACAAGGTAATGTCGCCTTGTAGGTACACTATGTGTGTTTGCCACCCATGGCTCCGTCATCTAGTCAGATACTATATTACAAAGCCTCTATCCAGTTTTATAACATATTAGTTGCTCCCTGCGGTTTCACCCGCGATTCCAAGGGATCTTCAATTTTCCCAGGATCAAAAGTAACCTATATATTATTCTTGTCATTGGTTATCCCTTTTCGCAATTATAATATTAGCAGGCTGCAAGTTATGAGGAGAAAGCAAACTAAAGGACACTTCTGTCGCTACTGGGCTCACATAATTTAAGATATGAATATTATGAGTCGTTATCATATACATATGTATACAAAACCATTTATGATTAAAGCTTTATTATTTATCTATATATTTACAATTTGATTTATCAAATAACCGCCATGCAACTATTTTAAGCTGTATACTCTGATAGACTGTAACGTAACAAATTTAGGCTACATAGGTACACTGAAGTATGGAATTCCACCCAGCAGTATTACCTGAGTGGCCTTTTAGGGCTCCGTCCACCAGACCGGAGCAGATTCCGTGTAATAGTTAATGCACAGTAAAACCATTCAAGTATATCAAATGGCAGTGGGTTAACGGTTCACAGTGCAGCGGAGCTCAGTAGGGCGAGTGCGCGGTGCGTCGGCCGTGAACGCGACGCGATCGGGTGCACATAATTGAGCTAACTGTTACCGATATGCCGCCTCTGTGCCGCCTCGGTGCCGCCTTTGTGCCGCCTCGGTGCCGCGTCTTTATGCCGCCCGCACCGTCGATGCGGCACGCGGTAATTGCTGTAAAGGTGTTTGCTTGTTAGAATCAACGTTGTGATACTATATCCTTCCAGTATATTCAGTTTCATGTTTGCAATTCGTTACATTATTGTTATTTAAGTTACAGTTGAAATTCAAATTTCTGAGCTGGCTCAAATCAATAGGTATACATACATGAGAGCCACTTAGATAAATAAATATGTATATTTAATTCTATGAGGAAATATTAAAGTTTTATGCTGCATCGCAGGTATACGTTTGGATATTAGGTTTGGCAGTGTCAGCACAGTATTCAGTAATATGTGTACATTTATATGCAAGCTCATTTCGTCCTTTTATACATTGTAGCATTTCCTGTTCTCGCGATGATATTTGTTGCGAGAAAATGAAAGTCTCATGAATACATTTGTTGCACCTGGATACTCGAGGAATTCTTTTGTTCAATTTTGAATGTTTTCTGTCCCGGTGTGAACCTTATCAAAGTTGCAATATTTTTGTAAAACTAATGAAATTTATAAATTACCAAATCAGCTCGAGTTTATAAACTTTATAAACAATGTAAAGGTTTTATAGTTATTTTGTATTTAAACTAGAAGAAGAAGAAGCGGAAGAAACCGCAGAGAGCCACCCTGCGGTTTTTTCCACTTACCTGGGAGATCATCCATATTCCCGCGATAAAAAGTAGCATATCCTTCTCAGAATCTAGACTATATGACTCAACACTACTGAACCGATTAAATTGGTTAAAAACGGTATATACTTTTAGCATGAAAGCGACAGACAAATAGAGTTACTATCGCATTTATAATATTAGTTAAGATTAGCTTAGAACATTGCTGCTGTATACTAAACACACACACACCTACACATACATAGTTAACAAGATAACACACTCATATGCCTGTTCCTTCCTATAGCGGCATACTTCTACGTGGGCTCTTCAAAGAGCCCGAGCGCTTCGGGCGCGACCCGGCTGCGCGACGAGCGCGGCGGCACGGGCCCGCTGCGCCGGTACCGCGGCGAGGGCATCACGCTCTCGCTGCCCGACGGCAAGTCGCTGCGGGACGTCAAGTGGCTCTCCGTCTGGTGCGACGAGTATGCGGTCAGTATCTAACCACTAAAAAGCCGTGGTGGCTCTTGTGGAAACGCACCGACTCACGATCATGAGTGCAGGTTCAAATCCCTGGCCAGTACCTCTGAGTTTATAAAAACTTACGTACCGATTTACACTGGCTTTCGGTGAAGAAAAACATCGTGAGGAAACCTGCATGCCCGAGATGTCAAAATTAAAGGCACTAGGCTCGCGTGGTGGACAATGGCCTAAACCCCCTCGATGCTAGGGGAGGCTCGAGCTCTTCGGTGGAGACGTATATGAGCTGATGATGATCTAACGACTTCTGGGTTGGCTCTATCGAGAGCCCACCGAGCAAATTTGTGAAGTTGCAGCCACAGAGCTCCGACGGCTGTTTCACACCTGCAACAGTTCCCTTCTAGGTAATGGTTATGGCGCTTACCAGCTCAGGCCATGTCATCACATATATCAAGTTATGCTAAATTAGTCACACTCACAAAATGAAGATAGCCTTAAACAACTGCAGTTTTTTACAATTTTGCTAAGGTCATCCCGAGAGTCGACGTCTAGTCGTACGTAAAACTAACGTAGTTGTGTTTGTAATTTCGCAGGCTGTCAGTTTGCTCGGCAAGTTACAAAGTTTATTTAGTTTCTTTAGTTTAAGTTTATTATTAAGTTTATAGGCTTACAATCTAAATACATTTTCTCTTAGAACTATTACAGTATCTTTTTTTTTTTTTTTTTATGCATGTACCTAAGGTAAAAATAATTCTATTTTTAGGAACTGGTGTCCGCTTTAGGTAAAACCTGTGTTGCAGATCACCAGGACCACAAATAAAAGTAGTTTAGAAACTAGACAACTGAAGTAACAAATCAAAGTAACAAAACAATAATTAATTATAAACTAATGAGATCAAGAGATCACGTTATAACTATGAAATAACATAACTTTATGTAAGTGTGTGTATGTGTGGGTGTGTGTGTGTGTGTGCGTGTGTGTGTGTGTGTGTTGCATATTTTATATGAGTAAAACGTGTTATTTATTGGGTTTCAGAAGACACTCTGTACCATTGTAGTCAAGGCTTTGCAACCATGAACATAATTTTTTCTTACAAGTAGCTCTTGAAAGTGGGTATATAGAGAGTATTTTGTTTATATTATTATATAGATATGGACCTAAAAACGAGTAAAAATTCTGAGATAAACTATTCTTAAACCTGTTTTTCGTACACACGGCTGTGTTTCTTTTTTTATCCATTTCAGGATCAAACGTAAGTTCTGAGTGCATCTTTATGACAGTTAAGGATATAAATAGCTGCCGTACTGTCAATACTTTACAAACTTGGTACAACTCAGACGTTGGGTAACGTATAGGGAGGAAATAGCTAACTTTCAGTACCGCTCTTTGTGCTCTCTCTAAATATAACAAGTATTTTTTTGCCGCACCACCCCATGAAGTTAAGCAATAGGACAACAACGATTGACATAACGCAAAGTACACAGATCTGATTAATTTAGTGTCGGCAATATGACGCAGAGATTTAAAGATGTAAATAAGCTTACGTATTCTGGGCACTAATGACTCAATATGCTGTTGGAAACTTAATTGACTATCAATTATGACACCTAAATATTTAACTGTGTTTGTTCTGGATATGCGAAGACAATTACATGATTCGTTAGTGGGGAGGTTGCAATTGTGTGTGACAAAGGGCAAATTTGGTTGGTCTTGTTTTCTAAGGGAATATGTCATAAATTTGGTTTTGTCTACGTTGAGGGTCAAGAAATTATTATTGAGCCATTTAGAGACTTGGATAAATCCATTTTGGGCATGTTCATAAACCTCTTCCCAGGTGTCCCCGTGAAAAAGTAAAGCAGTGTCATCAGCAAATGAAATTATTTTCCCGTTAACTAGGTTCATATTGCATAAGTTGTTAATATAAACTAGAAATAATGTGGGACCGAGAATACTGCCTTGCGGGACTCCGTACTCAATAGTAAGTTCATCACTTGTCCATCCATCAACCTTAACAACTTGTGTTCTACCCCTTAGATAATCTGCAAACAGTTCCAATGGTAACCCTCTAATTCCAAGATGTTCAAGTTTACTGACCAAAATGGGTATAGACACTGTGTCGAATGCTTTCGCTAGGTCTAGGTATATAGCTAATGTCTTTTTCTTTTTATCCAGATTAGAAACTAAAAACTCAGTTAACTGATGAACAGCGTCAGAGGTTGATTTATGTGCGCGGAATCCAAATTGCGATGTTGATAGAAGTTTATTTGCTTCTAGAAAATTAATTAGTCTCACATTCATCAGTCGTTCCAGAATTTTAGATAGTGTTGGTAGAATAGAAATAGGTCTATAATTGTTAACACAAGATCTATCCCCGCTCTTGAATATAGGTACTATTTGAGATTTCTTAAATACTGAAGGAAATACGCCTGTTTTAAATGATAGGTTACAGATAAAGGTTAGTGGTGGAACTATAATGTCAATGAACTCTTTTAAGAACCTTCCTGAGATGCTATCAATTCCAGCAGCACATTCATTTTTGAGATTTTGTATTAATAATTTAATTTCATGTTCATCTGTAGGCAGTAGTACTATGGACTTATAACTTAGATTCGCGCAGTGAGGCGGATATGTGGCATTAGAAGTAGTGGTTTTATTTTGTATAATTTTTTCAGCCAATGATTTACCAATACCTGCGAAAAACGAGTTGATTGTATTGACAGAAGTGTATATATTGTTAGGGCAAATTAATTGTGTGGGCTTTTCCTTCTTTTTTGAATTATAGGTTACATTCTTAATGATTTCCCAGAGTTTCTTGTTGTTTTTACCCGCTTTTCTTAGCATATCTTTTTCATAATTTATTTTGATTTTCTTTAGAAGATTATTGCAAAAATTCTTGTATCTGCGATATGTGGTCTGTATTATTTCGTTGTCAGGATGTTTCTTTGCTTTTATGTATAATTTGTCACGGTTTCGCATACATCTTAAAAGTCCTGGAGTTATCCAGGGCTTTAGAACTCTTTGGTATCTGGAGTTTACTATTGTAGTGGTATTTCTCTGTATAGCTTGGGATAATGTTTCAGTGAGGAATTCAGTAGCCAAGTTGACATCAGCAAAATCGTAAATTGGTTTAAAATCAATACTTCTCATACTATTATTCAGACCCACAGGGTCAATGCGGTTATATGTTTTATTACAATGGTGAACCGATTTCGATTTCATGAACAAAATTACTGAATCATGGTCTGTTATTGACGTATGTACAACATAGCAATGAGCGTTGGTTTTCGTTTTTAATAAAATGTGATCTAAACAAGTGCGACCGTGAGTGGGGATCGTGTGGGCTGGAAGCATACCGTGAAATGCAGTTAAGTCGAGATAGGCATAAGATCTCTGATCAACAGTACCGGGCGTTATATCAATGTTGATATCTCCTACCATGATTATATTTTTGTAAGACGAAAATTCTTTGAGGCAGTTGTTAAGCGAGTTTAAAAATTCGTCAATATTTTTGTGACTCGGTGGTCGATAAATCCCTATAATGACGGTCTCAGAGTTTATTTTTAAAACAAGGGTGTTGGCATCAGCAAATTCTGGTTCGTTAATTATGGTCAGTTCGGTGTTCTTACAATATATAACTACGCCTTCGTTTTGAGTATGATTTTTGGTGGTAGCAAAAGATTTGTAACCTTCAATATCCGGAATGGTATAGTTACGTGACAGCCAACACTCAGTTAGCACAATAATATCCCAGTCAACCTCTGATCTAACCAATAACGATTGAAAGCTTGCTATATTACAATGTATACTGCGTATGTTTTGAGTGAGAATCTTGAGTGTTCCTTTGGCATTTTGGAGTAATTTTTGGCAGTTTTCAATTTCACATGTACCCGATTCAGCCACGGAAATAGAGTCGAGATCTTTATTAAAATCTTTGGTAAATTCACCCATAGTTAAATGAAGATAGATGGAAGATGCACATATGTAAAGACCAGTTTAGTAATGACGTTATACCTATGCGATAAATGCCTACAAGTATCATTATATTATGAGAACCCGCAATGCAACGTTTTGTGTATATGGTAATGCGTGAATGTGTGTATAGTGTAATAAAATTAAAAGTGTAAATGTGTTGTGATAAGTGATTGGTAAATCCTTCATAGTTTGAAATATTTGAAAATGTAATGCTTCGGAATATAATCAAAGTTTGGTTTTTAAAAAATACATATTGTTTCTTAGAATGACCTAACCACATAGAAAATTTTATTAGAAAAATAAGTAGTCATTTTATCAACAAAGCTTTTAACTGATTTAAATCAGACTCTGAATTAATTCGGACAGGACGTTCACCTTCTCTTTTCCGAATGTAAATCTTGTTGCCAGCTGTCCAACAGAATTTGTACTCGTTGGTGTTCGCAAAGTCTCTTGCCAGAAAAAACAGTCTTCTAGTTTTAGGTGTCAGATGCTCAGAAATGTAAATGTTCTTTGAAGGACCGCTGATATGTAGGTGTGAAGTGCTAAGTTTATTATTCTTATGCTGGTTGTTAAACTTTTTGCAGTGTTCGAGTACCATTTCTTTTGATATTATTGAAGTAAAGTCAACGATAATAGGTTTATTGTCCTCTGTTTTTGTATTGATTCTGAAAACATCTCGTATATTGTTAGTATCGACATTGAAATCAAGGGTTGAGCCAATTTTTAGTACAAGGTCCATAAGATCCTTTTGGTCTCGTTTTGTTTAGGTGGAATATTTTTTATTTCAACGCAGGAATTTTTATGAGACTTTTCCAGTACATCAATTCTGTTCTCTAGGACCTGTATATATACAAGATTATCTTTCTTTTCTGTCTCAAAATTATCTATCCGCTTTTTTAGGTCTCTGTATTCATTTGACAAGAACTCTACTGTTTCAATGATCCCTTCATTTTGTTTCCTAATGTCATTAATGGAAGCCTGTAATGCGTCCAATTTACCATTTTGTTCTTCTTTTAGCTCAGTAATAATTTTGATTATGTCAGCCATTGAGTTGGCGGGGTCGACGTCCTGGGGTTGTTTTCGAGAGCGTGTACGAGTAGTAGTTAAGTTTCGAGAACTATCAATATCTGTGTCAGTTGCTGCGTTTAAGCTCATATTACCGGCGGGTTCGCCTTTTTTTTTGTTGGAATTAGGTGGACTTCTATTGATAGGCATGGTAAAATCAGTGGCTCGCAAAAATTGAAGAAATTTTGGTAAGGCTCGAACCGGGGGTCGTCGGGTCGCACAGCGTGGGACTGCGCTTTTTTCAACCGCAAGGCCAGTCCTACTATGATAACAATGGCGAACTTTGAGTTCTGTTTGTAGAACTTAGAGCAGTATGCCAATGATTTAAGTATTGTCTATCTTTGTCTAATTGGTTTTGAAGGACACATTCAAGGGCGAAGCACAAATCACAATTCAATTACACTCGTTTACAAACGACAAATAAAACTGTTTTTTGCACACTATCCTTAAACTTTTCACTAATAAGATTGTTTGTTACTATGGAATTTTACTTGTAGACGGAATTATAATGTAATATTGTATGTTTTGGTAGATTAACGTAATTTAAACAATATTTTTGGAATTAAACAAAGGGAACGCCCAAAAACACGTCTGCTCGCGGCTGCGTCTCGCGCGGGGGGGACTTTATCCAACCTCGTAATTTGTTCCAATTAAACTAGTAAACTTTAACACAATTAACTTTGTTTCGGATTCCCGCCGCCTTTTCAGTTTTCTAGACTGTTTGAAAACAATGTTTTTTGCATTGTTGTTACTTTATCTAGATGGTTTGATCTTGGAATAATCAGAACTAATATTAAGAATGTCAATCGAGTAACTAACGTCTTTTGTATTATAAAAAAATAGCATTTCAATTTCCTTCACTACTAACATGATTGAAAGTTCAAACTTGGAATTAAAAAAACCTTATGTATATAGTTTATAACATACACATTCAAGTAACAATAAGGTACCTACGTTCTCCCCTTATGCAAACCACTTGCATAGATTAGTCCCCCTCCTGAACCCCTGCCCCCTGAAGGCAGGTTAATACAGGGTGTAATTACAGCTGCCGTTACGTACTCGGTGAATAGCGGATACGTGGCTTTAATGAAAATCACGGCACAAGAGTCTACCTACGTCCTACATGTGTATGCATGTCTGTTTATTACCCTCAACATGACTATTATATGCATACTGCTGCAGAATATATTAAAATGGTGTTGGATATTTATTTGTTTTATTTTTTTTAAATGCTGTGTAAAATATAGGGTCCAATTTATGGTGCGTTTTTAAATGCAATAAGCTTACTGTTGGCTTCAGACACATTCTGACATAAGCGACGTCGAAGCCTAAGATGATGCATGCTTGCAGGCACGAAAATGCCTATTCACTCTAGCCTTGAACGTAACCACATTGTATGAGTGGGGAAAAATAGACGCCAGCGAATTCCTGTCACACCTGGCACACCCTGACCGTTGCTCCTCCAACTAAAACTTAACTAACAAGTGTTTTGTACCAGGGCTTAAATGGCCTAAAGATATTTATTTTGTAGAATAAATGTCATAGTTATATTCACGAGCGTCTAAAGTACTAGTTAAAAATTAACATATAAATGAAAAAGCTACTCTACGTAAATAGGTACGATTACTCAAGTAAATAGAAATGGCTAGCTTGTTCAACAGACCCTAACCAACACTCACAGGTACAGTCTGCCACATGGAATAGGTAAGTAGATAGATTAATAAAATATACTGGTAATAGACTCGTTAAAACTCACTGGTCAAAATATTTTACCAACTTTATTTAAATAATTGAATGTACAGATGTAAAAAATAAGCATGCCAATATTGGTATGCATTTAAAGAATTAAAACTCTAGATAGATAAGGTTAGATCATCAAAAATATTAGAGACAATTATGAAACACTCAGATTTTATTTTATGTACTCGATGATTCATTCAATTACTTATTTAGCTGACTGTATTACACAGAGTATACCTAGTAAACTTAATCCATTAGATCATTAAATTGAATGTCTCAATGTAAACAGTGCATTAGTCTCGCCTCTCGCGGCTCAGCGGCTAGACCAGACTTTGATCGATTGGTCTCGCTTTCAATCCTAGCTGCAGCATTATCCATCCATAGTGGCTTAGTATTTGAAATGGTATTTAATCCAGCATTCAATAAAATAGTTGGTAAAGTCTGAAGATAATTTAGTATCTACCTAAGTTATTTTTTATTGATTATCATCAGAAATCTGACTTCCGATCTGACGGTAACTTTGATGTTTGGTAGGTAAAAAGGGCTGAAAATGAGAATATAACTTTGATTATTTTAAAATCACCTGAGCTTATGTAAGCTCTGAGCTGAGTGCATTAAATAAAACGAGTACCTTTTCGTTTAGTCCATTCTTTTATTTCCTCACTTACGCGGGAACTATGTACCTAAAGAAGGGAGTAAACTTTTTATTTAGAAGAAGCGTTCCTCCAAAGAAGTACGCAACATATTCATTGCCCCTATCAAGCAGTTTTACTTTTTATATTATTGTAGACGGGTAAAGTCTTATAAGACAAATATGAGACTTAACTTCACGTGGTAGAGTCGACAACAAATTGGCGTTGCGAGTCAGCTGCTGAAGCGGTTTAGTTACTTAACGAGCATACATTATATTGTAAAACTGAATAGCTTAAACTTTGCGCTTAATGTATGCAGTAGGGCCCGCGAGGAGAATCCGTACCGAGTAGACGGAGACTCTCTTAATATTATGCATTCTTTTGTGAGCAAAATTTTATACTATAGAATTATCCGCATTAAAGTGAACTGTAAATTTAAGCAAGGTAGTTTGTTAATCTTTCACGCCAAAACGGCTGAAGGGATCAGCTTGAAAGTTAGCACAGAGGTAGCATATGTTCTGAAATAACATATAGGCTACTTTTTGTCCTGGGAAAATTTGAGGTCCCCCGAGAACCCGGGTGAGACTGTGAGAAGGCAATAGTAGTAATAGTTTGGTATATTATGTAGGTGAACTTCGGCGACGTGGCGATCCCCCGCTCGCTGCAGTACCCGCGGCCCGCCAAGGTGGGCGCGCTGCGCGGCGTGCACGGCGTGCGCTCCGACGCCGTGGTGGTGGTGGACGCGCAGACGCTGCTCGTACCCAACTTCAGCTACGACGGCGAGGCGCCAGGTACGTACCCATTCTCTGTCACTGTCTCCCACTGTGTCTGCCCTATAGGTCATCTCCCTCCCGCCTCCAAACCCTTTAAAAGGTCGGCAGCGCGTGAGTGACGCCCCTGGTGTTGCAACTACGGCTACGGTAACTGCGCGCCATCAGGTGGGACCCTATGCCTGTTTGCCACCTTTGTGGTATAAAAAAAGCCGGGACGCGGCGGCAGTGACCACTGGCTGCTACGATATATAGGCAACTAAGAAATTGGTATGCGATGGTAAACGCACAATGGTTCGTCATTATTTTTTCGTATAACTTTTAGGGAAAAAAGAATTAAAATGTCGGGAAATTTCCATTATTTAATATGTACTTAATAGAGAAACTAAAAGTACTTTTTCACAGGAATTTTGACAGGAAAATTCAGCTAGCTAATGCATTAAATAAATTATAATTATACCAATTCCCATATAATTGAGTTCGACCAAAGACATACAAAAAAGAGCTAAACATAGTGAGAAATATAAACACGGAGTGGGCGTGGAAGTAGCACATGTGTCAACGTAAAAACAAACTTGAGAACAATCAGGGACGGGATTTGGATGCGGTTTCCGTAATTAACCTTTTAGAGTTGATAGCGTCAGGTGGCGACGGGAGAACCTTCTGTGCAGCCCTCTCGCCCTATATACAAATACATTTTATATGTAAATCAGAAACATAGATATTTACTTTGAATACTGTGAATAGAATCCAAAACTAAGCGCTACACACTCATTACTAACAAATCGAAATTATTGTAATTTATAAGACCTTTGAAATACCGACAGCTTTGATTATTCAAAGGTACGAACTTTTAATTAAAATGCAAATACAGCTCAAGAAGCTGCCTGCATCGCTATTTAAATTGTAGCTTTTTATTTTTTTTTATTTTACATGAGATACATTAAACTTAATACGTGAAAGCATTCTAGTTCACAAACATTTAAGTTTTCTCCGGTACCATTATACAAAATTATTTAGAACATGAAAGAAATAAGTGTATCATCAAAATTGTTGACAACATTCAAAGCTTCATGTAGCTACTTCCTCGAGACCAAATCCATTCTGAGACACCATAAAAATAACCCTTAACAATAAAGCCATACAGCCCTATCTAAAGAGACACTCGCCCCGCCCTGCCCCGGCTGTACTTTGGGCATATTTACGCCACAATCTGCGTGAGAGATGCTCACCTTATGCTAATGATAGCACGAAACATTACACACCACACAATCGTCCCTAACTACCCCACAGTGGCTTCAATGGTAGTGGGCTCATTGTGGTATTACAATTAAATCACAACTGTTGGTTACATCTCGATGTTACCGTGATGAAAGGTACGCGGTATCCGGACTCTGTAAGGAAAATTGATAGAGCTTTTTGTGTTTATGAACATATTAGGTACTTGTGAATAAATATAGCGTAATTTTAATAGTAGTTCCTACCGATGTAGTTCTGATTTCTATTGCAGATATTGTACTAAGTTAGGCAACAAAATGTTAGCATATAATGTTAGCGTCTAAAAATTATGTCCCAGGATTTACGAACTGTTACGAACCGTAAATAAAATATATTAATTATGGGGGTGTTAGTTAAAGAAACAAGTAGGTGTTATCTAGTGTACTGTTTGTCCTTATACTATGTGAATGTCAAGTGTGGAGGTCAAATTGTGATTGTATGGGGTTGTAATGGCGCACCATGATTGTATATCATACGAGTAGCGAGCGGCAATCATCTGGGAGCGGAGCCGCGCGGCGCGGGGCCGCGGAGCCTCGTGGGTAAGGGAGGGGGGCAATACGGCATCATATACACAAACAAACACGCGGGACATAAATTGTTCGAAGGGTCTTGAATAAGCGTTTAGATAAAGCGAATATATGTGTTGTTTTCAGCCCACTTTAAGGTGTCGTTACCGTCATAGAAATTGATTTATTTATTGTTGAATGATGAAATATGGAACGAAGAAACTAAATGTTAATTATGATTTTGTTAAGAAAATTCACCACCAGTTATTGAGCTTGCCTTAAAGGTTCGCGGGTAAATCCGGGGGAAGCCACTAGTATCTTCGATAGCTATATTAGCAAGTCGCCAATTTCACCGGCCGTCAACAGGTTGGTGAGACGTCGTCATGGCGTACGGAAGTCATGAACGTAACTCGTGTATAGCTATCATCCATATTGCCCCACATTCGGGGCTTATCTGTCCCCATCCATCCCGCGCGGGGATCAGCCTCCATTACTACCGCGTCCCGCACCTGAACACGCGAGAATACCGCTTCTGTCTCGCAATTTAGGCTTACGATTATTTAGAACCGTGGTTTCATCCGCGTTTTCTAAAAAGTATCCTATGTCCTTTCTCAGGCTCTAGACTATCTGTGTACAAAATTTCATTTAAATAAATTCCGTAGTTTTAGTGTGAAAGCAAGATAGACAGAGTTTCTTTCGGATTTATAATATTAGTTAGGATGAGATATGTGTGTATAAATTCTATTTGCCAATAAATAATTGCGTATCTATCAATATATGTATGATATTCATGTTTGGTAATGATGATAAAGCAATTCAAAATTATTCATTATGCACTGTTTTACATACGCGCTAAATAGATTTTAGCATAGATTACAGAGTTTGTCTAATAAACAGAAATAATATTATATCACATATTTGATCAGTTCGTTTGTTTATTATGATTATGTTTTAATTATCTAAATATTTGTTCACAAGTACGAAGGTCAAGAAGAGTGAAGAAATGTTTGAAACACTATGCTCAAGTATTTATTAGATTCCATTACCTTCGCCATGTTAAGTTTTCTCGATCTATATATGTGTTGTGTATTAATTTTATTTTAAATGATTCTAAAATGAGCCTATTATGTCAACATCTTAAATTACATAGGGGTTTTATCGCATTTATATGCCCCCATCAATTATCAAGTTGTGGTCCATATTTAATAACTGCAATATTGTCGATATAGACGCCAAGTTCTGGGTGGGTCGCGGCGACAAGCCGTCCCCGCAGGGCATCCGCATCGCCGACGAGAACGGCAAGGAGACGCCGCTGCGCAAGTACGACATGAAGACTATCGTGCTCACGCTGCCCGGGGTACGTACCAACATACCCACGCTGTCTGCATCTACCCTACACACTACATTGTTCACATACTCTAAACTCTACGTTATATTCTCTATACTTTACATTCTACACTCTGCATCCTACTCTCTACTCAACACTTACCAACATGTCATGATGACCAACAAGTCGGGAAACGGTGTGACCGAATTACCCCCCGTTTTATACAGGCTCTCTATTTAAAGCGGTCATATAGGTACTAAAATGTTTAAGAAAGCTCTTGTCAATATTATAAAGTTGTTGGGTATTTATTTGAGCATGGTTGTGTCTCGCGCTAGGAGCTGACGGTGTTCGACATCGGGCACCTGGCGGTGTGGTGCGAGGCGTTCACGGTGAACTTCGGGCACGTGCCGCTGCCGCCCGCCACGCTCGCCAACGTGCCGCCCAGCCTCAAGATGCTCGGCGTGTCGCCGCAGGTACGTGCCACCTCTATATACCTTCACCGTCTATTTGGGGCACGTGTCGCCCATATATATATTGTAATATCCATAAGTACACACATCGGATGGATGGTCACCCTAGCTACAAATGAGTTAGATGTCGATATCAGCAGCCTGTAAGGCGTCCTTGTGAGGTAAGGTAGAGTAGTGTTCAAATATTTTCATTTTAAGAAAAACAATCTGTTAGTGAGAGAGAAAGCGATATGCGGTACATACTTGAAATTATCCTGTACATACGACGACAAACAAATGTATATAAATTGCACGATTGATAATAAAAATAAATTCAGCACAAGTAACATGCGTAAGCTTGTTTGCCACCCTAGTGGTATAAAATAAATACATGCTTAAGAAAAGCAATCTAAATAAAAATGCTTGACATAAGGCGATTTATTGTAGATAGGAAATACGCACTGCGGCACACACGCTGTGTGGGTGATGCGTCGCCCAAACCGCCTATGTATTATATTACAAACTTCGTTAGCGTTAGGGCGCGATTCGACCTCGCAGAGCGTCCATCTCATGTCATTTCTAAGTTATCGAAAGAGACAGAGCATAGACCCCGCGCTGAAAGGTTTTCGAGTGTTACAGAATTAGAAGCCCTGGCGTCTCGCCACCGTACGGACAATGAGATAAGCTTATAGGCGGCATTAGGCGTGATTTACTATTTATTTTGAACACGCTCCAAATATTTAGAAATATTTCTTTTCAGTCATATTCTACAATAAATGTATTCTACAGTTATGATACAGCAATACAAAAAAATATTATGGCTTTGCTACGATTTCGTATAAACTAAATATTCATATTCATATTATTTATTTGCTTTCCACAATATTAATATTAAAACTAGGACTAGCTTAATTTTAGTCTCGGGATCTGCTCGGAGTTTCTCTCTCTGTCACACGATGGTCCGGCACCCGCACGGTGAATCCATGGAATGCTAAGAAGTTCGTCTCTCTAAGGAATATTATTATGAAAGGTTGGCTTTTCCAGCAAATTTTAGGTAAATGGAGTGCGATTTCTCAGTTCTCATTTCTAATTTCCATTATGATGTATTGAATACTGCAATATGATTTCCGTCAGTGCCATTAGTGTATTTCATTGCAATCTAATTAGCGAGCACTCACTATTGAAACAAGCCGCGCCGTCCGCCGCCCCGCCCCGCCCCGCCCCGCCCCGCTACTGATGCTGATATTTGCACTGATTTAGATTAATTACGAGCCTTTGAGCGGAATTTCTAATTATCTAGTTTGTGTCGTTATTTATTTTCCCATCAAACGTATAGAATACACCAGAATTACTATGATATTAAAGCCTAAGTAAACCGATAAAATTTTATTATGTAACAATTTTCGACATGTTCATCAGTTGAGGTCGGCAGCAATAACGTAAATCTTACCAATCCCAAGTCTACGCATAACGTGGTTACATTAAACTTAAAGATAAGGCACTTATAAACTAGCCACTTATAAAGCTCAAAGTAATATAAGAGCTTATTCTGGCGTAGAATATGTTTCTCCCGAACACAGCGCGTGCAATATTTTGATTGTTTCCCGCAGTAAACAGCTGTCTCGCCTCATAAAGCTCCACTCAATAAAGATTAACTTCAGCCCTCCTCCCCCTCACCCCCTGTACCTCCTGGCCCTCCTCTCCGGCTCTCACGCACTCATATAACTATAATAAATGTATGTTATATTAAAGGCTATAGTTGTTAGGCTTACATAATATGTATGTATTTGTATTTGATAAACAATACCAAATACTACAGTTTTAGAAGTAGCACTTGACTATCACTACTTACCAACGAACGTAATAATAAACCAACTACAGTTCCTAAACTCTGACACCAAAAGCGGCGAGTGGTGACGATCGATTGATTGCACTAATATAAGTATCGATATAAGTTGTTATTGCAGTTTCATTAGATCAAATTATTTCATCAAACATTTGCACACCAAGTACCTACACTTCACTTACGAAATGTTCGAACGAAAGCTTCTTCTGTTGTTTAATCGAGGCTGCCGAGTCCTCGCCGAGGCAATTTGATTTTTATTGAATCGTGATATGGTGCAAAACAGTTGCAAAAATAACTTAGAAGTGCGGTTGTGCAAGGTAAGTGCACATTTGGTGAGCGAGGTCAATGATCTTCGATTTGGTTGAACTGATCGCCCACGAGCCAATTGACTTATAAGTGTTAGTTTAAGTGGCGCAACAGATGTGCTGCTCGGTTATGGGCAATGTTTTGAAAGGTCCCCCATATGCCTTTGATGTGTTCAATGGTGCCTTGAAAGTGAGAGGTATCGCCTTCGATTTATCGATACAGTATAGATGGTTCATATACTTACCTATATACTGTAAATTTGTAGCCAAATTTTAAGGAAAACGGCTATTTTATTCTAAAAACCTTCCCATTTCGCATTTACAATCCTTTCAAAAGTAAAAAAAGCGTCAACAAAATAAATGAGCGTCGTCACCACTCGAGCGTACCGAGCGAACATCACAATATTTATCTATTACGTATAATAATCGTTATAAATCCGAGTCCCGCTTAATGCGACCAGGGTTAATGGAGACAGTAAGAAATGGTGAGTGCGAAGTGTTGAAGCCAAGAGCGAGTGACAATTAGCCTGAATCCCGCTGGAACTCGCCGGTCGGGGGGCGGGGGGCGGCGGCTCTCAAACTTGTGAAGCACTGGCACCTCTGGGACATATCTATTGCCACCGTAAGGCATTTAGGCACTTGTATTGCCATGATACGGTGCACGGGTCGATGAAAATACAAACATATGGACACTGTATGTGGCAATAGGGTTATCTATTTTAGCGGCAGAGATATATTTCCATCTAATTGATTTGTCTGTTTATTAGGTTATAGCACCTAAAAAAACTCTGCTTTAAATAGATATTGCGGCGATTCCAACCTCTGCAGACCGTCCTTATAGACTGATTGACTGATTGGCCGACGATAAAGAAAACGAGACTTTGAATTTAAAATCCACCTCGAACAAAAGACATAGACAGACGACTGCAAAAATTCGACTCGAGTTGACCAGCGCATTGACTCCTTGTCGAGACCCTGACCTGACCGGCTTCGCCTCGAAAATAGACTTGAAGGGATTTTAAGGTTTAACATCATAAAAGTCTATTATGAACACTTGAATGGCGTACATAGTTTTGCCGAAATTAGGGGCTTCTTCACAAGTATGGGAGCCAGTGCGTCGAGTGAAGTGAGCCAAAAACATTACACAAGTCGGGCGCCGCGTCGCTGTTGTGTCGCGCGACACTCCTACATAAATGGTGTTATTAATAGTTCTACTAACTATATCTTATCTAGGCTAAAGGGAGGCTTCAACGGCCCCGTTTGTTATTAGACGTGAATGCTAATTTATCTATTTAAATTGAGACACTTGTCCTAACTGTCTGTCCTATCAACGTACAGTCTAAATCACATTATAGTTTATAATATAGGTAAGAAATAGCTATATACCTAAATCAAAGTGTGAGTTATTTACTCCCGTATAATCTAAAATATAATATGATAGACATGATGAAAACTTGTCGTGAAAAGTATATTTGGTTACATGACAAAATAATAAACAGGTACATGTACACTTTTATTTTTATACCTTATCATGTAAAACGGAGTTTCTGCTTGTCAAATAGGGTCATCATTTGGGTACCTCCAACTTTATGTGGTGACCCCAATGTGATGCCTGAACTAAAAAGAGCAGTATATTTGGCTATGATATGTGCTACAATCTAAACAGAATAGGATAACATATTGCAATACCAATATTAAATTAAAAGTATTTCATAGGTATAAGTAAGGCAGTACACTTTGCCCATTTAGC
Organism: Thyatira batis; assembly: GCA_905147785.2. Lineage (NCBI taxonomy): Eukaryota > Metazoa > Arthropoda > Insecta > Lepidoptera > Drepanidae > Thyatira > Thyatira batis. Next base: position 7,809,711 of record LR990508.1, on the reverse strand, counting down.
TTATTCGCTTATTCCGGAAGAGTGGGTATAACCGAACACAAGCCAACCTACTTAGAGGTAACTTTAAAATTGAGTTCGAGCAAGCCACATAAAAGCCGATGCATTTTCATGCTTAGCTCAGCCATCGAACTTGCGGCTTCGCTGCTTAAGCCGTTAGTCCACGCTATAAAACGTTGAAAGGAAAACTTAAGCTTACACTTAAAATAATAAGGTTAATTGTTCTTTGGAAGGTCGTAAACAAACTTTTGTCCTTACGGCGATGATACCCGGTCACACAACAGTGACTTGAAATACTCGTTTAAGTAATCCAACGGTTTTAATGCTTTTGTTTTCTATCTTGGGTAGGGGAATAATGGGCATTTGTGCTGTTAGGTCAAATTAAAAAGTCGCTTACATTTAAAATAATGTAAATTATAATTTGCATCTTTAATTGTTGTATAAATGAAGTTGCAGTTAAAGAAAACTTTCTGTAAAGTTCATTATCGTATCCAGTACAAGTTCGTAGCACCACTCGTAGCGCTACGCCGTAGTAGCTACGGCTCGTAGTCTTCCAAACTAGTGATACAGTTATTGAGAATTATATATTTACTAGTGATGTGCTTGGAGGATGAAAATATTATTCATTCATAATATTATAATTTTTGTTTTTTAATAATTATAATAAATCAATTCAATATTTTTAAATCCGTGTAAATCAAGAATGGTATATTTAAAACGGTTTTAAAAAAAGTATTAAAAATTCCATAGACGGCGGATAATTTCAAGCTACTTCAAATAACTGTCAAGGCTTATTGACATAAAAAATTGAGACATCCATTATAAATAACGATGGACAAGTATACTAAGATTAAGTATAATCTATTAATACAATCTGATGACGACGCAAATTGGGTCAGAAACATAACGAGCGGTAATATCTCACTTCGCCTTCGCATCACTACACCGACTCAGCCGACGACACAGAATACATAATTGCAGATGTCTATTATAATCTTTCAAACTGATTTATAGACATAAATAATGTATTTGGAGTTCTCGAAAAAGATTAATGATGATTGCCTCACGAAGATCTTTTTACGGTATTATCAAAACAATTACCTGCTGTGTCTTTCATTTCATTAGTGTTTCGTCTTGCCGCACGTTCAGCCGTATGAGTTTCTTGTACAGTTCGACTGCATATGTTGACCATATAAATCTCTGAACAACACTTTAACATTAGCTATATATACATACTCAAAGCAAAAAAATATTTAGTTAAACTATATAAAATTAGTTACTATTCTTTTAAATAAATACATAATTTTTTTTTTATTTATGGTTCGGGTATAAACATTATGGGCAAACAACAGGGAAGAGCGGAGAGCGGGATGGGAGGCCTTTGCCCTGCAGTAAGACAACCCAGGGTTTAAATAAATAATAAATATTATTCTTTTAATGGGTCAGGCATAAACATTTTTGAAGGTAGAATTTATAACAATAATGTAACTAAACCTTCTGCACTAATATATTCAATAAAATATCTCCGGAGCCGTTTGGATGAGGTCCAAACTCTTGTCGCGGAATAGGGTCAAATATGCAATTGCATCGTCCGCCCCGCCCCGCCCCGCCCCGACCCGCGCGACGGAACCCGCTGATGCATCGCGCCCGAACTACCGCGGAACACTTATAAAGGAAATCGTTCTTCTTAAAAACTTTTAATGTTGCTTGAGATGATTATCCCATAAAAAATATTTCAGTAAATAATGCATCCATGATGGTGATCCATGGTACATGATGTGCAGTTCATAATATGAATATGTATTAAGCTTTTCTAAACCTAGCTCTAACAAGAATCCTCAATTTTAGATGTCACGAGTTTGATTCAGTCAGCATTAATATTTTAATTATTTTGTTTATTTAAATGGGGGTTGAAGCTACATAAAATTTTTCATAAAGTTCACTATAACGTCATTTAACGCACTTACAATATTATTCACCCTAACATCAGTAAACTCACTTACAATATTAGTAACATTGAACTTACAACGCATCTGCAACTGTAAAAAGATTCCTTGTTATTTTTAACAGCAGACTTTCCTATATTAATAGTGGTCAAGTTAAACACTTTTCTGGAGCTAACGCTGAGTAATCGCAGCACCTTGCACTACATGTGTCGCCCCCCCGCCCCGCCCCGCCCCGGGGGCGAGCTCAGCGAACAAAGCGATTTATACACAAGTTAATCTGATATTGCACTTACTTTAATACCGTTAACAGACTAGATCATTAGTTATTTTATCACAAGATGCTTTTACGAATAGTCAGAATTAAACTAACCAGTACGGTTTGGGTTTATCTCGGAGAGTTGTTTCTTATATTATGCCAATTTCTGCCTCGCAGTTTCACTTGCGTTGCGGGAAGATCAACTTTTCCGGGATAATAAATAGCGCCTGTCTGTCACTGTACCGGTACAGGTAGAGATGAGGAAATGAGTGATAGTTGATAAAAGAGCTAAAGACTTAAATACTAGATGTATCTGGATTTTCAACGCTTATGTAGTCCGTTTAGTATTGCCTATATGATTAGTTTTAAATTAAATTGATTGACACTATATAATTCCACTTTTTTTAGGTGTCTGCAAATTGTAAAATCTTAAAACAGTATGCCAATGTGAAAAGAGTGTACCTATACCAAATTTTATATTCGTTATAATATTTAGGTACAATTTAGTTCAGGAATTTTCTGCAATTTTTCCTAATACACGTAAACAAAGGGAGAGGAAACCGTACATGTGTGTTGTGTGTAATTGCATGAGGTCGGTAATAGGCGCCGGCAGGCGGGCGCGGGAGACGGTCATACGTCATTGTAGTCAGTTTGGTCCCCGCAGTTATCTCTACACTTCTATTCACAAACAGTACTATGTCAATAGTAATTTGGTCAGTATTACTGTGGTTAGTGACCTTGACTTTCATGCCGCTGGTGGTGTGTTCGAATCCCACCCGAAACAAACATTTGTGTTGTTTGTTCTGTGTCTGCATTTAAATATCTAGACAAGTATGTAGTTAAAAGTAATATATATTCTACATATATAGTACGTATATGTACTGCTTAGTTTGAAATCTGATTGATCGTGTATGAAACTAATCCCAGGATATGAAAAAATGAAAAATGAAAATGAAAAAACATTTATTACTACATAAACACCTTATTACTAATACAAAAAAATCAATTAAAAGTAACTTAAAGTGTAAATGCAGATCCAGCTAAATTAGAAAAACGTTGTTTCGACGATCCCCACACTAGGCCAAGCCTGTATCGTGGAGACCTGTTTACGATTTCTTAAAACAAATTTGAGCCTCAGCTGACAATAAAAAATATTATAAAAAATAAAGAAAAACTAAAAATAATAATAAATGAAAATAAATCTATCTACGTTTGTATTTTATTCATATAATTTTGCAGTTTTGGTATCCAGTTTAATTTTATTCTCATACATTTTCGTGCGCTATTATAATTTTTTTTTTTTTTTTCTTTTTTTTTTTTATCCGTACATAATCAATGCTTCCGTTTTATCATAATTTAGTTTTCTAATCCAATGTTCAACAATATTTTTAGCCTGACGAACTGATAAGCGTTTGAGATCTTTGTCACAATACTTGTTAACTTTGTTATATACGCGTGTTCTTATAAAATCACCAAAACGCTGGGCAAATGTGGTAGAAACTGGAGGATAAGGAAGCTTAAAAACTCTACGTTTTATTAGGTCCTCATAGTTTTCAGAAGAGAGGACTAACTTATGCATAGACAAAAACGTTTTTAATATAAACAGCTGACGAACACTGAGCACGCCACTTTCCCTGTACACATCACACGTGGGGAACATACGCGGCTTTTTTAGCATGACTTTGAGAACAGAGCGTTGAGCCCTTTCAATCTGTATTAGTACGGTTTTTGCAGCAGACCCCCAGCAGGAGATGCAATATGTAACAAGGGATTGACAAAGTGCAAAGTATACTAATTTGAGCGTTTCCAAATTTGCTACGTCCCGAAGTTGCTTCATAACATTAATTAGTCTTCTAATCCGGCTAGACAATGTATGGATATGAGCTTTGAATGAAAGATTTTCATCTAGCAAGACTCCCAGGTATTTTATAACTTTTACTCTGGTTAGTACTTCACAATCACAAGGCGTACCATTTCCACCACAGGAGTGTATTTTAATACCTGTCAATGAGGACAGTGGCGCAGAAATTGAAGTCTTATGAAAACAAATGTACATTGTTTTCTTTATATTTAAAGTCAAAAGATTATTTTGGAGCCAGCTATGAACCTTCATTATGCCTGATTCTGCTGCTGCATATGCATCCTTCCATGTTGGGCCAGTAAACAATAGTGCTGTATCATCAGCGTAGCATAGTATATCTGCATTTCCCAATAAGACTTGGTGAATGTCATTTATATAAAGTGTAAACAACGTGGGGCCTAGAATACTGCCTTGAGGCACTCCAAAACGAACAATCCGGGAACTGCTAACGAAGGTCCCAACTTTAACTAGTTGTCTCCTCTCTTTTAAATAGCTACAGAACCAATTTAAGGGAACACCGCGTATTCCCATGCTCTCTAATTTTCTTAATAATATCGGAGTGGAGACAGTGTCGAAGGCCTTTGCTAAGTCAAGGAAAACGCCAACGCAACACTTATTTACATCTAGGTGTGACGAAATCGTTGATGTCAGTAACGATACAATATCATCTGTTGACTTACCCCTTCGGAAGCCAAATTGATTACAGGAGTCTATGAATTTAGTCAGCCTGTTGTTAACTAGTTTCTCTAGTAATTTTGAGAAGGCACATAGGAGTGAAATAGGACGATAATTATCAGTAATTTCCTTGGAACCAGATTTATGTATCGGGCATACCAGCGCTAACTTCCAGGATTCAGGAAAGACACCAGTAGCCATGCTTTGATTGAAAATTATGGTGAGCGGTTCAATTAATACCCCTTTAAGTTCCTTGAGTAGTGAGTTACTTATGTTATCGATACCAGGTGCTTTGTTGTTACGTAATCCATTTATAAGACACTCAATTTCATTAGCGTCTGTTGGTTCCAAGAAGAAAGATTTGGCTTGCGTGCGATGAGTTCGAACAGCACTTGCCAGGTCATTTTCGGATTTAGCAATTTTCTGCATAATAGTATCTGCCAACTTTTGGCCTACTGTGGAAAAATGAGCATTGCATTTATTTAGTGATCCCAGTTCATCACTACAGCCCTCAAGCGATAAAAGATCAGTAGCATCAGCCTTTGGCGGATTTAGGTTACAAACGTTTCTGATTGTTTTCCATAGTTTCCTGGGATTGTTTTTATTTTCCTGTAGTTCTGAAAACTCATAGCTCGATTTTAGCTTTCGTAACAGTACAATAAAGAAATTCCGATAACGAGTATACGTGATGTGTGCAATCTTATTGTCAGGGTTCTGTTTTGCTTGCAAGTGAAGCTTGTCACGATGGCGCATACATCGCATAATTCCCGGTGTGATCCAGGGTTTTAAGTTATAGTTTGATCTGGAAACTTTAACCTTACGAGTGTATTTATTTAAAGTGTTCATTAACAATTCACCAAATGCATCCGTTAGTACATTTACGTCCTCATATTCACTTAGTTGATGTGACCAGTTTATCGTTTTAAGTTCGTTCATAATGAGTTCAACATCTCTTTTAAATATGAAACGGCTGGGTCTCTGTGGTTTTGGTTTATTTAAGTGTGTCCCGAACATTGCCACGTCGTGATCAGTGATATCAGTTTTACACACAATTCCGACACTAATAACAGGATTTCTGCCTTTAACGTAGATATGGTCAAGACATGATTCACCTCTAGTAGGTTCTGTGATTGCCGGGAAAAAACCATTTTCTGCCATAAAGCACAGGTATTCAAGGGTTTGCATTTGTGGTGACGGTTCCAGTATATTAACATTCAAATCTCCTAGTATAATAACAGATTCACTACCTACACCGTTTGTGAGAAGGTCCAAAGAAGTCAAAAAGTTATCTAAGTTCCTAAACGATGGTGAGCGATATATACCTAAAACTGTTATTGATTTAGCTATATTTATTTGTAAGCAATCAGATTTAATTAATTGAGGTTCAGTCACAGAAGCATTCCATGAAGACTTGATATAGCCAACCACGCCACCGTTTTGGTTATTATGTCTAGTGGTTTGATGAACATTGTACCCTGGTAGTTGCGGAATAATCGTTGTAGCATTTAACCAGCACTCGGTGAGTATAATGATATCAAAAACAGAAGCATTAATCCGCGACAATAATACTAAAAATTGGTCAAAGTTCTTCGCAATACTTCTAATATTAAATGTTAAAATTTTGAAGTCATGACCGTCCGCGAAAATATTTTTACATTGTTCTGGTTCAGTTACAATATGACAGTCAATACTGAACGTATCCAAATCTTCACCGATATCATTGTGTACCATAACTGTAAGAATAGTATATCCAATCCCCAGTCAAATCTAATAAGAGGAAAATAATTAGGGAAGTAACTTTAGGATAACCGAATGTATGCATTGTTTTACGTCTTCGGGAATGGTTACGCAATAACATCAAGTAAATTGATTTAAGCAAAAGTAAATAAGTTTCATACAATATGATGTTCCGTACTGCAAATAAAATCCACATATTATATACTATTAACCATACGTCGCTAATTAGAAATGATATTTGAATTTTGCGTTTACATACACCATAATCCTGAATAGAATTATTTGGAAATGTCAGTAGTAACACTATATTTTTATGTTTCAACTCGCACAGGGATGACAATATATTTATGAACCAGTAAATAAGCAGTAATAAAGTAACAAAAATTATACAAGTTTTAAAGCTATCACTTACAAATTGATTAATAAACGGACTTGTTATTTGGCAGACATACCCAGATAAGCAAATGCGATTTGGTATAACATCTATGAGAACATGAGGTAATGAATTTATGATACATTTTATGGACGTGCAGCAGGTAGACATGTAGTTTACTCTTTCACTTTTTAATGTGGAATGATATTCACCAATAGCATATTGAACACACATCGACATGAAACAAACCAAAAACGCCATAGACACACAAATACAATGGGACACAATATAATAGAACAAAAACAACCAAAACAACAAAACTACTAATGACCTGTAAAATACTTTACGAACCGATGTTTTCGGCTCCAATGTTAACAGAATTATTAATGAATATGCGATCCAGGTCATTCTGCGATCGCAATAGCACAGCTGGTTTCCCTTCACGCTGTCTAGTATAAATTGCGCCTTGGTGACACCAGCAGAAAGCGTAGCCTTGTTGTTTTGCTCGATTCCGAGCGTCACGAAATAATATTCTGTTTTCTTTGGTAAGCCTCTCATTGAAGAAAACTTTATGTGGAGTCCCTGGTACCTCCAGGTCTGCGCTATTAATGTTTCGGCGTGACTTAGACGCTTTCAAAAGTTGGTCACGCTTCGATCTACGCAACAGACGCACTACGACCGGGCGCGGCAGCCTAGGGCCACTCTCAGGTAGGCTGGATGAAACAGGTGGACGACGTGGGCCCACTCGGACAATCCAATCCACATCTTTGTCATCCAACTCCACGCCTAATTTGCGAGCTGCAATTTGTACAGTATGATCCAAGTTCTCCGATGAAGATTCCGGTATACCAATTATTTCTATTTCATTAAGTAACCTGTTTTGGGATTGTATGCCGATTTCGCCTTGAAGTTGATCTATTTTCGATTTTAGAAACGTCAGTTCCTGATCTCTATTTTCCAGATATTTTAAGCGAAATTCATTAGCCTTTATAGTGGCTACCAATTCATCCATACGCTCATAGGAATGATTTAAAGATTGTGTTACCTCCTCTAGTTTGGAGGTAACTGTACGCAGCTGCTCGGTGAGCTCTTTTATTTCAGGACCGGTCTCGGTGGAAGAGTCGGTCTTCTTACGCGTTGTAACATATTCGGAACCAGGTCTTATAGGCGTCTGACTATTGTCACCGCCTTTCTTACGTGCAGCGCAACAGTCTGGGCACTTCCATGACTTTTTTCGGTCAGGTGTGAGAGAATTTACACTTATGCAAAGATGACAAAAAATCTTCCCACATGAGGAGCTTGTACATTGGATAGCATTCGCATCCTTCGTCGTCCTAAGGCAACCATCGCACTTCATTTTAGAGAGAACAGAAACTTCGGAAGGATTTTATAAATGGGAGTTAGCCTCACAGAGACAAAACCAAAGCGAACACACGAAAGCCCACTCTGACTAATTGATATATATTTGATTTAAAAAGCACGGCGTACCTTACCTATATATTAAGGTACTGTTCAGACTCTTACATTCAGAATTCTCATATTATAAATCGTTAAGTATTTCCTTCACCTATTAAAACATTTCAAATTAAACATCACTGGAATAGCAGGTGCTATAGGTTCATGACCATCATTATTAAATTAGTATCAAAATATTATTGTATAATGCGCATATGTGCACATTTTATGAGAAATCATTATGGCAAAGAACGTTCTTATTTATTTTAGATTTTGATCCAAACATTAATGTATACCTAAGTTTCACGACCATCGATAATAACGTCCCGACCGTCCTCGAGCAACAAGAGTACAGTCGTGCGGCGAAGTGGCACGCGCATTCTCACGACCATCCGCGACCTTCCACTCCTGCAGCTTTCGAAAGCTCAGTCATTGACCCCTACACCTACATACATACATTAATAATATTTATTTTCGTCTGATATATGCTCTGTGACATAATCAATTTTATTTTGATCTGTAGTAGAGTTGCAGACTTTGACCGCCCCACTAACAAATGCGTTATGCAATGCAACGTTCATAACTAGGTATTAACTAAAACTCCAAAGTCTATTTCGGTTATGTGACGTTTCGTCCATCAAAGAGCGAAATCGATCGCTGAATCCCATTGCGCAAGAGTTTATTTTTAACGGTCGACGAACACATGCCATGGAAAAAAAAATACCATAAAAAGCAACTATAAAGGCTTTCGAGCCGATGAACCGATTCCCTCGCCCCCCTCCCGGTCCGGTAGCTGAGCGCAGGTTTCCTGTTGCAGAGGCGCAACTCGGCCCTGGCAGGCGCCCCCCGCCCCGCCCCGCCCCCGCCCCCGCCCCGCCCCGCGCGCCTCCACGCCACCACCTACCGGCCCGCGCTGCGCCCCGGCGCCGCGCCCCTCGCCGCGCTGCTGCACTCCGCGCCCGACCACGCCGGCCTGCGTCGCCGCGCCGACACCACCCCCGCACCCGCACCCGCCCCCCTCGTCGACGTCCAGCCCTCCCGCGAGATCCACTACCACACCGAGGACGTCGCGTCTGACCCGCCGGGGGCTGGCGAGGAACAGAGAGACCAGCCTTACCGAGCCTCGCTGCAGACCACCCCTGAGCAGCTGTACTACCAGCAGTACCGCCAGCCTGAATCGCAGCGGGAAGCGTACGAGAGGGACTTGTACCTCCAGCAACAGAGGGCGTACGAGGAGGAGCTACTGAACCAGCGGTACAGGCAGCTCCAGAGCCAAGAGCCGGTCCGGTACCGGCTGCTGCCGTACCGGGGCCGGAGCTACCGGGCGGCGCCAGGGACGGTGACCTTGACCTAAATCCGGAAGGTCGCCCCGCGGTTAGCAAACGATGCGCCCGCGCCGGTCTCGTCTCGCAACCGTTTCATCATCGACCTTTCATTTCGGTGTCATCTGACGAGTCTGCGCTCGGCTCCCATTCACATAATCCTCGGTCATTCATTACCTCGCGCTACCGGCTAATCTAATAACGAAAACATTTTACGTCGCTTTAACCGGTCCTAACACTACGCAATTAGCTAATCGACAATTCATAATAATATGTCTGCATAATTATCTGTGTTTCCCTAGACTTAACTAACTAAACGCTCGCTTTCTGAGGCGGCACAATTTCAAAGATGCTTATTTTAGACGTAGTAAAGCTCTCTATATAAATACTCATTAATATTTAAGTATTACATTATATAAAAAAATACTACGGACACGAGTGCTAAATTCGCCCCATACATATTCAATTCACCATAACTAACCAAGTACCTATAGCAGTAAATCTAACAAATCAGTCGCAATCAACATTTGGTCACGTTTTGCAGTAATGGCGTTCATAAACGTGATTGGTTAATTTGTTCGGTTCGCTCAAATATGTGCGAGCCGTGAGCCGTGAGCCGCTCTCCGCGTGCGCTGGCGGAGGGCCTTGTGTCACATCTGCAGGCTTTGGAATTATTTTAGACTAGCGACCCGCCCCATCTTCGCACGGGTGCAATGCTTATATATCACATTAGAAATCTCCAAAATTGACAGTGTTTCTCTAACATATTATGCATGTATTGTATATAAAAACCTTCCCCTTGAATAACTCTATCTATTAAAAAAACCGCATCAAAATACGTTGCGTAGTTTTAAAGATTTAAGAAGACATAGAGACAGGCAGCGGAAAGAGTCTTGGTTTTATAATATGTAGTGATTTGCACTGCAATGTCAGATTGTGGCTTTGCTTAAGCCAAATTTCGATTAAGGGGTATCGCTAAGCTTAATTAAATACTGTAACTTCATCTCTTTCTAGCTTGATCCGATGAAAAAATGGAATAGTCTGTTTAAGCTTTAACTGTCATACTCGCTTAGTGTTTTACAAATTTAGTTATTAACATCATATATGTATGTATGACATGTATGTATTATTCAGTGAAGGTTCAATTTTGTTTTCATCGTCATCAGTCTGATGATTACTTACCAGAATTGAACTTTTGACCTTCGCCTTATCTCATTACTCTAGTGCCATTTAATTAAAAAAAAAAAAACTAACCCTTAAAAACAAGGAAAGGAAACAGACATCAGAACATTAACTTTACCTTATATTTTTTAAATGCCTTATTCATTCTATCATTCCTTATTTATTATTTCTCTAATTTAACGAAACAAGACTAATCAAAATCTGCGAGCGCAGCGCAGTATAGAGTTGGTCCCTAGGACGGTGAGGTGCGAGGTTCGATGCCGGCGCTGCGCAAAGCTTCGCGTGTAAACAGAGCCAGTAGTTACCATTAGTTTTAGTATAATAATACGTTACATTAGTGCCACCAGCGATCGCATTCAGATTAACCGTTATTATGAGGTAGTTTTACGCGTCCTTACAAACTCCTAGAAATGCTTACCTCTTACAAAATATGAAATCTGAAATCCTTTTGGTGATGATATTTTGTAGATCTTATAGATATATAAGAGAATTTAAAACAGTTAATTATTTTCATGTTTACGATTAAAAATCAAACTCTAAAAGAAAATGAAGTTACATGGACGCGTAAACATTCGCTTTAGGTGCTTACTAATCTGTATAATATATAAGTTACATACATATAAATACAGTTTATAATGTTATTGTTATGTATCACAGTAAAAGGACATCACTATGGGTTTTTATACTCATTAATTTGTAACTGAATGTTTGAAATTGAAATGAATAAAAGTAATATGATAAAATATCCAGTCATTAATAAATTACAGATACAATTATTGTACATAATTTCTGTCATTTCCAATGTTTGCTGAAATAAACGAAATGCATTTAAATATTAAATAGAATGCCTGGTTACATATAAAATCAATGATTTTCAAACTTCCAGTACAATATTATAATACTCAGTACAAAGTTCCTAACTGTGATGTCAATATTATGTGCTTTTATGGAAAGAGTAAATAAATATATAAGTTGTTGAGTCGGCCGACATACTAAAATAATGTTTATTTTTGTACTTTTATATTTTACATTGTATATAACTGTAGTGACATGAACACTCGGAGGGTAATAAAGTTTACTCTATTATATATTTGTTTAATTTTGAAATCAAATGATATCAACATATCATGACTTTGGTGCCTCCGGCTGAATGATCACCAAGTTATACCAGCTTGGCGAAGACTGGTAACCCTCGAGGCGGCTGACCCCACTTTTATATCTTCTACAGAGAGGAAGCTAGGTAGTAAGTGTACACTTAATGCTTCCACGGATAACTGTTCATGAGAGCTGTTCCCCATCTCAGAGATAGATTTTTTCATTTCGATTCAAAAATGTACAGAAAAAGATACTGCAGAAATTTAAAGAGTCTCAACAAAGTGTAATTTTAATAATATTAACGGGTTTTTCTTGTTTGAAGCAATTTCAATAACTTTGACCTTTATAGTATGATTATTAAAAAACAATAACTATATTCTTTACATTATTGTGTTGATGACTTTAGAACGTTTTAAAAGTAAACAATTCACAAACAAAGAGAATAAATATTAGACCTATATACGTAGTTTATGATACTTTAATACCCACCCAAATATCACTAGTAACTACTAAACTACCAAAACTACACTACCAAATATTCAGTACAATCGTCGAGTCAGTACAAAGACATAGGCGCGCCGCCCGGCTTGCCTCGGGATACGTCAGCCGATAGCCAATAAGGGGATTACATAAGTAATGCCACGTGAGGCGAACACTCATTACCTCTCCTCTCCTCGTCGCTTGTATGTTGTACAACCCTATAGCTTCCGGGAGAGATTCCAGTGGTAGGCAGAGCGGGGAGCGACACAGCGATTTGCCATTTAGATCAATCGAATGTTCGTTAATGTTAATCGAAATCGAATAAGTAGGTACATAGTTTATTTATGATTTGTTTAGTATTCAAATTATATATAATTAGATGTAGATATAGCATGTATTTCTAATAGTTAGACATCGTACTTAACATAAAAAAAATACCTACCGAATGGTATGTAATCAATGCCTACTATACTATAAATTACGAATAGGTAACACTATGTTTTAAAATTTTACAGAGACACACCTTAAAAAAATACCTTCTGTTAAATAACATTAAAAAGTATTATAGGTGCTTCAGAAACCTGAAGCACCTATAATACTTTATTTATTAAAATATTAAGTGCATAATAGGACTTCTAATCATAAGCGGTAGCGTTACCCGCTAACGCTTGTCGCTGTGTCCCACCCCGCGGCGGCGGTCAAAGGGCTAGAGATGGGCGGTGGGAATAAACCCGAAAGGAATAAACCCGGGTTTATTCCCAAATGGGAAAGAACCGGGTGTTTACGTGGGAATAAACCCAATAGACGGGTTTTTTCAATTGAAATGGTTTATACGATATATCTCTTAAACTATTCATTTGATTAAAAAAAATTGGTAACATTTTTTGTTGCAAATTAAATTCTCTACAACTTTGGTCCAGTAACTTTTTGTCGTAGAACTATAAATGAAAAAGTTATAAGAGAAAATGTTCAGAAACTCGAGCAAACCGTTTCTTTTTGTGGAGCGATGTGTGGATGTCGAAAAGCAGTGCTGAAATGTTCTTCAGTGTGCTTTTATTGTTCTGGAGAGACTAAGAGCAACGTAATGGGGCTCTCAGAATGAATAAATAAAAATGACTTTGACGATGAACCGCCGACATTAACACCCCTTCCTTCTCCAGTTCTCACACTGATGTTCAATTCAGAAAGCTGATCAGATGCTGAGCCGCAGCTTGGTCCATCGAAAAAACTGAGGACGGAGTTCAGAAACGAACTGTGGCAAATAAATGCTAGCATACCGTTCTGCATTTACCGTTCTTTGTCCCTCAAGAGGAATAGTCGCAACATGGCCAGTTTTGGAGACAAACGTAGCCACCATTTTTTTGCAACAGTCCGTGAACGAACAATTTTTGTTGGCTTTACTCATTTTCGAACACTCAAACTTGAGACTGGTTTTTGTTTCGGGTTCGTACGCGTATATCCAGGATTCGTCACCTGATGCGATGTTTTATATAGCATTTGAGGATCCTGCGTGTCTTTCGAAAGTTCTGACGCACCAAGTAACACGAGCCGCCTTTTGCTCTTTATAGAGCGAATGCGGTATCCATCGGGAAAACAAATATTTTACACTTAATTGTTCATGCAAGATTTTGTATTTGACTCATCTCAATGTCTAAAGTTGCCTGAATTTCGTGGTATATCACATGTCAATCTTCTTCAATCAGCTTACGCTCAGCATCAACGTTTTCTTGGGTGACTGCAGTTTTTGGACGACCTTGACGAGGATCATCACTGAACTTGATACGTCCACGTTGAAATTCAGCAAACCAGCGATGAATTGTAGTTTTGGATGGGGCTTCATCACCAAATGCAGAAATCATCCGGTCACCACACAGTTTTTGTGTTAAACCACTTCGAAAGTCATAATAAATCATCGTTCTTGAATTTTCTCGAGTCCATTTTCTCCATTTTCTCAACGAATAAACAAGTTTGACAAAACCTTGTGACAAGACCGAGAATCGTTTTTTAAATAAATAAATGGTATTCGATTTTTAAAACCAAAGAGTTTTCAATTTAAAAGATTTTAATATGACAGGAATTGTGAAAATATTCCATTCCCATACTTTTAGTGCAGCCCTCGTAGATATTGGCTCGTCATCATCGTCATTGTCATGATCTTTGTGTTTATGAAACAGGTTCCAATTGTATGAAATAAAGGTATTTTTGCTGCCCTGTAGTCAATCTGTTTTTTTTGCGACTATGTATATGGACGTGCGTGCTAAACAATCGTTCTGTGCTCCTGAAGTACAGGGAGCAGTTAGAATCCGTACTGCAACCCTACTCAGCAATTTGGAACTGCAGAGTCCTCTCGACCAAACTACTTGGTCCATTTCGGTGACATCCTTCCATATAAATGGTCTACTCTATAAACCCTATTTAGCTCTATAATTGGATAAAACAACACCAACGACAATATTGTGCGATTGGTTAACGTCGTGTATACACTCCATCCACTTCGTGTTCTTCTTCTAATTCAATGCCTTGCTATCCTGGATCCAATAAATATGCAGCATAATGAATGGGTGTCAAACATTTATTTGTTCAGCTAATTACAGCATTTTTAAAATCTTGTTTGTGATGCTCATTTAGAATGGATATGTCCGGAAATGTCCGGATAGCCGTGGTGGCTCAGTTGGGAGCGCACCGACTCACGATGAAGAGGGTGCCGGTTAAAATCCCTGGCCCGTACCTCTGAGTTTATAAAAAAAACTTACATACGGATTCACACCACTGGCTTTCGGTGAAGGAAAACATCGTGAGGAAACCTGCGTGCCCGAGATGTCACAATTAAAGGCATGTGAAGTCCGCCAATCCGCACTAGGCCCGCATGATGGACTATGGCCTACACCCCCTCGGTGTTAGGGGAGGATCGTGCTCCTCGGTGGAGACGTATATATATATATAAGCTGTTGATGATGATGATGATGTCCGGAAATGCAAAATAAAATGTGGACTTAATATCTTTGAAGGCCATATAAACTTCATTTATAAGTATTTCACTGCCTTCGAGTTTGAAAATAGTATCTGTTATAGGTTCCAGTAGTTTTATACAATTTTCTACTATTAACAGATCTAATTCTCCGAAATAATTGTTAAATGTGGTCGTTTAATGAGGTATGTCGTCAATAGCAATGTCGGAAAAAGGAATGTTTTTGATTAGGCGGTCATATAGCATTCAGCCGTCCCGGCTTTCTCTAATAATAGGTATATTGTTCTAAAAGATGTCGCAGTAAACGGCTTAGACTGTATAACGTATTTATTGAATTATGGAAATTAACAAAGTTAAATTAGCTCAAACAAGTAGTAATAGTACTTAAATAGTACGTACTATTTGATATATACATGTATCTACACATTACCTATTTGTTACATTGCTAAAAATGAAAAAACCCGAATACTTTCCCATTTGGGAATCTTCCTCGGGTTCTTTCCCTCAATCTTCCCATTTTGGGTTCTTTCCCGGGAAGAATCCCATCACTACAAAGGGCCGGCACACGCGAATGCGCTCCGCCACGTCATCCGATTAAATTCGGTCGTCCGACGCGTTGCCATGGCGACCGACCCGACAAATCTACCAGAAAATTATTCCATCTCACCACATGATCGGCACCCGGGGATCGGGAACTTGACCCGGGTAGAAAGTTAGAAAGTACCCTCCCATTGGATTCGCGTCGGCATTTTTTAATTCCCCGCCCTCATTTAAAGCTTAATTAGACGGAATTAACGATGTCCATAATTAAGTCGAGCTCGTGTAATCTGTAAAAATGTTTGACTAGCGAGTCAGCAGTCCGGATTTTAAAATAATTAAAGATTTCTGAATATTTTGAGATTTTATAATAATTTCAACACGAACCCTAAATTAAATATTTTTGATATCTTTGTCTTTGTCCAATACATATGTCTATTAAATTTAAGGATAGAGTACGTAGGTATAGATAACTAGTTGTCGCCCCTATCAAAGGGAAAACGCTCCAAAATATAAAGCTGTCTCAAACAAATATAAGTTCACCCCATAAAAATACATAGAACTTAGAAAAAAGTAAACAAAATTATGTCACTTTGTACACAATACTATGTCATTTTATACATTTAAAACATTACTTCGATCCAAATATTTTACCCACTTTTATTCACGCAAACTTTTTCATGTCTGTATTCCCTACCCTACCGGGGAAACAAAACTAAGGAGAGCGAACCTCTCTTATCATTGCGTAGTGTATAAAAGAGACAGAGCATACTGACAGGGTATATAGCTAGAGTAATTTACAGAATCCCATAGCACATTTGGCATGAAGACAAACTTGTCGCATCCGTCGTCTCGAAGTTCCAGACTAGGAGTCCTAGATAACTTTTAACGACCTCTTTAGAAGCATTTGTAAGGTTACACCACTGCAACTTCATTACAATTAATATTCGACATCAAAATTGAGAACTCAGGTTTCAGCTGCAATGTTAAGCAAACCCAGATCAGTTGCTATAAACGCTAGGTCGAAGTTTGGGTTCCTATAGGGTAAATTTTTTTGTAAATGGACATGTCATATTTTTGTGTCTAGATGTTCATTTACTATGTTAAATATTGAGTTTTGATCTAATTTTCTGTGTAGATAAATTGCAAAAAAAATGTTCTAACACACTATTTAAAAACATTACTCTATGATAATGACTCTAGGTTAGGTTAGGTAAGTGGTGACCGCCATGTATGGACACTAAATAAATTAGTAGCATCAATACATATCACTCCTTTTCAGATACGAAGTTTTATAGTCTCAAAATCTGCAACTTTGGTACCCACCTTCGTAATTAAAACATTTTTTTTTTATTTGCAATCATTCCAAATACTTTAAGGAAATGCGATGTTGGTATGCTGCCATTGGTAGAGACTGAGGAGACTGCCCCAGTCTCGTTTACGGCGATACCTAAAGCATGTAATTGAATATGTTGTTTTGTTGGTAGTCGAAGTTGAACTGCGAGGTGCTGTTCGACGAGCTGGCGTTCGAGGTGCGCTGGGCCATCGCCGGCGACAGCATCGTCGTGCAGCTGGTCGCTAAGCTGGGTGAGTACCACTATCCACACTATATAACACAATTTTCCTCTTAGCCTTTAAAATTGACCTATTTATTTAGAAACAGTGGGTCCAACTGTGAGGTGGAAGCTAGGATGTAACAAATGAAGAAAATAAATCAATATCGTGAGATATTTGAACACAAAACCACACTATTGACATCTATTTTATGTTATTCTGTACTTTTAATGTTTTTTCTGTCTAATAATATTATTCACTGTGCTGTTATTTAAGATATAGGTCTAGTCTATCTAACCTAGTCTAGTTAGTTGGTTACTTGGTATACTTGGTTTCACAAAGAAAGCCTTTGAAAGTTCAATAGCAACCCACACAACAGCTTATGATTAAAATCTATGGAGCACCCTTACAGCTGGTTCTGTTTTGACATTTTCTATTCTGATGTGTAACAAGTATCGTAATGTCTTGTATCGTCTCCAACAGAGGAGGGCGAGTACATGTCGTTCGGCATCTCGGGCGACCCTGCGCACTCGCGCATGGTGGGCGGCGACGTGGCCGTGGCGTGGGCGCGCGCGCGGCGCGGGGAGCGCGAGGGGGGGGACGCGGTGGACTACTACCTCGACGCCAAGAGCCAGTGCGCCGGCGTCAGGGGATCCTGTCCCGATGAGGTCTTTGCGGTCAGTATACCTACACAACACCTTTTCTACTAACGACCTTCATAGGTGCTGACAATAGAAGAAATCCTGGTAACTCGTAGATGCATCTAAGCTACTGGTGCAACAATAACATGGGATGGATCTCTATATTTATGGCTTTCCTCGAGGCAATACGCAACTGAGTAAAATTCTGTCAAAAGTTCTGATACAATTCTCCAAATGGAAGTTCTTAATAACCATTTTATAACATCATCATAGTAAGCAACTGTAAAAACTTTAAATTTTAGGCGAAGAATCCTTGCAGAAGAATGTTTATCCCCCAGCATTATCAAAAAAAAACTTCCAAAATTATGAAAAGTTTCTTAAAAATATACATATTATAATAATGACTTAAGTTCATAACTTACATACTCCAATGCACATAAACACATAACTTGCCTGGTGGCGGCGCCCGTGATCGATGCCTCCGAGCGAACACCGTGTCTTGTCGCAAACACTACAAGCACACGACACGTGCCGCGTTCACAACGGGAGAGTTGAGTAGTATCCTGAGCTACTTCCACTAACACTTACCCGAGACACTCTCGCCAAGTCTTTATCTAATCGTTGTCTAATTTAGCGATTATCAAAATATTTAATTTCTGGAAATTATAAAAAGTCTTTAAAATAAAATCAAACTAAACAAAACTAAAAGAAACTTTGTCACCAAACTTTTGTACAGTTAATTTCAGTCAGAAAACAGTGATAAATTTAAGAAATCGAACGAATGATTTATTATATATAAATGACTTGTTTAAACAAAGTACGAAACCTATAACATTAGGATTTTAAAACCTCATATTATTCACTATTAAAGGACACTTGACATATATCCCTAAAAATACACATTTTCTGATAATCCTTACAAAACATAAACTTCGCAGGTGTTTCGAACTTCTGATGAAAAGTGCACCTATATATATAATGTAAACGAGGCACAGTAATGCACGGCGTTCGTCACTACTGACTAAGGTAGTACCTAAGTAGGTGTAACGTTGTGACGCGGTCGGTAATCTAAACAGAAACAACACGATTATGCTCCGATATAGATTAACCACCGACATCTACATCTGATAGACGTGTGTCCCTTAATATACCAATCTGTTAAGTAAACTAATAACTTGTGTAAACAAATATTAGCTTTAGAGGTAGCTGTAGAGTATGCGAATAATTCTGACCAAATTTAAAACTACGAATTGTTAAGGTTTTTGTAGATACGAAGTGATGACAAACTTTAAAAAGTTATCAAATATATATGTAATTAAAATAATACGCCATGACTAACATAATCAGCCTTCTGTACATCATAGATAGTCATTGTAAAATTGCTATGACAAGCTTTACAGACGTATTGATTTTAAGGAGAGCGGACATATCCAGTAGTATTTCTTTATCACATTTTGATTAAAAATACATATAATAATCTTAAAACTCTACTTTCAAATATGACCTTATAAGTCAAAGAAGCCTTCGTCTATTATAATTATGAGAGGGTTAATTTTGGCTATAATTAAATATAAATCCTCAAGGTACTCATTGTTTTTTCTTTATGATACAACAATAATATAGTGGAATATAGAATCTCCACATTTTTCAAAGTCAGTTAATAATTTACCAACATAAAATATTATTCTTGTTATTTCTTATGTTGTTTTATGTATCGGTGCAAACAACAACGTGTACTCTACTCTACTCTATAACAATCAAACTGTAAACCGAAGCGTTCACCTATTGTTACGGTACATATAATAATAATATTTACGATGCGAGGTAATGGAAAGAAAACTAAATCACGCAACGTCGAGTGCACGGGAAGGGAACCCGCCCTCGATCGTCCTCCGCCGCCATGTTTATAATACAATCGGTTAAACACTCGCCTCTTAAAATAGCTTTCCTTTAAAAGCTTTTTAAGGGAAAATAAGGCCCGTATTTAAGACGGTTCAGAGGTAATGTAGAAACAATTGATGGACTTTTCTGCTCGACGAAGAGTCATCGGAAACAACAAAGGTATTACGAAACAATAATTATTTTAGAACGTGGTATTCATAATGGTTATTTTTGCCGTTTCTTTTCGCTTTGTCGTCTAGTGGCTTTGTGCGTTTGCCACATCCTTTGATAACAAACGTCTCGAGAGTGTAGTTAAATAAAATTATATTTTATTCAAAGTTAAGATTTAAATGGAATCTTTGAAAATAACCGCTTCGGTAGCTCTTATAGTCTTCAGTTGACGGTCGTCGACGGCCTCTCCCCCAACCATAGTCAGGTAGAGGTAACACAACGAAAGAACAACACAAACACCTTACATATTCTGTAATTTAAAGGTCAAAGATGTGGTTACCACAACTTCTATATCACAAAATCAAAATATTTTATACAAATAGGCTCGGTTCTGAAAGTTGTTTTAACTGAGAAGAACCAGCAATCAATTTAATAATAATAATAATATCCCGGGACATTTTTCACCCACGGCCAATCTGATTCCAAATAAAGCATCATTGTGAGCTTGTGTTATGGTAACCAGATAGCTGATATACTACATATACTACTTTTAAATACATACTTATATAGATATTTACATCCAGACACAGGACAAACAGTCATATTCATGCATACGAATGTTTGTCCTGGGTGGGAATCGAACCCACGACCCGCGGCTTGAAAGTCAGGGTCACTAACCACAAAGCCAACCGGGCTGTCAAATTACTCATTTCAAAAACCAACTTAGATCTCATACAATAGTGATTTTAACAACACGTGTGAAATATGTAGCTTGTAGCTATATCACTTTCCCGTACCAATTGTACAGTGGAGATTTATATGACGATGCAGCTGACGATGAAGTGATTTCCCTCACAGAACAACACGAACTCAGTGCACCCGCTGAACACGGCGGTGGTGAACGGGTACTCCATCGTGACGTACCAGCGGCCCCTGCGCGCGGCCGACGCGCTCGACCTGGCCGTGCTCACCAACGCGTCGCAGCCGGTCATCTGGGCCATCGGCCCGCGGAACTCGAAGGGGGAGGTCTCCTACCACCAGCATTTCACCAAGGTTTGTAAGCTGTTAGCTATGATGGTTTCTAATATATTAAAATCTCCTATCACAGTGTTTCCAATCGAAATCTTCCAAAACAGTTTGAAATCCTTTATTTTGTGTAATTGGTAGGTCTGAGAATAGGTAGTTTCTTGATTGCAATTTTAGTAGATATTTCTTATATGATACAATAAAATTTGCCAGATCAGTATAAATACAGCACTATCAACACTTTGATGACAATAACCACTATTCAATATTTGTTTATCGTATTTTTCTAAGCCTAAAAATAATACTCATATTTACAGACGGTCAATACTGTAAAAAGAAACATACCGGCCGAATTGAGAACCTCCTCCTTTTTGGGAAGTCGGTTAAAAAACAGTATCCCTTTACACCAATGGCATCCGAAGATATATCTTATATATTTTTATCTTTATTTATTATAGATCACCGACAGTTGAAACACATAACTAAAACTAAAACAGATGCTATAGATAACATGCCTCGTGCTCACTTAATTATCGGTAATCACAGTCACAGTATATTAGCTTATCTAGAGGCGTGTTAGGTAACAGCCAGTTCTGTAACCCAGGGCGACAGGTTCATAGACTTCGGCCGCCCCCCCGTGTGGAACTGCCCCATGCCGGAGGGCGAGGACGACGCCCCCGCGGCCTCCGCAGCCCCCGCAGCCCCGGCCTCCTCGGCTCCTACTCGCAAGCAACCTGAACTACACCGAGAAACACCCGTACGGGAGAATGTGAGTACTGCTTTATGACTTTGACTTTTTTTTTATACCATTAAAGTGGCACTAAAATGACACGCATCCATTTCACAACCACGGCCACTCTGTCAAGAGTAAACGACTCAGAAGAGAAGGTGCCAAACAAGGAAACGGTCTCATATGATGGGAAGCAGCTACAGTAGCCTATGGACGCTTGCAATATCAAGGACGTCACTCACACGTTGCCGACCCTGTAAAAATCTCTTTTCTTAACTGTTGGTATTGTGTATTTACAATATTAATAAAAAAACTATTACATTAAATAGGTTAACAGACTAAGTTTATATTAAAGTAAATAACCCCATGTTCCCCTGCAGACGGCCGTCATAAAGCCAAACCCGGTCCCCACGCCGGCCCCCGTGCCCCGCGCGGAGCCGTGGGACATCCCTAGTATCCAGTGCTACGAGCCTCCGGATGGCGTGTTCTACGCGCAGATGGGACCCACCGGCGGCAAGCAAGGGTATTCCGCCATCACCGGTAAGTAAACCCACCCAACCGACCACCACCCACCAGTAACCAACCACCACACACCAGCAACCACTCAACATTACCCACAAGTAACCAACCACCACGTACCAGTAACTCACATACCCACCAGTAACCGCTCGCTACATACCAGTAACCACTCGCCACCCACCAGTAACCAAAACCCACACACTAGCCAGCCTACATATCCATTTCTGTGTAGATCTAGTACTTGAATGCCTTAACGTCTCGGAGGAGAAGGCTTTGCCAGACGATCAGCGCTATACAGAGACTTAAAGATAGAGGAATCCCCAAAAGATTTTCTAAATATTTTTATGTATGTACTATGCATTATATAGCTGATATTACTATATATCTGCTACTTTGAAATACTACCTATCTAAATATATAAATACTTAATATCAACACCTAGAAAAAAATATAGTTCACACACAAAATTGTTTGTCTTGAGTAGATAGGAAACCCATAACTAGTAGCTTAGAAATTAAGCTAACCTCCTTATGTCCCCAGGCCACGTGGGCTGGGGCATCTCCTGGTTCATCAACGGTCTGCTGATCCCCGAGATCAACGTGGTGCGCGGCAAGAAGTACACCTTCGTGGTGGAGGGCGGCTCCGACCCCGACTCGCCCGCCAAGTACCACCCCTTCTACATCACCAACGACCCTGTCGGGGGGTACTTCCACAAGTCCGATAAGGAGAAACAGGTCAGAATATTACTTGGCAATATTGCTATGAAATTTTTGTATAATTTGGTTCGAACGTTCAGAATTTGAAACTATGTATATTTTTGTCTTTTTTAATGCGTTGCCAATGATTTAGAGTTTTGAGATATTTTAAATTCTAATTCAGAAATATTGTGTCAGAAATGTTAAAATAATAAAAAAAAATTAACAAAATGACTTCGTGTGTGTTATGCCAAGTTCTTTTATTGTACGTGAAGATCACAGGATAACAACAAACTACAATTTCATCATACCTTCCTAAAAAATATTAAAAATCTATAGGGAGTAGAGATCTACGCGGGCGTCCGTCGGTCCCGGTCGGGCGAGCTGACCCCGAGCGGCGTGGGGCGCCTGTGCAGCTGGACGCCCTCCACCAGCGGACCTGACGCCGACCACTACCCCAGCTTCGGCGCCTACCAGCGCTCGCTCACGCTGGTCTGCGAGGAGGGCAACCCCGGCGTCGTCACCTGGATCCCTGACAAGAACACCCCCGACACCGTCTACTACCAGGTCGGTTACCTTTACTAAGGCTCTACGTTAGGCATGACAATTTTGATGCATGATACTCATTATTATACATATGTACATGATTCATTTGCAAGTAAAACGTTTCACAATCGATTGAAGCTAATTATCTCTAGTGCGATCATATCGGTTCGATAATTTCTAATATACAGTACAAATGCTAAACTATTGACGTTCCATCACCAAACTAATCAAATTACGATTCTATCATATGATATAAACATGTGTATTTTCAGTATCTATCTTATACATGATCATTATTATACTATACTGTACGACATGGCCATCTCTTCATTCGCTACTCTATACTCGTACCATCACCTAACACTACATACCGCCGCGTCGCCTCCGGAGCCCGCTCCATATGTACATAATCTATTCTATCTGTTTTCTGTTTCAGCCTTCCAAGCCTTCCTCTGCATGAGATATGTTCTGAACTGTAAAATAGCAGACGGTGAAAGATTCTTTAACTCCCAGTGTGCGACCAAAATATAAACTTTAATCTCGATTATCGATTTACAGTGTTTCACCCACCGCCACCTCGGCTGGAAGATAAACGTACTGGACGAGTGCGACGCCTCCGAGGCCGAGGAGAGTCGCGTCGTGGAGAGCCTGGCCCTGCCTCCCCCAGGCCTGCAGACCGACCTGCAGACCGACCTGCAGACCGACCTGCAGACCGACCTGCAGGGCGACGAGTCCATACAGGTACACAGCCGGGTCAGCCCCGACGGGAACTTTCTAGATCGCCGCAAGAAGATCGAGAAAATAATCAATACGAAAACGAATTATGACGATTTCAGTAGCGCTAGTGTCGACGGCGGGCTCACCGGCGAGGTGTACCGCCCCCGCCCCCAGGAGTACGACTTGCCGATGTCCACCGGGCAGATCGAGGAAGTCATACAGACCGTCGAGACGCTGGAGACCAAGATGAAGGAGGATTCGAGGAGGACTCCGCCCCAGCAGACCCAACCACCCCAGCAGCCGAAACCGTCCCAGTACCAAGTTCACGAAGATATCAAGGAGCTGTTCCTGCCGGAGTTGCCGTTCAGGGAGGAGGACGAGTACTTTGTGGAGGGGGGAAAACTGCCCGAAAACTACCTGCTGCCCCCGAACCAGAGGCCTCTCACGTTGCAAACCGTGTTGCGGCCGAGCGGAGCCAGCAAGCCGCCGGGCATGCGTCCGCCCTTCCGCCGCCCCGCGCCGCCTGAAATTAAATTGAGACGGCCCCCGCCTCCACAAATGTTCCAAAAAGTTAACGGAGGATATCCCCTGTCGATGCCCAACCACGGTCCTCACGGCATGCAGAAGAAGCCGCAGCAACACAAGCAGCCCCAGCAGCACAAGCAGCCGAACAATCGATTGCCACCCAGTACGAACAATCATAATAATGGGAATAACCATAACAATGTAAACAGCCATAATAACGGGAACAATCATAATGTAAATAATTACAATAAGATGAATAGTAATAACGGTATGAATCGACCCCCGATGGCCGCCGTTCCACCGATGAAAGCGATGCCTCCGTTACACTACCCGAAACCCAATTTCAACCAGGGCCCTCCCAAGCAAGCTCCCAAATTACCCAACGGGCCAGTTCAGACTATCATTATGGCAAAGCCGATAAATAATATCCCGCTGCCGACCCAGAGTCAAACGTTGAGTTTAGGTCAGACGGATATAATTGCGAATCAAGTGGTCAAGAGCCAAATAACTCTGCCCGGCGCCGGCGACGTGGTGGCCCAGCATAGTGTACCGCAGCAGTATTTCAATAAACCGGGACAAATAATTTTAGGAAAACCCATGGAACACCCCGTGCCTCTAGATCAACAGATGACGCCCACGAAGAACTATATTACCAGAACGTCTCCTGCACCGCCACCGCAGTATTTCCAATCGACCACGCGGCGGTTGAACCACGATAGTGAACTGTCGCTGCACAACGAAGTTAAATCTTCTGATTTCATCGGAGAATCGGTGCAATCATCTACTTTAGCTCCCGCACAAAATACGGGTTTCAAACCAGATTCCATCGTAGTGGAGAGTGGTTTTAAGCCCATCATTAGAGAGCCTTTGATGGCCGCCGAAGATAGAATTGCTGGATTTGAGGACAATTCGAATAGAAGGGAAGACACCGATGTTGAAGAAGATTATGAAGAATCACCACAATACATTTCTAACCATGCTTTTTCTAGTGATAAAATGACTGAAAGTTTTGAGCCAATGTTCATACCCTCTCCACCGGATCATTTACTTCCGACGGAGGACAGGACTAAAGAGATATTTCCAAGCAACCACGCCAAGGAAGACAGGCCCCACCCTGTTTACGTTAAAAATGAACTAAATGCTCTGTTTAGTAAAAAGAACATGGAAAGAAATGTTCCATCAGATTTAGTTATGGAATCAGACAGAGTCAGTCCTCAATACTTGCCACCGGATCCCAAGTTGCCTAAGGAGCACTCGCAGAAACTGTCCTCGAGCGAACAAACATTTACGACATACGACGGTAAAACTGTCTCTGCTGCTACTTTGACAAGTGTTCCAGAAACAAACAACAAGCCCGGCGCTAAATTATTCTCTTCAAAGTTGCCAGCTAACACAGAGTTATTACTGAAATCGCCTCAGTTCGGACCGTTCAAAGGTGAAATCCCGCCTCCAGTCGAAGCTCATATAGGTAAAGCACCGGCTCAAATCCAACCGAAAGACCCAAATTCACAGAACAGCAGATCGACACATTTAAAACTTGTTACTTCTATACAAAAACCGGAATCACACAAAGAAGACTTGAAAGCAGAACCTAGTGAAAAACATGAAGTTAAAGTTGAAAGCGATCAAGTAAAAGAAGATATCTCCGATGAAGAGTACGAAGACTACGAACAAGACGAGAGGAGACGAAAGAGAGACACGAAAGATACTCAATTTGAAATGGGCGAAGTCGAAGAGCAAGTCCACACAAACGGACACAGCGTTAAAAGCCAAATGGATTTCGAAATCCGCAGCGAAGCGAGTAGCACGAGACTATACTGGATGACACACATAGTATTATTAGCGTTATGGCTGAAAATCTTTTAAATTATATTTAGGTTTTAACTTATTTATTGGAG
Source organism: Thyatira batis (assembly GCA_905147785.2). Lineage (NCBI taxonomy): Eukaryota > Metazoa > Arthropoda > Insecta > Lepidoptera > Drepanidae > Thyatira > Thyatira batis. Next base: position 7,782,924 of record LR990508.1, on the reverse strand, counting down.
TTAATTGTTAAGCCTTGCCATTAAATGCATTTCGTGAATGTTTGGGGCAGCGGGTCTCGTCTCGATAGCTTAGTGTTGGTTCTGCCGGTCTCAGCCGGCGCCTCCTGCTATATTGTAATCTACACACCTGTTACCACTTTGTTACACGCAACTCAGTACTCCTTTAGCCTGTAAGAGTTTTGTAAATATTTTTATTATTACTTAATAAAATTAGTGTTACATTTTACTATGTTGTTTTATTAACCATCAATTATTATTCAAATAATATCACATTAAATCCTAATTTGATCTGTACCTGCACTTATATAACTCCACTACAGAGAATACAGTTCTATTTATCATTATTATATTTATGCTGTGACTGAACATAAAGTATCGTCATGTATTTAGAGTATGTAAGTATTTATTTAATTCTATATACCTACAATTTACTTCTTATATTTATATTATACAATTATTTAATAGGTACTTTTTGAACTAATAATCCTTTTTGTAACGTGATTTGTGAGTAGTCAGGGTAGTTTGAGCAGCGACTGCACGTTGTATATCTTCTTGGTGAGGCGGGTGAAGTTGGCGACGGCCTGCTCGTGCGGGTAGTGCGCGTCCACCAGCCGCAGGATCGACTCCCGGCTGCGACCACTGAACAATTTATTTAATAAGGTGATTTTAAATTAAATTTTGTCTATGAAAGCACGTCTATTTTAAAGTAAAATAACGAAATGAAATTAATAATAAACAGATATTGAATAGTAAATTAATAGTTTATTGATTTAAGAAAAAGCAAGAGCTAAATAAAATAAAATTACATATTTTAATTTAATTTAGTTCTATATGTTCGAAAGACATCACTGTTAATGATTATACGGATTATACCGTTTATTTGTAAAACTTCATCTATTTTCCCATATATAAAATCAATACCCCAAAATACTTGACATGATATATCTTCGCGACCACATTTCCGTCTCTCTCAGTAACTAAGCAATGCTAAAGCCCTGGTGGGACCTATATAGAGCTAATCTAGTCTACGACCATCGGGTTAAAAGTCAGGGTCACTAACAACGGACTAGGGACAAAGTTCTAGTCCTAAGTTTTCTGTTGACATTGGTGAGGACCTATTAATGGCTCACACATCTTCTGTTCTTTTATCTATATTATTATGTTAAGCTGTTGGTCTTCCTTACAAAATATAGTTGTATGTACTTACTGCCTATTCTTGGCCAGTCTCGCGACGCAGGTGAGCGGCAGGCCGGCGCGGTCGCGAACCTCCGCGTCGCTGCCCCGGGCTATCAGCTCCTCTATCATGTCTGTCTTCGCGCCTTGACATACTGCAATATTGCATACTGCAAATCTCCAATTGAGAGCTATTTGTCTTCAAGGCTTTACATACCGGTAATTTCATTTCTGTACACTATTTCATCATTGTTAGCTTGTTTTGTATTTAAAATTTTCTGTATCTTAATATCGATTCTGTACCATTTATAAAACCTGTGACATGTATCCCACCCCTCCCCATTCCAATTATATTTTGGTTAATTTTATCTGGCCTCCAGGAAGACTGACTTCCAACTTAACTAAACTTAATTTTGAAAGTATAACTAGTGGCCCCGCGGTTTCAGCCGCGTAGCGCGTACCCGGGAGATCTTCCATTTTCCCGGGATAAACAGCCTATGTCCTTTCTCAGGTTCTAGACTATCAGTGTTACTAATGTCATTTAAATCAGTTTAGCAGTTTCGTTATTACAGACAGTCAGACAGTGTTACGTTCGCATTTACAATATTAAGTATCGAAGTGCGGTTACCGGCTCTAAACAGCGGCGTCCAGCCGTTGTTGTCCAGCACGGCGACGTCCCCGCCGCGGTCCATGATGTACCGCAGCACGCGCGCGTCGCCCGACTCCACCGCGTAGTGCTCCACGCGCAGACCGTTGCAGTCGCGCGCCTGGACAACAGGGATCATCTTCACAACTAGCTAACCCAGCCAATTTCGTCAGCGTCACGCTCCTCTTTATTGCAACCTTTGGTCTTGCTCCACTCCTACTGGTCGTAGAGAGATATACAGCCTATTGCCTTTCTCGATGGGCTATCTAGCATTTTTAAACTCGAATCAATCGTTTCTAAGATTTACGCGTTCTTCAGCTTTACAATATTAGTATATTTGATTGGTAATTGGTCACTACTGCCTATGCTTTTATTTCTAGGAGCAACGTCAAGTAGTTCACAGACTCTATATTTATGTAACTTGACAAGTCTAGCATGTTTTAGACAGTAAGTGATATCCTAGTCTTCAAAGTTCATAGAGCAATTGTTAATAAACCTCGAACCTCCATTCCAGAGCATTTATAGATATCAGAATCAAATATTCCCTGTTAGTTAAGTCCTCACCAGCATGTCAGGTCCTCTCTCCATGAGCAGCTCCAGGATGGGCATGTGGGCGGCGAGCGCGGCGAGGTGCAGCGGCGCCTGCGAGCTCCACGACGCCTGGTCCACGTCGGCGCCCGCGGACAGTAGGAACCGCACTGTGTTCACGTCGCCTGGGGTATCAGGAATATTTTGTGAAGGTGATAATTGTATATCGGTTAGTTAGCCTAGTTGAGCTTCTTGAAGACTGTCCAAAACCTTATCTGAATCATAATCCTAACTAATACTTATTATAAATACGAAAGTAACTCTATCTATCTCGCTTTCACGCTAAAACTACGAAACCGATTTCAATGAAATTTGGTACACAGATGTCACAGATAGAAAAGAAATTGGTAACTTTTTATCCCAAAACGCAAGATTTCTCGGGTGCGCGGCTGAAACCGCGGGGAGCCACAAGTTTTAGAATAAGGACCTTTCCTTTGCACCGTTTCCAAGCGCTCACACAGTCGCATTGTGTGAGCGCTTGGAAACGGTCGCGCCTCATATTACAACTAATTCGCGATTGGCGCGGAACATTCCGCTGCCGAAACTGCGATCGTCGCCATGTTGTCAGAAACACATATGGTTAACGAGCTCCTGGCATTCATCCAAAATAAGATGGATGTCATGGACGAAATCAGCATGATGCAGATCTGTACCTAGAGCTTCAGGGAGGACGAGATCCAGATTGGCAAGAAGCTGCTGTACGAGTCGGTCGGCAGGGCTAACCGAATGCCATTGCGTAGGCTGGACGAAAAAGGCGCAAGAAGCTTGCAGGATATTATCAACCTGCTGAAGGAGGTTGACCCAGATGACGTGCCGACCTTTGTGGCGAAGGATCTACAGCGATTGCCCCCCGTCACATTCGACCACGTAGACGTCACCAGGCTTTTAAAGGATATTACATCCATGAAGGCGAGCCTGGCCGAGATGCAGCTGAAGTTGGAAGCTTCACAGAGTACCATCTGTGAACTGCGTTCTGAGGTAGTGGACTTACGTCACAATATTTCAGAATGTAGGTCACACGAGGCGTCCAACGTAAATACGCGTCGAGGTGCATTCAATGCATCATCGTCAAGTTTCGAGTCAGCGAAACTTGACTCGTCACCGGCGGCCGTCGGGTGCAATGCACTGCCTCGCGCCCCCCGCCCCGCCTGCCCCACGTCACCTGTGCTCGTGTCGCCGACTCTCAGCGTGCGTAAGTCAACACCACAACGTGCTTACGCAGCAGCTGTCGCCAAGCCCGCTCAAGAACCGCGGCCTCAACCCGAGCAGGTGCCGACGACCCAGTTGCACCCGGCAACGAAGGCGTACTGCAGAGGACGAGCTGACAAGGACGGCTTCGTTAAAGTAGAGCGGAAACGCAAGAAGCCTACTTGTCGCAACCAGTGCGGTACTGCCCCGACAGGACCGAACCATCTGTTGCGTCCCGCTATTCCGACGACGCAGCTGTATGTCTCCCGTTTAAGATACTCCACAAAGGTTGAGGAGATTGTGGAGTACATAGAGAAGAAAACCAAGTACATCCTGAGGGTCGTGAAGCTGGAGTCGCGTCACAAAGTCAACTTTACTTCGTTTGTGGTGCGGGTTCCAACTCAATTTCTCGAAACCTTCATGAAGGAGGAGTTTTGGCCGAAAGGTGTGGTGTTCCGTCGTTTTCGCGGGACAATACCCACCACGCAGGCGAGCACGTCGCCGTCTCTACGTGCTCTAGTTTAAGGAAAACATGTCTTTTATTTTTTAATATGTATTCTTAGTTTTAAGGTATATATGCTATGGGCCTTGTAGCCTGCAATAAAGATTTATTATTATTATTATTATTTCAAAAAGAATATCATTTGTTAAATAACTACCTACTCTTAAGGTTTACTGTAGTGAACATGATTTAAATTGTAATCTATTTTTCAATAATGCTAGTTGTAAACAACGAACGTGGCAAATAAATGGTAACCTTTTCTAATGGCCGTAGCGAGCGGCGTGAACCCGTTGGTGGAGTTGATGATCCCGATCAGTTCCGGACGCTCTTCCAGCATTACTTGCACCTGTTCATATATGTAATAATATTTATTATTATCATAGAAAAATCTTTAAATGAAAAACTATTTTATTTTTGTCATTAAAATTGCGTAGGATAATAGAAATAGGTAGGATGGTTTATATAGATATACTTTCTAATTACACACAAAAGATATGCTTAGTTTCAAAATCTCAGCATTAATGTAATTATCTGTCACTACACTATCTAATAAATAAAATTCTAGCGTCGCGAAGTTTGTGGTAAAACTCCTCCGAAACGGCTTGACCGATTCTCATGAAATTTTGTATCCATATTCGGTAGGTCTGAGAATCGGACAACATCTATTTTTCATCCCCTTAAATGTTAAGGGTAAGCCACCTCTATTTTTTTTTTTAAATTAAAAAAAAAAAAATTTTTTTAAATTTTTTTATGATACAGCATTAGTAAATACATATAACCCTGAATTTTCAACCCTTTACAACCAACCCCTATTTTAATCGTGATTTTTATTTTATCTTCCGCCTTCACCGGTCGATAACCGATCAACGATCAATCGATCAGTTATAATAAAAATAATTAAATATTATTTAGTTCAATAAAAAAAAAATACAGATATTTTGAAAATAGATACATATCTCATCAATATATTAAGTCACTGTTTTTTACCAATACACTGATGGAAGAATTTATTAACTATTCATATTTTAATTTCTTTGAAGACAGGAGTATTTCATGGGGAAGACTTTTATTTATACTACATAAATTTAGACCCGGTAGGTGGCGCTGGTGGGCAGAACGAAGTCTGCCGGGTCCGCTAGTATTAATATATAATCATTAGGTGACCCGACTGTTCGTCTGTCTTCGTAGGACTCAAGACAAGAAACAGGGAGGAGTGTAAAAGGGATGGGAGGCGTTTACTGTGCAGTAGGATCATGGCTGAAATACTAATAATATTTTTATACTTTTTCATATTAATTTCTACAATTGATTGTACGAAGCTACCTGCTTAAGATACCCGCAGCGCACCGCCATGCAGAAGCACACGGCCGACGTGCCGTCCGTGTCCGTGCTCGTCCACGTCTGCTCCGACCACGACGACTCCAACCAACTCTTTGCTTCCACCGGCTTATTCTTCTCCACCCTAGGGCATACAGTTAGTAAGACCTTAATTGATCTTACAAATCTAAATATATTTAGAACTAGTAGCCCCGCAGTTTCACCCGCGTTCCTAGGGGAGTTTCAACTTTCCCGAGACTGAAATTTCATAAAAATCAGTCCAATGGTTTAAGCGTGAAAGCATAACAGACAGAGACTTACTTTTGCATTTGTAATATAAGCAGGGATTAAATAGTAGTAAATTTAATGAAATTTTGTATTTTATATACCTATGATATAGTCCCAAATGATACTCCATAGTTACCTCAGATACAATAGACTGTTTTAATCTCTAAGTCTAAAAAATAGGTCAATCTTGAGACAATCCAAACTTAAATTTGTTATCATAACAGACTAATCATAATAGTTTTATCACAGTACAGTAATGGTTAACTCAATCATCATAATGTAAATTTAATGGATTTTCTCACGTGATAACTTCTTCACCGCCTTTAGTTAAGTCACCATCTCCATCCACACAAATGAGTCCAGAAGTTTTTCTATTTACATTCTCATCTGCATCTCCGAAACCAGTGTTTCTAATTGCTTCATTATCTTCCCGAATATTTTTCATGTTTTCATAGACAGCGGCTTCGTCACCGAAGTATTGAAGCGCTTTCTCAGCTAAATGTGGTACAGCAGTTGTTTTAAGTATAACCTTTAGCCTGAACTTGTGCGGATGTCGCGGTGGCAGGTTGTCGATCATCTTTGTTGTTTTTCCACCACTGCGATAGAAGAAGATATTATTAAAGCTATAGTATAATAATGTAATCAAGTATTACATAGTACAGAGTCCTCCTTCATTGACTTTTTTTAAAGTTGCACTCATAAAGGTAAGAGATGGCGTTACGAGTCTCGATTTGTCGATAAGTAATTGATATAATATCTGTTATGTGATTGGCTGGGACTTGTAATTTCATCTACTTTTAATGAAGCAGTAAATGGTTGATTTTGTCTACCAACCCTTTAACGCTCTGTATTATTTAAAGTAATTCTGTCAAAACTAGAATTTTGGTTTCAATGATTGTGCTTGTAAAGACATAAACATTTAGACAGTGTCTGTACGATATGATTTAAAGGTGGTTAAAATAAAAACAACTTCCAAAACTTACCGTTTTTAATATTAAAAATTTTAGGTAAAGTACCTACATTTATTTACCTATACACAACAACCCAGGGCGGGATCTTGTTGCTCTTTTCGAGCCTGTAAAAGAGCTGGTCTCCGAGAAACCCGAAGGGCTCGTCCTCCATCCAGCGCAGAGTGATGTCACCTTTGGTCCTGCTCACCACTGTCGGGGCTGACGGCTCCCAGCTGGTGAACTTGGCTACCAGGTAGGACTGGAGACCCATGACTTCCAGATTCTCAAAACTGGAAGAGAAAATTTGTCGTAAAAACATGACCCTATAAACATAATATTCAGATCGGTGTCCGGCTTTCAGGTTTTCGACCCTGAATCTCAAGCCAGTCGTGGTTTCGAATCCCACCCACGACAATTTTTTTTGTGCATGAACATGTCATTATGTTTCGTGTCTATGTCTTGATGTAAATATCTACATATACTTATAAGAATGTAGTGTGGGCATGTAGTTTATCAGCTATCTGACTAACATCGCACAAGTTCTGCTTAGTTTGGAATCATACTTATTGCCGTAGGTATGTGAAAAATATCAGGATAATTATTTCAGATGTAGTCTGTTGAAGTTGTACGCACCTATCTACTGTAGGATTCTACAGTGTAAAACTGTACATTAAAACCCTTAAGTGTATGTTCATAGTAGCACTATGAAAAATTTTAAAAATGGTAGAGTTATTAGTGCCGAGTTCGTCCGAGGAAGTTAACCACTTCAGGTTACCTATTTCTGCCGTGAAGTGCACTGGCACTAGAGTAGCTGGACCGACCGTCTACCTGTGTGTTGCCTTACACCTCAAAAACTTTTTAATGAACTCTTTTATTATTTATATACAATACAATTTTAGTTATCTTGTAATGGTACTAAATAACATTTACTTTCTGATGTAAATTCGCCACCACTAAATATACCTAATAAGAAACAAATACTAAACAACACAAGTCTTTGAGTTGCTCAGTTTTTGCTAACGAATATTTCTATTGACAACTACACTCACCGATTTCATAAAAGTAGTCGAACTTTGTACAAATGTTTGGTTTCACGTTTCGATAATCAACCGCATTGCTTTATAAAGTATCCGCAATGATTCCTTCAAACAATCTTGTATTTATTTGCACACTAAGTACTAGACTTGTGGAAAACGATGAGGTTTGTATAAGAACGATAGCTTTGATTCCCGAGTGACTGGCTGTGGGCTGAGCGCAAGCGTTCGCGTTACTACTGGATGTTTGATCGATGTAAGTAAAACATCGACTAATAACGTAAGTACTTCCCTATTTTATACTTGCCCTCATTCGCAGGAGTTACCGGACGGTAAAAAAACGTTCAAATACAACAAATGCATTCACATGTATATATATGTTCAGACGACAGCGTTTTTAAAACGCGACGCTTTTTTATCGAGCGGTGTTGCATTTTCAACTTTGGGTGTTAGAAATAGCGCATAATATTATGCATTTTTTGTGTATGAACGCTTTTTTACCGTACGTTAAAAAAACTGTCGGGCGAATGAGGGCTAAATGTCTCAAAAGATTTAAAACAATTCAATTGACATCAAAAGTTAATAAAAAAACATGTTTCCGTTCCGAATTTAAATACCGCTCCGTGTTCCTCGCGAAACAGTTTCGTATGCGTTCCGTTTCACGCGTGAATATTTAATAGTTTTCATAAATAACACACGTAGAGCTACATCCAGGCTAATTGTGAAGTAAGTACTTACATAAGTACTTACGGCCTCTCGTTATATATACTAACAAGTTCAACTACTAATAATTGATAAGTAGGTTCCCACTCAAGGAAAATCGTTACTGCTATTTTCTTGTATTGTCAATTATTTACGGATGTAGAAACCAGACAGTTATTAATGTACTGTACCATAATTGCCGCTTCGATTTAAAATGTTTCATGATTTTGATTTCGCTTAACTCAATTATGTCATTAAATGAAATCGAAAACAAAAAAAAAATCAAAATGGTTTTTTTACCTAAGCATTTACTGGCTTGTCTATTTAAATATGTAATGAATTATCACAAACAACAGGGTGTACGAAGTGTTTTCCTCATAAAATTTCGTTCAATTATTCTGTTCCTAATATCCTGTACAAGAGCATAAATAAATTAAATCAACTTCAGAGCTGAGCACAACACATAAAGATATCAAACGCAGAATTGTTTTTGCCGAGAAAATAAAACATTTACATCACGATTTTCATCAGCTTTTCCCAGAAAACAAATTTTATAGTCGACAACTTTTATCTGAAAGTTTTAATGCTTTCAGATATAAGTACTCGCTAGAAATTGTTCCGTGGGATTTGTAGTTCAATAAGAAAAATCGAAACTTGCTTGCGATTAAAAAATAAAATATTCGAATAATTTCGAATCGAGAACGAACAGTGTAAACGGAACGTAACGCAGCAATGGCGGGTGTATCGATCGACGCGACCAGTCGGCGCCGGGCCACTAAGCGCGTCGAACGTGCCGCGAGCTGCTTCCAGTGACAACCGACCGAATAACCTAACCGCCCGCTCGGTACCGCCAGCCGCCAGCCGTGCAACACGACACGTCTCGCATTTGTCCCGGTAAGTGTTCACCAAGTCTTTATTATCATAAGAACAAGGTCGCTCGCCCGTCGGCCTGACTCACCGTTCGAGTGTATGCGCCGACCAATTATTACATCAACAAATATTTGCGATTTTATTCCGTCGTTTGTTATGAATATTGCCACAGCTCGCACGAGATATCCAACGTTTCCACCGCCTGTAACCCATAATGTACTTATTTGCCGTATATCTACGTGTGTTATACAAGTGCCCGCTAATTGCATTAGTGGTATATTTGAGGTGAATTCAACCGTGGAAAATGAGTAATCAGAGGTTACAGTGCGACGGTAGAATGCTCGCCTTTTTACCGTTGTCATGTGTCGTTATGTCATCATAAATATCATCTAATCCTGTCCGGTAATTACGTTTTTTCATCTGTTTACTTGTGGGGAGAAATATCAAAGACGTGGAGTGTTCGTAAGAACGAACCTACCTCATTATTTATGTAGGTAGGTACCTATATAATTTGTGTTTCTATATGTACGAGCTTATTTTTATGCTAATGAATTCATGTGTTTTGAATGTCAAACGATCTGTGGCACAAAAAAGACGGACAAACAACAATGACCTAATTACCTCCTTATGTAATCATGGAATATATCATTCGTTTTATTGCCTAATTTACATAATTGCTGCTCCAATTATACAATATAGTCATTATGTCGGGGATCAAGAAAACATAGTTGTTCAATAATAGTAGGGACTTTTGTATGTATGTAGGTAGGTATAGATATGGGGTCTCCTAGTATCTACATACTTACATAATATATCCATTGTATCAAATCTTTGGGCATAAGATAAAACTGAATCACATGAAATACCTACCTACCCACCTTAAATTTGATTATAAATTTGGCACCCAACATCCCAACCCAACCTCTCATATTTAATTAGGTACATTTTTTGAGAAACTTTATCATTTGGAGAAGTGTAGGTAATATTATATCCATAGATTTATTGTTTATTAGACAAAGCTAAAAGATGAAGGAAAAACATGCATCAATAGGTAAAGACTATAGAGAGTAGGTAGGTATTTATCTAAACTGTCAAATTCATTATTTATACTACAAATTAGAATTTTTTTTGTTGTTACCCAGAATGTAATGAATACGTAGTTTCAGTAAATGGATTTGAGAAATTGCATTAAATGGAAATTTGGAAAAATAATTGAAATCAGCTGTTTTATTGTAGATTAAATTCAGGCAGGCGTGTTATATAGATCTATTATACTTAATGGTAATGATGGCTTGGGAACTGATAGTTTAATAAGGATTTTCTTCTTACTTATTAAATTTGTATGTATGATGTAACAGTCCTTATTCAACAGAAAGCTAGAAACTTAGAGCCTACCTACTATGTATTACATAAATTGGTAGGACAGGACAGTAAAATAATTTGTAGGTTAGGTTTGGTTGTGTTTATTAGAACATTGAGTCAGGTTTCATAATCATCATGGCAATTATTTATTACATATAGACAGACATATTGTTAAGTGTATGAAGGAAAGACTGACACTTATCCAGATTTAATAGCTACATAAAATTTTAACTGGCTGCTTTTTGGCTTACACAAGTACGTAGGTGTATATCTGAAGCGCCTGGTGATAAATGAATGCACTTAAAGCTGTTTAATGGTATAGTTATGTTCCGCACAAATCTTGTCCTTGAAGCCTGAAGATGAATGGGCATTTTCTCATCGGGTTTTCCGGTTTTGGCCGCGTCACCGCCGCCCCGCGCCGCCCCGCGCCGGGGCTCGGCTCTAAGCGAGCCTGCTCAATTCGATAATATCTAGATTTCTTTGTTGCTGACAATCTTATCGTAACTAATATTATAAATGCGAAAGTAACTCTGTCTGTCAGTCTTTCTCGCTTTCACGCTAAAACTGCTAAACAGATTTAATGCAACTTGGTGCACAGTCCAGCTATAGCCTGACTGCCTGAGAAAGGACATAGGCTACTTTTATCCCAGTAAAATGGAAGATCTCCCGGGTACGCGGATGAGACCGCGGGGAGCCACTAGTAGTATATATAGGCACTACAATAGGTTAAATAACATTTTAAAGTAGTGTCTTATGTACCTACATATATACTAATTTATACATTTTTTCACAAAAATGTAAAGACTTTCCTAAGTACTTGTAGATAATATTGCTTAATTGTAGAAGGTCAAGAATTTGGTGAAAAAATACGGCAGCTAAATTGTGGTTGTGTCATTGTTGTTTTTGTAATGTTGAGAAAATGTATTGAAAGTTAACTTGGACAAATATAAAAAAAACTATTAATGTTTCCCATAAAGTATTTTCTACTACCACATTTCAGTCAAAAAGTCGCGGAGTGAACTCTATTTGGGCGCTTCTCCACTAGCCGACACTCCGCCCGCAGGCTGAGCACTTGGCTCATTTACGTTAAATGTTATAGGGGGTTTAGTTTCATGTACATTTTACTACAAACAAAGACCACTGCGCCAAATTTTTTCACGGATAGCTGAGCGGAGCTCGCGCCCTGCAAGCACACTCGCGTTTGGGTTTACGCTTCTACGTAACAAAATGGTTGAATTTAAATATAAATTTCGTGACTAGGTTATGACCTAATTTTGCTATTTACATATACCTAGTTGTTTGACTTTATTTATACTGATATTCCAAACAAATTGCATTATGTTAGACAAGTATATTTGGTTGTCGATTGGTTACTAGGTAGGCGGTTGCGCGCAATGATACCTATTTAGGATGGTATATTGTTTTAAAGTTGTCAAATCATATGTCCGTTGCAAAGAGGCCGGCAGCCGCCATAAACCTTCAATTGACAAAATTAATGAAGAAGAAAATATAAGACGTTGTATGTCACACAAATAATCTGTTTTTAGACCATTTATTAAAACAAACTAAGAAAATCGCTGCTGCCACAATAGCTTCTATAATTTTGTAAGTAAAATATTTGCCATTTTATGTAGTGATTGTTGTGCGCAGCCATTGGGAGCCATAAAGGGTATAAGCGGAACCAACCGCAGGTTGTCCACCAGTATCTATCGCCTATATAAATATAATTTTTACTATTTAAAATTAAATCCTTTCGTAAATCTATAATTGCAAGTAGGTACTAGTCTACTAGATCACTTATAATGATGAAAGGAGAATGACATAATTTAGTCACACTTAGACGATGAAAGTAGGTACATCGACCAGCGGCGCAGACTCCGTGGCGCCTGCGCGCCGCGCGCCGACCGTGAGTACCGTCACGGCGCAGGCGCAGCGTAGCGCGCATTTTAATTTTAATATAAGAATTATAGGGTACTAGTGGCTCCCCGCCGTTTCACTTGCGTTTCCGTGGGGCCCTTTTCCCGAAATTAAATGTAGTCTATATGTCATTCCAGAACAAATTCTAACTGTTCCAATTTCAAGCAGAACCCTTTAGCCGTTTTTACGTGAAAGAGTAACAAACATCCATCTATCCATCCAAACTCACAAACTTTCGCATTTATAATATTAGTAGAATTTAAGAATGCTATAGGTCTTCATTCATCTTCTAGGAATGAGGGAATAACTACGGAGTTTCTCAATGACACAAAAATGAAACGGGACGCTCATGATAACGCTTTATTATGTTCTAATAGATTAATTTAAACCTGGTTCATAAATAACAGTGTAACGGATATGACATAAGTGTTGCAAAGAGATAACACTATCATTCGGAGGCGCCTGCTCGTCTGGCTCGTCGCACAACGCGGCGCCAGTTCGACTGGAACCTAGGTACTTACTTCTGTTTGTTTACCTAGAAACAACGTTTTGTTGATAAGGTATTTAATAGGGATTTTAAGCTTAACTCTACTGTATTAGTAAGACTAACTGACGTCGCGCGGTTTTACCCGCGTAGCTCCCGTTCCCGTAGGAATACGGGGATGAAATATAGCCTATGTTATTTATGAATAACGTAGCTTTCTATTGGTGAAAGAATTGTGCAAATCGGTTCTGTAGTTCGGAGCCTATTCGTTACAAACAAACAAATCTTTCCTCTTTCTAATATTAGTATAGATTTCCTTTTCTATATGGGTTTATTGACTGATCGGTCGGATTTATGGTTAGCGACCCTAACTGTGGAGCTGGCTGTCGTGGGTACGACTCTAACACAGTAGGTACTGTGCATATCTGTTGACTTTGTGTTGGAGTGTATATTGACTAAATAAGTATATTTTTTAAAGTAGTAAACGTATACCTAGTTCCTATTTAGTTATCATAGTACAAGCTTTTATTAGTTTGGATTGCCCTTGTTTAAAAAAGGTCTCCGGAATTAGGACCATTAAAATATAATTTACTATTATTTCAATCTTAAGCCTCTTTATCTGTGACTAGCTGCCTCCCCGCGGTTTTACCCGCGTAGTTCCCGTTCCCGTGGGAATACAGGGATAAAATATAGCCTATGTTACTCGGGGATAATGTAGCTTTCCAAAGGTGAAAGAATTTTTGAAATCGATCCAGTAGTTTCGGAGCCTATTCGTTACAAACAAACAAACAAACAAACAAATCTTTCCTCTTTATAATATTAGTATAGAAAACAATAAATGAATCATGACTGATATTAACATGAAAAGGATAGATAAATAGAGCTGTTTCTTCTTGGACATGAATGAAACCAGGTAGTCCTTGTATACAAATGTATTAATTTACTTTACAATTTATTTTTTAATTAATGTAGTGAGAGCTCGATGCACGTAAAACGTAGGTTAGGTAAGAGGGATCCTATCGAGAGGAGAGAGCTCAACGTCAAAATGTGGTATTGCTATTGACTTTCATATAAAACAGTCCGTTATTTTTTTAATAAAAGTGGTTTTTGTACGTACTCGTAAATCTAGAAAGTTTGTATGTAAGAACCCCTAGCTTAGTCCCAACTTACCCAGTCATAACACTACAACGGTATGGAAACTTTCGTAATGTAACAAGTGTTACTCGAGCTTTGTAAAATCAAGTGGCGAATTGCTGTACGAGTTGAGAACTTTTATAACAAAACTGAGTAAAAAGTATCCTACATATGTGCTATTTTTCTAGACTCTCTGTCATATTTTATTGTGATCCATTCAGCCGTTACTGTGTGAGAGACTAACAAACATAAATAATTATAATATTACAAGTGTCTAGTGTAAGTTACCAGAGGTTCAATTTTACTGTGATATAAAATAGCCTATATGTTATTCCACAAGATATTCTAAGTGAGTGCCAAATTTCATCGCGATCTCTTCAGCCGTTATAGCGTGAAAGAGTAACAAACATACATACAAACTATCGCGTTTATAAATAGGATTAGGATGAATAAAATCTCTATCAACAACATTAAATACCTTAAGTGATCATCTTCCCGAGGCGAGTAGTGGCCATCTCATTCATTACTCACTTAATTCGATGCAAATTTTCACCAAATTTCCACCGAAATCATGAACACTCTTGATTTCAATTTAAAACTGAAACTGACAATAATTACTACTAACAGCTGATGCGCTCTGAAATAGATCTTACCGGTGTTGATTTAGGGTTTATTTAGGTTTGAGTTGCGGTTCTTAATTAAACGTTTACTTCACGTCGCCGCGAGGGCGAGCTTGAGATATCAAAGAGGGGTAAAGCTTCTGCCACACTGCGAGCGAAGATAAACTATATTTCTTTCGCTATTATTTTATGCTAGCCTCCTTATATGTAACTAGCCGCCACAGCTTCACGGGTGCAATGCTTATACATCACATTAGAAACCTCCAAAATTGACAGTGTTTCTCTAACATATTATGCATGTATTGTATATAAAAACCTTCCTCTTGAATCACTTTGTCTATTAAAAAAACCGCATCAAAATCCGTTGCGCAGTTTTAAAGATTTAAGAAGACTTAAGGACAGACAGCGGAAAGCGACTTTGTTTTATAAATTCATAAAAAAATATCCCAAATTCTTTTCAAAAGTAGTTGATCAACCCAGGCGATTTGCAACTAATATAGGGACAAGATAATAGGTCACTTTTGACATTTCATCAAAATTCAACAACGTAACCTTGTAACGGCGGGCATAAAATAAGAACTGCACAATTGCTTAACTTTTTTCAATTACGTTTACATATTTATTGTAATAATGACCGATACGAGTAATTTTACGATTTGCTTTTACTAATAAACCATTCTAAACATAATAAACAATTTCTGATCTAAAGAACTGAACGTCGTTACAATGTTGCGTCAGTCAACCCTTTTTCTTTTTAAACACTAGGGATGTTACTCTAAAAATCGAAAGCTGATAGGATTGTAAGTTGAATCGAATGCAATGATTACTTGTGAAGAAAAATCACCATAAATTTATAACCATATATTATTGAAAATGAATTAATAATATCTCTGAGTGCTGACAGCAGTGATGAAGATAGCAGTTCCGATAGTTCAAGTGAATAAAAGCAATTTTTTTGTTAAATTACGTAGGTACTTGTCTTATTTTGCTCCTTTAATTTATGAAAGAAAAAATAATAATGGGACAGGGATTCGCATGATCATTTTTAAAATTCACATATGTTTCAAGTCTGTATCGATTCATTCATTTAATCGATGTTTTTAAGCAGGTCACCTCACTATGAATATAAAACTGACATCTGTCAAAAGTGACCTATTATCTTGTCCCTATTGTAGATATAAATATAAATTAGTAGCACCCAACTCAAACTTAAAAATACACAGTTCAGGACCAAACGCCATGTCAGTCAAGATTTACAATAAACTACCAGATGCAATAAAATCAGAAGAAAGGGACTCGATATTCATCAAACGTTTATTTTTTTTTTTTTTATTTTACTTTATTAGGATTTCCAACAACAAGTACACTGTGTAAAAATATAAACTAGTAGATACAAAAAATAATGAGCTAAGAGCCTTGTTAATTATAGGAAACCGCAGCATGCAACATAACATAACAAAAATAAACAACTTAGACTAATACAATTTTAGATAATACAATTTTACAATTTTACAATTTTAGATTTTAAACACCACGTCTCTTAAATTAGTAGTTGTAAAAAAGTCACAATCTTCAGAATACTCTTCATACAACGAATACATGCGAGATAAAGGGCAAAACAATTTTAAGTTGGTTCGACTGTTAGGACGGGAAAACAATTTCTTCCTACACAAACGAGGGATTTTCGATGGTACATTAAATCTAACCTGGGTAAGCAATTTTGGACAATTAAATGAACCCGTGCATAGTTTTTTAAGGAATACTAAATCTAAATATTTTCTACGGTCTTCTAAGGAATACATATGGAAATATGAAAGCCTTTCTTTATAACTTTTAATTTTTTTAGCAATACCATGACTGTATGATAGGTGCCACAACCATCGTTTCTGCAAACGTTCCACCCTTGCTATGTGAACTTTGTAGTGAGGCGACCAAACAACACTACAATATTCTAAATTACTTCTAACTAACGCATTGAACATAATATTTTTTGTTGCCGTGTTTTTAAAGCTTTTGCTCTCCCGCATAACAAAACCTAAAAGTTTAGAGGCCTTAAGGACCACTTCATCAAGATGCTTTTTAAACATTAATTTATTATCAAAATAGACACCAAGGTCACGAATGTATGTTACTTCTTCTAGTTTATCACCATTTATGCTGTACGATGTTGGTAAAACATTTTTGTTCTTTGTAAATTTTATATGGTTACATTTTTTTACATTAAGCGACATATCATTACGTTTACACCATTCACATAGACGGTCTAGATCATTTTGTAGAAGAACAGAATCATCTAGTGAATCAATAGTCTTACATGCTTTGAGGTCATCAGCAAATAGATAAAATTTAGAGTTATGAAAACATTGTGATATATCATTTATAAAAACATTGAAAAGATAAGGACCCAAATGCGATCCCTGAGGGATTCCAGAGGATGCGATATAAGAATGAGAAGCAAAGCCATTGATAACTACCTTAAGTGGTCTATTTGAAAGATATGATTGAAACCAATTCAATAAAGGGCCTGATATTCCACATCTTTCTAATTTATGTAACAATATCCTATGGTTGACAGTATCAAAAGCCTTGCTAAAGTCGGTATAAACTGCATCAACCTGTGTCCTCGCATCAACCGCTTTCGTGATATCTTCTAAGTATTCTACAAGGTTGGTAGCAGTAGACCTATGCTTGACAAAACCGTGCTGCCTGTCATCAATTAATTGATAGATATGCCATGAAAATTGTTGACACACAAAGTACTCAAGTACTTTTGCCATTACAGATAAAATTGCTATTGGTCTGTAATTAGATACCAATGATTTGTCACCGTTTTTATAGACCGGAACTATTTTGGTATTTTTCCAAGTAACCGGAAAAATACCATCACGAAGAGATTTATTAAAAATGGTAGCTAACGGGAAACACAGTGTATCGGCCAATCTCGACAGAAATATGGGAGGGACATTATCGGGACCAGAACCTTTTGTTAAGTCAAGGTTATGGAGAGCCTTTTTGATCTGAGTCTCATGTACTTGAATCACCCCTAAGCTATTTGAACCTAGATAACTATCTGTTTGAAATCCAGCGGCTAAGTTAGAACACGATGACGGTGTAACATATACTGATGAAAAACTATTAGCGAAAAAGTTAGATATGTCTCCACCGTTTTCGGAAATTATTCTACCATCGGACATTTCAGCAGGGTAGGTACTAGTACCACCTCTCTTCATTTTGAGATAACTCCAGAAAAATTTAGGATTATGTTTAATCTTATCTTCTATAGTAGCTGTATATGTGTTATAGCAAGTTTGGGTTAATTCTACGCATCTTTTTTTTAATAATGTAAGTTGTAATTTATCCAAGGGATTTTTGAATTTTTTTACTTTGATACGTAGTTTATATTTTTCTTTTAATCGTTTAATCAATAATCTAGAGTACCATGGCGGATATTTTGTATTTTTGGGCTTGGTTTTTGGTACATGTTTCAAAATCAATTTGTTCAAAATTGCATAAAAAGATGTTAACATGTCATCAACAGAAGTCTGAGAGTCCAAAGTTTGCCCCCAATCAACCAAATCCAGGTCAGCACGTATAGCATCATAGTCTGCTTTGTAATAATTTAAGGTGTTGATATTATTATACTTGAGGCAGTTAATATTTCCAGAGAAAGTGAGTGACAATTCAATAGGCTGGTGATGGGGATCAATTTTTGAGATTATAAGAGAAGCAGGGCTAATATGTATATTGTATGGTAAGTTTGATAAAACTAAATCTAGAATTCTGTTACAGGCATTAGGTACATTATTGAGTTGCGTAAGCGTATTAACGGCTATAAAATCCCAGAGCTGCTGCTCCATGTTACAAGAGGTTTGAGGAGGAGAATCAATAATTGAACCATCAGTGTTAAGCCAATTTATAGTGCCCAAGTTAAAGTCACCTAAGAACAAACAATGATTCTCTCTTTCAAGCACACTATTAGCATTATCTATAAAATGCTTCAACACAGTAGGTTTTAATGGTGATGGCAAGTATACGGCACAGATACAAATATTAATGTTCTGCCTACCTATGGACAGATTCAATCTAATAAAGAGGTCTTCACATGCACTTTCATATCCAGATAACCGTTTCGATTTTAATCTATTTGAAATAGCGACTAGTACACCCCCACCTTCGCATTTACTATTTAACGCAGTTGTTGAACGATCTCTCCGGTATAAAATATAACGATCAGTAACAATTTCGCTGTCAAAAATACTATCGTTCAGCCATGTTTCTGTAAGGACTACGATGTCATAGTCAGAGCTAGATATTTTACAGTATACATCACGTAACTTAGATTTAATGCCTCTTACATTTTGGTAATATATTTTTAACTGTTTGAATTTAACTAATAAACTATAAAAACATCTATAAAATACAATCAGTGCCTACTTAGTCCAATTTACTTAGAGAATCATAGTCTTTGATGTATTTAAAGTCCGAATCGTCCGACTTGCGCATAAATATCCTGCCATTGCGGACCCAGACGTATTTGTAGCTCTTCTCTTTTGCCTTTAATCTAGCAGCTGCGTGTAGGGCTTTATTTCCAGGAGACAAGTGTTCCATTACATAAATATTTTCTTTGCTTCCACCGATACCTAACAACTTGCTGTGCAGCTTGTCATTAGGATTATTCTTATTGTATTTGATGGCAGCAGCGAGGAATGTGTCTCTGACACGTGGACTGCTAAACTGGGCGACTATAGATCTAGGCCGAGGATTGTTAGAATTCATCTTGGCAATACGCGTGACATGGTGTAACTGAGAGTCGGCAAGATCACAAGCAATAACCTTACCAAGATTTATTATGGTGTTCACTAGATTCTCTCCCTTGAACTCTGGAAGACACTGAACCTCGACATTACAGGATCGTGATTGCTGCTCAATAACATTCATTTTCATATTTAAATCCTTAATGGCAGACTTCAGTTCTTCGTTCTCTTTTTTTATTACATCGATACAATCTAATTTAGCAAGTACATCCTTTTTTATGTCATCATATTGTTGACTCAAAAAATCAATTGACGATTTCACCTCTCCAATTTCCACCTTGATGGATTTAAGTTCTTTGTTAACGTAACTCGCCAAAGTTTCATTAAGATGTTTCATTAGATCACCAATTGCATTCTGGACAATTTGCTGTACTTCAGCGGAGGTGACGGGAGTGCTGTTAATGAACATAGCCGCCGGAGTAGTGACAGGCGTACCTTTTTTCCTCTGAGTGATGTTGGAGCTTTCTCCGTGCATTGACGTTGTCCTACTGGCGCGAATTGGGGTGTTATCAGCATTGTTACTTTTCGGTTTGCACGCTGGACATACCCATTTAGCTATATCGATGTCTGTTACAGGCTGCTTCAATAATGTTTCCACACATACTTCATGGTAATACAATCGGCATTTAGTACAGGTTGCAAAGGGATCGCCATGCGCCAATGATTGCGAGCAGCAAGCACAGTCCGCACATTCCAACATTATAAATTGTATAGGTATCTTATTATATATAAGTATATAATATTAATATATTCTGTAAATATGTTGTTACTAAATTCTGCGACGTTAAAATCCAAAAAGTTCAAATGTTCGGTCTCCCTGAGGCAAATTGTTTCTCAATACGGTTGACCACTCTGCGGCTCGCTTATCTATACCTAGTGGCTCGCCGAAAACGTCACAGAACGGGCAGAAGTACTGCGCACGCGATATTCACGGTTGTGTGGTGCACATAACCGTGAGAGTCCCGTGTACACTTAGCGTTTGACACTTCACACGTATTAGTCAGCTGATACAGTAACGGTCACCTTTATCACTTATTTTGCTTAATACGCTCGGAATCACTACTTTATATTAATAGTACGTTTATTAATATCGTTCACTGGTACGTACACAATAGTTCAATAACAATCAAATAAAGTTTCAAACGAGTTTATGATTTTTTAACCAATATTTGACGGAGCTAGTAGAATATTGATGTTATTCGTGTGTGATCAAGGACCATCTACTTGCAAAAGAATGAAAATGAAAATGAAAAATGTTTTTTATTCAATTAGGCCTTCACAGACACTTAAGAATAGTCAAACTCTAACGCTCGGTTCGGAAGGTTGGTTTTGCTGAGAAGAGCCGGCAATAAACTCAGCAATTACTCTTTTCAAAACAAACTTAGATTTATTTACATATCAAGGAATTAGTCTCACTGACAATATTTGGGTGTTGGGGAATGACTCAGAATCAGAATCAGAATTTATTTATTGCATAAACTGTACAGTAAAGTGGTGTTAAAATATATAGGTATCATTAGTCTCAACAATCTCGTCCACATCGAACATGCAATATTGATAGCTTATGATTAACGTTTACAATTATTTAGAATAGTCAAAGTATAGTCGAAGAACTCGAATGTCATTAACCCTATTCCTAAACTAAACCATATTACAATTAAAATATTAATGGTAAAAGGTTATTATAATTTGAACGAATATTTTAATGAGTCGTAATTCATATTAATAGATTAGGCAATTACATAATAAAAATATATAAAATAAATCGGCCCTCCTACATCCTCATTTTATTGAATCTATTTATTATTGATTTTTATTATTATTAGTATTACTTTTTTATGTATTGTATTGCTATCCCCAATCAGGGGTTATATGTGATCTTTATATTTAACTGTAACATCTACGTACACATATATATGTGCAATAAAGTATTGAGTATTGAGTATAATATGTAGTGATTGACATACTTTTTACTATAAGCTCATTCTCGACTAGTTTCAGAATTCCAAAATCAATGTTACTATCGTACTAAAAATGTAAACATAAAAGTTTGTGTGCTAAGATCACGTCAAAAATGACTTAAACATGCTAAACATGGCACGTAGAGCTTGTGAGAAGAATAACAATACATGATATTGTGTTTGATCCCGGGGAGAAGCACGCCGAGCTTGTCGCGAATAAAATCAATTGACATTTTAGCTATTTTATTGCAAGTCTTGTGGGCACGAACTTATTCTTTTGTTTGTAAATATTATATATATGTTTACTAACATCCTTAGTATTTATGTTATTTCATGTACCTTCTCACAATATATGGATTTGAATCTGAAATAAATTAAATTACTATTATTTTTATTATTATATTTACATAGTAATATCTTAAATCAAGTGTAAAGAATGCCCCAGTATAATTATTTTTCAATTTGCTGAGCTTAGCTATCGCTCGCGTCGCCCGGTGTGTAACGGCACCCTATCTTGTGGTTTTCTTAAATTAGTTGGGCATCATAGTTGAACTTGTAATGAGTTCTCTCGCCGGACTGTCCGGACTGTCCGCCCTGTCCGCCCTGTCCGCCACCGTCCACTCTTGTCCGGGGAAAGTCCAGGATCACTGTTCATTGAATGTTACGTTCAATTAAGTAAAACTAGGATTGTTTTGATTAATTCTACGGCTTTACCTGTGTTCATAATAATGTTTGAGGTAACTTGATAGGGAATAAACTTTTGTGATTTGCGTTTATGATGGTTGGTAGTCATCACAGATTTTTATAATGAAACTAGGTGCCGCCCCGCGGTTTCACCCGCGTAGTTCCAGTTCCCGTGATCACTTACGGGTAGAAGAATAGATAGTAGCTGATTCTCAGACCTTCTGAATATGCATATTAAATTTCATAAAAATCGGTCAAGCCGTTTCGGAGGATTATGGTAACTAATTGTGACATGAGAATTTTATATACATAGATACCTATAAGATTTTAATTCATTCATCTAGTGTCAATGCCGGTTTGGTTCATAAGGTGGTTTTTGATAAAAAAAACCTATAGTTTCTAGAGATTTCTACCGTTGTTGGTTCACCGTGGCAAACACAGTTTTAGAACAGTACACCTGCATTTGAGATCCAATATCTCTGACAGTGTTTAAAGAATAATTCTAATTGAAAACTTCCTTCTTTTCGAAGTACATATATTATATAAAAACATACACGTGGTTGAATGCTTCATATAAAACTACCTCAACGTTAATATAAGCGTGTAAAAAGGGAGCCAAGTCTCGTACATACTAGGGCCATGTTTTGTCTGCGGTGGAGTAGCATTGACATCGGAGACTAATGAGGCGCGACCCTCCCTTCCCTCACCCTCCCACCCTCCCCTGTTGCACTTGCACTGCTTTTCAGTTTCACAGTACATTAAACACATACGTTAAGGTTTTGTTAGGTCATTGACTTTGTTTTATTTTTAGATAATGACAGCTGAGGTCATAAATGCGAGCATAAATCAAGAAATCTTAATAAAGTTGAGAGTTCAAAATAGTTTATTTCTACAGTTGGAAACGCGTATTCTTTTTAGGGGTTTAAATATCCCTGCCAGTTATCATGAAAAAAATCTATGTTAAAGTGGCTAAAATATTTATCTTTATTTACATGAAATTTATATATTAATTATACCGTTGCTAAGGTGTCTATATGTATAGGTACATCAAGTAAGACTTGGTAGGAATATCTTTTAAAAATAAGTCATTTAAGGTATATTTTTACTAAGAAACATCGGTACTCTGGTTTATTACTCTTCAACACAAATAAGAGCAAAATAAACCAAACCATCCTATGAAACATCTTACATAAACTAATATAATAATAACGGAGTGGTATCAAATTAAAATCAAGTAATAACATCTCATTAGAAAGTGCTTGTAGCGTTCATCTTGGAAGTTGTAAACTTGAGAATAATATTTTTGTAAGTGAACTGCTGCGTCGCGGCGCCGGCTCCCGGGCTACGCTGGTCTGCTCTGCCCCCCTATTGTGAAACTCTCTCTCTCTTTCTTGCAGTTGCCCACCGAGCAAATTTCATAATACATTGACGGTTTGGTGCGCGCGTAGAGGGAGGCAGCGGTCGTGGGGCCGCCAATGTAATATGAAATCGGCTTAGTTGTCCAACTGCGAGAAAGAGAGAAAGAGTTTCACAATACGGGGGCTGGTCTGTAAAACTTGTCGTCTTAACAACTATTTGCATTATTGCATTTCATTTGTGAACTTGGCGCATTTCTTCCACATATTTTTATTCTTACTGAGGTTTGTCCGGTTACTTGAAAAAATTGAATTATAGATTTAAAATATGCCGCTTTTGTAGATATGTAGTTTCACCTATTGGTTTACAAAAACATTTTTCCTATAAATTTTATCACTTTTCAAATACAAAATATGCCTATATTGCCACTTGGCATGTCCTCAGATAAATATAATTCAAGTGATTTTCCGCCACTTGTAAGTAAAATACCCTGAATGAGGCTTAATAAAATGTCGTTAAGAGGATGTAATGTGATTGCTTAAATCCAAAGTAATTGGCAAAAGGAAAGGAGGAAGAAAATATATGTTTAATACAGAACTCGTTCATGTATGTTGTGTACTATATGTACTTACCTACCTGCGTCGGGTTTCGTTATATTTGTTTTAATGTGCAAGGACTTATGTGGGATTATTTGCAAATTAAACTGTTAGTTTCATTCCTACAATTAAGTAGGTATATTTAGTAAGCATCTGCATTAATTTATATGAAACATAGTACCTATGTCCTACAGTATCAGAAAAGACAGGCTATTAACGATAAAACTCTCGTCTTAAATAAACACTATCTACTATTGCCAATCTACAAAACACATACGTATTGAAAAGGTGAGAAGTTGTCGTTAGAAGAATATTAAATGAAAGACTGTATAAATAATAATTGTGTGAGCTGCCACCTGACACCACCCCTTGCCCCCCACTCCCAATGTCGAGACCATGATAATGATGGTTGTGTGATGAATGACCCACAATACCTATTTATTAGAAAAAAGGAACATATAATCTTTGTATCCATGTGCCCCATTTAAACGAGGATTAATCTATATTTCTTAAACTACTGACAGTAAATGTTACCTACTATAATTGATTTTTCATTAAGGATTTTACCAAGGACAGTTTTCAAATGGACGATCTTGCTCCAAACTAAGCAAACTAACTCTTTTAATATAGGTAGGTACATATAATATTTTCGTGCAAACCTTTATAAATGACATGTTCATGAAAATTGACAAATTTATTGAAATTTTCACGTTATGAAATGATGGTACTGAAACTTTACTACATATTTAATACAGTAAACATTTTCTCATTCAAGAAATAATATAGTTATTTTATCTCCCACAATTATTGGTTGGAAAGTTCATGTTAAACTAGACTTAAAGTAAAATCCAGATAAAACTGCAGCACTCTTTATATCTTTAAATAAGATATCTTGAAATCGTCGCGTCTTATCTAGATCCAAACATAGTTTTAATCACTTAGTCCGGAATTCATTTGCCATTTTATGGAGTTGATAAGTTCTTTAGTACTGAATTGTTATGAGAGTAGGTAGTGACGACTAAACACTGGTTCTGGTGTACTGTCGATAAATATCCCTCGCGGCCTCGACTTTTAAGGCTTCGAAACCCTCCTTTTGTGTTTCAGTGACAAAGTGTCTACTATATTATTGGACATCCATTCAGAACTGTCTCGGTCCTCTATTTTAATAAAAAAATGCCTATTTTTACCACAACTAATCTAGGTATATATTTTCACTAATAACAAAGAGGAAAGATTTTATTCTTTGCTTTTGTTTATATTGAAATGGCTCCGAATTTACTAGACCGATCTGAATAATTCTTTCCCCATCGGAAAGCTACATTATCAGGGAGTAACATAAACTTTTATTATCCCCGAACATTTATAGGAACGGGAACTAAGCGGGTGAATCCGCGAGGAGGAAGCTAGTTAGTAATATAAAGAGAGGCTGAGTAAGTTTGATTGCTCGATATTGACGTTACTCATAATTCCCCGTGAGTTGATACACAAACAGAAATTCGGCAGTTCTTGTTTGTTATTACGGAATTATTTACATTCGCTTACTCATGCTTTCTTAGTTTGTTTAGCAAGGATACAGAATCCAGACATATTAAAATTTATATTTTGGCTGTTGCTAATTGATAGTCCAGAATTATTATTGAGTTCATATATATCGTTTTACAATTGGTCGAGATGATTTATAAAGTGTTATCTTTTTGACGTTTATATGGAGACCAACACATTTATGTATATGCTAATACCTAAACCAAGCATAAACCTCTTTCTTTAAAGCCTGCAAAAGCCAAGTCACGCAATGTTTTCATAAACCTCAAGCCTGTATACCGAGGTACCTCCACATGTACACAGTACCGAAGTGGCTTCTATTTACGGGTATTACCCAAACAATTTCGGAAGTTGCGCGTTTATCTCGATTGCGGGAAGCATCGGTGTGTTCCCATCTCCGGCGGATTTTCGCCCCCTACGTCTTTTGTGGCTCTTAACAAATATGGTAGCCTGGTAGGTACTTTATGGACGGTTCATGAGCGCAATGTAGGGGAATTTCTTTGGGTTGGTCTGTTTGTTGCCTAATTAATATTGGATTAGATCATTATCAGTACCTGGTCCCAATTATAGTGTCTGCAATATGTATACATACACCATCCCCGCTAATATTAGATAGCGAAAGTAACTTTGTTTGTGACGCTTTCACGCCATACCACTGAACCGATTTAAATGAGATTTGATACAGACTTATAAGATTTGGGAAAGGACATAGGCTAGTTTTTATCCCTTCTTCGAATTCTTTGGTTACCCACCACGTTTGGAGACAGACTTCATTTCACGATATGTCAATAGTAGGTAATTATCATTAGCTCATATACTCCCCAGCGAGGAGCTCGAGCCTCTCCTTACAAGGAGGGGGTGAAGGCTTTGCCAGACCAAATATTATATACTAAAATATAATCGAATATAATATTATTTTGTCTGCTTATTCAGTCCAATAGGATTTATAGGATTGTGGTTGGATGAGATTTATTACGTTTGTATAGGAGTTATTTTATATGATTTAGCGGTGTAAGATTAATAAATATTTTATTATATTTATTGCTTTCGATGTAGATTAAATGAATTATTTTTTGATATTGCGTTTAATATTTCTTTCTTTTTGCAATTCTCCACGCCTTTTGTTCATAGCGTAATATTATATAGCCTTCTTCGATAAATGGGCTAACCAACACAACAAAAACCAATTCTTACCAATTCCTGAGATTAGCGCGTTCAAACAGTCTTCAACTTTATAATATTAGAATACACATTATGGCACTTCTTTGCATATACCTACCTATATTTCAAATTTCCTAAAAAGTTTTATGTATTTCGAGAAATACTGATGGAAACACTTAGCTGTCTGTCTGTCTGTGTCCCATTACGAGTCTCGCTCGGGAATAGCGCAGCTGTCTATTCACGAGACGGTCTTTGGAATCGGATCAGTAGTTCCTGATATCTCCCTATTAACTATCTTTATATTTACTTACAAATTCTTCTATTTATTATTGAAGATATATAATAAAACTAGGGGCTCCCCGCGTAAACCCCTTACATGGCTTTCTACATTAAGATAAATGTTAATATTCTACCGGGAGCACACATAATGTATCGTGTGATAAGTTAGCCATCTCTACTAATATTATAAATGCAGAAAGTAACTGTCTGTCTACCTGTAACGCCTGCACCACTAATACGATTTAAATAAATAAATAAACAATAATTCTTATTCAAGAAGTAATAATTCTTATTTAAGATTGACTGTTCATAAGGCTTTTACAAGCACTTATGAACAGTCAATCTTAATGCTCGGTTTATAAAGTTGCTTTTACTGAGAAGTGCCGGTAGTTATTTGGTACAGATATTGACTAGAGCCTAGGAAAGTACATAAGGTACCTTTTATCCCAGGAAAGTCGAAGGTCTCCCGGGAACGCGGGTGAACCCAGGCGGAAGGTAGTTAGAAAATAAGAGATGTGTGCCACGCCACGCCATGGCGTGTGGAACAAATTGCAGACGTGTGATTTGGGTACTAATGATAAGGAAGCGGGTGTAGTGGGCGCGAGGAGCGAGGAGCGAGTCCGCTCAGGGAATTATAATCTTGACATAATTATTAATTAACTAGTTGGCCCATGCAACTATGTTCTCGTGACAGACAGAAATTGCCCCCGTTTTTGCAACATTTGTGATTATTGCTCCGCTCTTATAGCCCATAGCGTGATGCTATATATCCTCTAGACCACCTCGGTATAAGGGCTATCCAATACTAGAATAATTATTCAATTCGAACCTAAATTTTTTGAGATATACGCGCTCATACAAACAAACTCTTCAGCTTTATAGTTAGTAATAAAGATTTGTTTATAATAGTCTTGAGTTTATTGCCGGCTCATTTCAGCAATACCAACCTTCCGAATCGAGCGTTAGATCATTTCAGCGTTATTCCTATGTGCTTGCGAAGCCTATTTGAATAAATAAAACATTTTATTATCAATAACTTAATCAATTAAATCAATAAATTATCGCTCACAAAAACTCTACTCTCATGAGTTGACAGCCGCCTTTAATACCCAATCGAGCAACTAAGTAACCAAGCAACCGCGGCGCCAGTCTCGGAGCGGAGCTAATAAACCCGATAACATCGTGATCCCGGGACACTGTTCCCGGCGACACGTGTCCCCGTCATATCGAACACGCGAATCGATTCCGACTCGATGTAGTTATCGAATTGAATTAATGACAATTTGTATTCGATGAATAAATAATTTTTCGTTAGTACTTGAAAGAAATTGAAATTGGAATCCGTTTTATCGTATCTAATCTTTTTTATTGTGTAGGGTTGAGCTTGAGCACAGACATTCTGATATACAGCCTATGTACATAATATGTCATATGACAAGGGCTCTTGAATTTAGGTTTCTTTATACAATAGACATTTTGTATCCTTATATAACTGCAAAAATATGTCAATAATGTAGCACTTATAACACTTATAATTTGGTATATATTTATTGTTTAAATACAAAGTTATAGTGTCCACTTTAAAGTCACTTAAATTTACTAGCAGGCTCGTAAGAAACTGATTTATATAACTATATATCGGTATAATTCACGCGTAGAAGCTTGTCTTCTCGACCGCGAATATAATATAAATCATCATTTAGTTCGCAAAGTTTAAGAAACACTCTGAAAACTAGCTCTCAAGTGCAACTGTCGCAACAAAACAAACAGTTGTAATAAAAAAGTTCTCAATAAAGCACAAACTCGCCGCTCCCTCGCCGGGACCCTATTACTTACAAACCGAGCCCAAACTTCGTGAATGACGATTAATACATAAAGTTTTTATCCCAAACAGAATTGTCGCGTTATCCGTTTTCCTCACACGACGGACCCCTAAGCCTCAGCTCGACATTGGATTTGGTGACGTGTTTCTTGCTGTTTAAGGTCCAAATTTATTGGGTAAAGACACTTCGAACAACTAATATATGAATTATTCCATAGTTTTTGTGCGTCAACGGTTTTTACAAGATTAAAATGAAAGCCGGCTGTTCTCAGTAAAAACCAACTTTCAGAACCGATCATTAATAGTGACTATTCATAAGTGCTTGATTGAGGGCTATTTGAATAAAAAAGATTTTGATTTTGATATACCTAAATGTGTATAATGACATAGTAGATATTAAATGCTATAACTAATATTAATTTTAATTGAAATTATAATTCCCATTAACCACAAATTGAATGAAGTGGCGAATATTGGGAATAGTTTCCCGCAAATACCAAATTTATAATTTGTTTTAGTAAATTAAAGCTTGCATTCATTTTAATTGAACCGCTAAAATAATTATTTCAATAAACACTAACTTATTAGTACATATAAGTTCATACGTGTCGTACAAGTATGTATTATATTCGACTAGCTCATCACGCGGTTTAACCCGCGTTTCCAGAATTAAAAGGTAGCTTATATGCTTCCCAAGCTCTACTCTATCTTTGTACCAAGTTTCGTCAAAATCTTCAGTGGTTGAGGCGTAAAATCGTAATATACAGAGGTACTTTTGAATTTATAATATTAGTAAGGATATCAAAGTATTTTCCTAGTGATAGAAAACAACGCTATTTCCATGTGACATTTTAGTATCTTCTAGTTCCCAAATAAACCGCGTCAAGTCTCACGAAAGAAATACTTGTACACATTGATATAATGAAGCCTTTACCAACAAAACCGCCCGACACCGATATTTCCCTTTTACCCCCCCCTGTGGCCTTGAGCTAGTTGCCCCTCCACCCCCCCCATTGCCGCCCTCGTCCTCCCCGTGACCCTGAGGAGGTTATCCGGGGAAGTCTTTAAGAAAACACAGTAACGTTTTGAAACTTACATATTTTACATACGATGGTTTGACATTTTTACATACATACTAGCTGCCGCCCCGCGGTTTCACCCGCGTAGTTCCCGTTCCCGTGATCACAGGGGTTCAAAAATAGATAGTAGCAGATTCTCAGACCTACTGTCTTCGACTCAAATTCAGAGGAGTATGGTAACTAACATTGTGACACGAGATTTTTATATAAAAGAGATATATAGACTGTATCAAGCGGTAGATGGTCAAGTTTTTGTGAAATTGTAGGAAAGATTTGTCGTAGATTTGTTCTATATAAAGTGGGTATTTAGTTAGTGTAGTTTGTCCCGGGAAGTACCAAGTAAACTTTGTATTAGTGTTTTATTCAAAGAGTAATTGCTGAGTTTATAGCCGGCTCTTCTCAACTAGAGAAACTTTCCGAACCGAGTTTGACTATTAATAGGAAAGTTTTTTGAATTTTCTTAAAATAAATTGCAAAAAATAAGTACATTTTATTTAAGTGGTTTTAATCCCTTTTATAAGAAATCTGGCATGATAAAATGATACTACCAATCCAATGTTTTGTTCTAAGAGGATTAAGAACAAACAAATCATACAATATATTAGATAAAATCTATTTAAATAAATATAATGTAGGTATACACGAAATTGTGTCCTGGATTTGTTATATTTCATAATGTAATATATTATTTAACATTACTAATTCTCTGCCATATTTTTATGTTCGCGTTATTTTATTTACATCGTATAAAATCCTCGTTATTTGTTTACCCTTGTGCCGTAAAGCTCTAGAGATAGAGTTTTTATTCGCAAACAAAAGCAACAAAATCTATGAAAAATGGAGTTTGAAATATGATTTATTTAAGTTCGAAACCAAACAAAAAGCTCAGGAAGTTTACACAAAAAACCTTTTAGGGAATAACGTGTGTATTTATTCAGACACGGTGTACGCTGTACGTACATAGCGGGGTACCTAGTAATACCCCCGGCCGCTGGGAACTGGGAACTCATACAGTCTGTAACATGAACAATCAATTTACCAATAAACTACATATTATATTCTAGTAAAATAAAGAATAACATTGAATGTGAAGTACAGTAAACATTTGTATTATCATTAATAATAATATGACTTTCAAAACTACGTTAATTTAATTTATTTTTTATACCACTAAGATGGCAAACAAGCATACGGTCCCACCTGATGGGAAGCGGTTTCCGTAGCCTCGTACCTCTTTCAAAGGTAGAACATGTGTTTTCATCCATTCCTCCCTATTTACTATATTATATTAGCTATGAAGCAGTAGTAGACGAGCTTTGAAAATAAAAATATTGTTATATCAATAGACCTTTACAAGCACTTATAAAAAGTCAGACTAAAGCTCTGTTCGGTAAAAGCTTATTGTACCAAAATTTGCCTTTAGGACTACAACTCGTGACCTGTCGACAGCAGTCTAGGTATTATATAGCAACAACAGTAGCCTAGCATAATAAAGTTAATAAAAAAACCTAAAATACTCTTTTATGGAAAAAAGATGATAAATATTACAGAGGAGCCGGTCGGTCCGCTTCAAAGGATCTCACTTCTTACTTCATTCTGTTAGGGTTGACAAAGCCACAAAAAAAGAAAATAAGACAATTTTGTTTCGTAATTTTCGTGTTATTTTAAAATTCCACATATGTACGAGGTTTGGTTTGATCTCGGGATGTAATGATGAGGAAACATTTTTATTGCATTACATTTTTAATATTATCGTGTTTTGTTATGGTTATGCTGCTTTTATAATATAATGAATGAATGAATTTGGTTTTCTTTATTTACTTTTTATTTCGAATGGTATATTATAAAGTACATTATAAAACGTCTGATATGTGTGTGTTT
Organism: Thyatira batis; assembly: GCA_905147785.2. NCBI lineage: Eukaryota > Metazoa > Arthropoda > Insecta > Lepidoptera > Drepanidae > Thyatira > Thyatira batis. The sequence goes on along the minus strand of LR990508.1, from coordinate 7,750,974 downwards.
TCGGTTGCTGTTTATCTATACTAATAGTGTAAAGTGGATTTATTTGTATTTTTGTGTGCATGTCTGTAATTAATAAACTCAAATTGCTCAAAAACTACTGTAGGTACCGATTTCAAAAATTCTTTCACCATTAGAAAGATACATTATCAGGGCGTAACATTATTTTATCCCTGTATTCTCATGGAAACGGGAACTACGCGGATGAAACCGCACGGAGGTAGCTAGTCCCAAACAAATTTCGATACCTTGCGAGTAGAACCGCAGGGTTATATCAAGTACATTATCAAAGCTGGCTCCTTAACTTCAAACTCCACCGATTACGCCCACGAGACTCGAGTTAAGGATTTACAGCATCTGTACACAAGAGGCAATTAGAGGAAGATACCCCTTATTCACACATGCTGTCACTTAAACAGATTTATGCCTAACTTTTAGGCTTAACTTAGACTTAGGCGTAACTTCAGGTACCTATTATATGTACTTGAGTAGTTAATCTTTGGAGAAGCGAGGCTCCGATCTGGTGCTAAAAGGGCCCATTTTTTACAGAGATAGATTTTAGATACAGATCGATTCACGATATATTTATAGGTATTTCCTATAGAGATTGATTTCCCAAGTCTCATATACCTTTATTTTCACATAGCTAATTGTAATAAATTTGAATATCCTCTTAACATAGGTAACTTATTCATACAAAGGCGCTACATAGTTCCACCAAATGTACTTCTATCAATTGTTTAGTAAATTTTAGGTTTTGGACTTTATATTGAAATATAGGAAACTAGTGGTTCTCACGGTTTCACCCGCGTACCCGGGAGATCTTCTATTTTTCCGGGATAAAAAGTAACCGATATCCTTTCTCAGGGTTTCGACAATCTGTGTACCAAATCTCATTTAATAGTTTCAGTAGTTTTAGCGTGAAAGCGACACAGACAAACAGTTATTTATTAAAATTTTGCGTATTTTGCAAAATAATTTGCAGCTGACAGCAGCAGCAAATTAGGTTTAGCAGACACAGGGCTCATTTGCAGCGCTAACGTACCTAAATGATACAACTTACGCTGAGAAATACTTCTACTTCATACAACATTAAATTGAGCCAAATTGTATAATTTTACTTATTACCTTCATTACAAACTAGAGTCAAAGTTATGCCTTGCTATCTTTATTCAGGATTTTGTGACATATTTTTCCAGTTTCCATTTGTTTATATTTTAGACTGAAAACTTTAAAGTATTAATATAATACATTATTCATTTCTTAAGTGTAGCAATTAAACCTATAAACTGACTGTCTAGAATTTATATTTTCTTCAGACTTTTTAAAATTTTATTTCCCAAGGCCGCAAGAAAAACATGCCAAATAAAACGTCACAACTTTCATTCATACATAATGAGCGATGTCTTGGAAAAAACATTAATATTTTCGTAAAAGATAACTTTTCAAGTGAGCCGCAGCCCTAACTCAAATATGTATGAGAACGTAGGCTGTCCCGCTCTTATTTACGAGTTCCGACAGAGACACGCGACGCGAGGCTATATTTATTAGATTACCTAGAATAACGTAAATAATTGCTTACTATAGCGCGACATCATTCCTGAATTGATTTTGTTTTCAATACTGGGAGTTAGATAAATATCTTATATAAGTAGTTTTGCTAAGCTTGGGATTAACCTCTTGTAAGAATGTCTTAATACATTTTAGTGGAATTGAATAGATCACATTTAGGCCATTCTTTCTAATCATATCTATACTAATATTATAAATGCGAAAGTAACTCTGTCTGTCCGTCTCGCTTTCACGCTAAAACTGATCCGATTTAAATTAAATTTGATACACAGATAGTCTAAAGCCTGAGAAAGGACGTAGGCTACTTTTTATCCCGGGAAAATTGGAAGATCTCTCGGGTACGCGGGTGAAACCGCGGGGAGCCACAATTTATAATATTTTTTCGTATGTAGTCAAAAATTTTCGTAAAAAAACCCAGTTTCAATAGCCAACAAAAGGCTCTTGTTCTTAGTCGCTGGATCATTATATAGGTATTGATTTTATGCTAACTGGCAGTAAGGTCAGAGTGACCTTTTCCTCGCGATTAACCCCTAATTAGCTGTGCGGGGTCAGATCCGGGGTGACCTTGATATCGAGGTCAATTATGTAGCTTCATAAGCTGGCGGGTCTATGCGGTTAGTTTGTTTAACTAGTAGGATTCAACATTAAAGATGATTTTCTTAAAAAAAAAATATCCTGGGACAATTTTCACTCACGGCCAATCTGATCCCAAAGTAAGCTTCAAAGTGAGCTTGTGATATGGTAAACCAACCGGGCTGTTAATTAATTTAATTAACGACGATTAAGATTTTCATATAAAAAATTATATCATGGGACATTTTCACACACGGCTAAATTGATCCCAAGCTAAGAGAGCTTGTGTTACCAGACAGCTGATATACTACTTTTATTTACATACTTATATATGATTTTGTTATAGCTACGCGCGAATTGTCAGGTAATAGGTATATAAGTATATTGATCATGAGTTTAGTTCGCGAAAGTTTGTAAGACATACGTATATAGATGCCTAGGTATACATCCAGATTCATAACAAACTGACATATCCATTCATACAAATTTTTGGGTGAGCCTCAAAAGGCCTACCCCCTTTCTTCTTCAGAGGGTTTTAATATATATACTGTAGAACTATTTTAATCATAGTCAATTTATATAACTTAAATTAACATATAACCAGTATTTATTCCATTTGAAATTGATTAAATGACATAAAATACAATTCAATCAGGCACACAATTATGCAAATACAAATCCAACTGAGGTTTTGTTCAATATACCTATATGTATGTAATTTAATCAAAACATTGAAATGTTAGTGTAATTTATCTCAATGTATCACGTGTCAATGGAAAACCAACTAGAACCAGTGGGCGTAGTGTAGGATGACCAGCTCTTGAATTCCGGTTTCAAAATCAAAGATCAAAATATTTTTTATTCAAATAGGCCTTAATCAAGCACTTATGAATAGTCACTATTAACGCTTGGTTCTGAAAGTTGTTTTTTACTGAGAAGAGCCGGCAATAAACGTTTTACGGGATAACTGAATTTAAATTTGGGATTAAAGTTATACTGGGCAGGTCGTTTTTACTGTGTATAGAAAATCAACATAAGTAAATTTTTTTATTACCAATATTTGGCAAATTTATTCAAATCATATCTTGCAATTTATAATGACAGTTTTTAAAGAACATTTTTTTATATTAACTGCAAAAGAAAATGTGAAATCATAGTACCTAAGTAAAGTAATATACGCATTTAAACACAATTTTTTTTATATTATCTGGGAAATAATATGGAATCATGAACTAAGTAAATTAATATACTTACTACAAACTTTTTCTTTTCATAGCTTTTTTAACATTACCATTGAAACGCAAAATTATAAGATAATTTAATGTATCGTATTGGTTTCGCCAAATAAATTAGAGTCGACGTTTAAGTGCCCGTGAAGGCCTATTTGAATTAATAAATTTATTACATTTAATTTTATTAAAGTGACAATGAAAAATACGTGGCTAAAATATGGGAGAAGGCGTCAAATACGGGTTGTCTGGTCACCCTAAGTAGGTACCTATATAGTATAGTGTACGGACGGACGGATTACCGGTGTATTGATATTGATGACCTATTTAACGCACTATTAATCAATTAGCGGCAACGCACGGGTTATATCGAAATACCGTCCGTCCGGTATTACCCGTGACAGGGACTTAATGATTTGTGAATGAAATAGCTTCTATTTACCCTGGAATAAATAATAATAATGTTTATTTTCCTTCTCAAAAGTTCTTAATACTAAATTCTTATTTATATTGTAAAACTAGTGGCTCCCCGTGGCTTCGCCCGCGTTCCCGGGGGATCTTCAATTTTCCCGGGGTAAAAAGTAGCCTATGTCCTTTCTCAGGCTCTGGATTATCTGTGCACCAAATTTCATTTAAATCGGTTCAGTAGTTTTAGCGTGAAAGCGTAACAGACAGACATACAGACAGAGTTACTTACTATAATATTAGTATGGATTTGATATTAAATATTTCAGTTGACTTTTGTGAGAGACTGTTACCCGTACCAGGAAACCCTGTTTTACAGGTTACCACCAGGCATATGCTGATTTAATGTAATATGATATACTTTAATAATATATTGTATATTAATCTGGAATGATTTCTATCCTATACAAAATGATATCCACATCCCTACAGCCGCTCTTGCTACATATAATAATATTATAAATGCGAAAGTGATTCGGACTGTATGTTACGCTTTCACGCCGAAACCACCGAATCAATCTTTATAAAATTTTGTAAAGATTGACTAGAGCTTTTGAAAGGAAATCCCAGGCTACCTGGGAAAAACCGAGGGCGGGAAGCTAATATTAAATACCTTTTAATTGTCTAACATTTACTTTAAATAGACTACAGTTATGTATGAATAATGAATAGACACAATAATAAACTACTATAAAACTTGGCATAAAGTTAAATAATTAAACGAACATCACTTTATGATATTTATATATGAAAACTGGTGTCTATATCCGTCCACGAACCGCCATTACTGTAATAGCTATGTTATTACGTCGCTTCAACGAAACCAATCGAAATAAACTGTTTTACATATAATTTGAACAATCAAATTCTATTTTTATGTCTATTTTAGTGTTTCATTAATGTTATTATTTAAACTGACCGGTTGTTAATAGCTAGGGAAACTATTTTATATGAATATCACTAGCCGCCGTCGCGCGGTTTTACCCGCGTAGTTCCCGTTCCCGTAGGAATACGGGGATGAAATATAGCTTATGTTATTTATGAATAACGTAGCTTTCTATTAGTGACAGAATTGTGCAGATCGGTTCAGTAGTTTCGGAGCCTTTTCGTTACAAACAAACAAATCTTTCCTCTTTATAATATGAGTTTGACCTGCGTTCCCGGAAGACATTTCAACTTCCCCGGGATAAAAGGTGGCCTTTGTCTTTTCCCAAGCTTTAGTAAACTGTACTAAACATCAAAATCGTTTCAGTAGTTTAAGCGTAACAGATAAAGTTACTTTCTTAGTTATAATATTAATAGGGATTACGGAAAAGTCTCCGGTTTGATTTGCAGTTATTGAAACTTTTTCGCAAGAAAATGTTTGGTGTACTATGTAATTAGTATTCTTGTTTTCAAAGTACATAGCTGCTATAGTATTTTTTGGACCTTATTACCTACTGAGACATCGCTGTCCGTCCATCCGTCCGTCCGTCCATCTATCACCTAGCTGTATCTCAAGAACGGTGATAGCTAGACAGTTGAAATTTTCACAAATGATGTATTTCTAGATAGATGGTTTTATTTATTTTCTTCCTTCTACACAAGACTTTAGGTGCTAGTAAATGGGTATCTTGTCATACTTTAATTTTATATCTGTCTTTATAATATTCTTTGTTAAAACGTTTCAATCGTTGTTTTAAAGATGACAAATTTTTTTATTGTTTAGGTATCGTTTTTACGACTTTGTGAATACTTCTGATTTTTTAAAGATAAAGATATATGATAGTGAATGATTAATTCATGTGTTGTAGTTATCTATTTGTGTTTATCTGGAGATAGCGGCGATAGCTCACTGTTATCGAGTGTATACAGAATAGTTGCGATCGGTCGGTCTGTTGTTATATATGTGTTTCTGATTTATATCCCGTGTAAGTTATTTGATTTATTATAGTGTGGTGTGATCGTTCAAAGTTCTTAAAGTTTATTCCTACCTTATCAACGGTAAGATCGAGTATTTGAGTGGTAATAAATCTATGTTTTGAAAGGAGTAATGGTTGACTTTTCAAATTTTTCACACACGACCAATCTGATTCCAAACTAAGCAGAGCTTGTGATATGGTAACCAGATAGCTGATACACTACATATACTACTTTTAAATACATACTTATATAGATACATATTTACATCCAGACACAGGACAAACAGACATATTCATGCATACAAATGTTTGTCCTGATTAGAGATTAGAGACATAAGATCGAGTATTTGATGGAATAAATCTATGTTACTTTTGAAAGGAGTAATGGTTCGCTTTTCGAATGATAAATCAATGTCTACTAGTTAACCATTTAGTTTCACCCGCGTTCCTATATTTACAACTCCTTGTTTGGACTGTTACAATTATTTTTAGACCAAATAGCCGTTCCTGAATTTAGTTAACTACACGTTTAGTCATTCATTTTGTAGATCTCTTAGTTCCACTAAATCTGTTTATTCTTCGCCAATATTTTTTTGCTTATGCTAGGTACTTCTGACAAAATACGCTTTCGATATTTTCATCGTATATGTAAACATGAAGATGACATAAACATTTTGCCGTTTCAACTTAAATGTTTGCTCGGAGCCCGACATGGTTGGTACCTACACAATATGAGGAAATCCTTTCTTAAGCTTTTTTATACTTCACTACATAACGTGGAGGAAAACATCGTGAGGAAACCTGCATGCCCAAATGTCGCAATCAAAGGCATGTGAAGTCCGCCGCCGCACTAGGCGCGCGTGGTGGACTATGGCCTAAAACCCTCCTCGATGTTAGGGGAGGCCCGAGCTCCGAGCGTGGAGACGTATATGAGCTGATGATGATGACATAATGAGATTGAGATACGAATATAGTAATTTATAGATATAAGTATGTATTATTTGTATATATTATAATAGTAGGTAAGTAGAGGAAATAAGGAATGTCGGAAATGATAAACAAGTGATTGCAGAAGCATGCGGTGTTGTCGCCAAAGCGTTTTTTTGACTAATAATTTAGTCAAGTATTTAGTCTTTCTTGAGTTCGGACAAAAAAAAGGTATATATACCTAGTACTAGCTGCCTCCGAGTGGTTTCTCGCGTAGTTCCCTTTCCCGTATGAATACAGGGATAAAATATAGCCTTACAAATAACGTAGCTTTCTATTGGTGAATGAATTATTCAGGTCAGTCTAGTAGTTTTTAAGTCAAACATTTGCATTTAGGTAACGTGTGAACATATTTTAACTCTATGTCAAATTTCATTGTGATACCTTCAGCTGTTCTGGCGTTAAAGATTAACAAACAAATCAGAAACTTTCACATTAGTAGAATATATTTATAGTTGTATCTATTATAAAACTCACAGTAGTTAGTAATACTTTGCAATAAAACGGAACACATCCGCATCCAGTCGACGCGTTGGATCCGCGACAGATCCGCAGCTACTTCCGACCCCGACCACCACTCGTCATTGTGCAACGTTGTTTCATAACTTACTCTTGATAAATAGATACACAATTTTATCCTGTTTAATTATACATTAATCTCGATACTTATAAGTAATTCTGGTTAACAAATTTATTATATTATTGGAACGGAGTTCCTTATCGCGCGTTGCGAAAGGGGGATAGACGGAAAATATTAAGACCAAAAAAGTTGTAACGACACTTTTCCGAGCGTGGCCGGGCTATATTATATATACTACTTTAAATACATACTTATATAGATATTTACATCTAGACACAGAACAAACAGATGTATTAATGCATACAAATAATTTTCCTTTGATTCGAACCCACGCCCGGCGGCTTGAAAGTCATTGTCTCTTACCACCAAGCTGTCCACCGGTCAATCAGATATAGTATCTATGTAAAATCGATATTAGCACAGCTCTACTTTACAATAGTGTTGTGCGGACATCATTGAATGGCCGCGGTGGGGCGGGGGCGGGGGTCAGGCGGGGGTCGGTCGGGGGTTGTCGCGGGGCAATTAGCACCCGGCAGTCGAGTACCGACAGGTAATTAATCGCCACTGTGACATCTCATTGTACAGTGTACGTACAGCTAATGCGCGTCTGTGAAGTTATGAGGGCGTGTTTGTAAGGTTATAGGCATATGGGTCGCGGGTTCGACGTATTTGGTACATATAATACCTTGTTGTTTTTAGTTATTCAACTTTAAATAATACAGGAAAAAATTACATTATGTTTTAAAAGTATTGTTTAACAAAATGTTGAATTATGGTAGGTTAGGATTGTAGATATAATTGTCTGTAGCTTTGGTTATGTACGGGAGGGATGAATAATTACGCTCTTAAGTCACTTAAGGGCATTCGAAAAATGATATCGTTTATAAAAACTGACAATAGGACTTATAAATGCGTTTATAAGTCACACACATCGCCTCTTCAAACAAGATAATTCATCATTTCGTTTAAGACAATAAATGTATTTATCTTTAAGCGTGTTATAGTAGTAACTTGCACTTCATTTAGAAAATAACGACTGTTCTAAATGAAGTGCCTACGAAGGCCTATTTGAATGAAACATTCATATAAATCAATAAACGTAACCGGAAATTGCAAATAATTTCACAAGTTGTGGATATCATGCAGTGTGGAATGTTCGGAGAGGAATTTTAATTGAATTGGAGCACCGCCAGTATAGGCCTCAAAAACCTATTACCAATACAAAGCGTGTTTGGAATGGAATAGGTCACTTTGATACAATTTAATCAAAAGGTATCTATTCTAGGGTTTTAGATTCCCTGATTTATCATGTGGTTTGAAAAATACATCTATTTTGTCAGAATATAAAATGAACTGTTACTGTGTTTTCGTTTAAGTTGGAATCTGAAAATTGTGGTATCAGACGATTTATCTTTCCTACGTGCCAGTTGAAGGTCTAAAGAAAATATATGGGCGTACAAAAGTTGACATTCATATTACTGAGTTTAATTTCTTACTTACAATATGCCGATTGATTGATTCGACTCCGACTATAGGTACCTATAGTCGGAGTTCAATCCGAGAGAATATTTGCGGTTTAACAATTTAACTATCAGTGTGATTATTGTGTTTAAAGTGTCTTAAACGATTTCTCAATGTCGTCAATACTTTGTTCTATCTATGTATATACTAAATATTTATTATATAATTCATACTTTTATATAAAAATCTCAAATAGGTACTTTTGCTATTCAAAAACAAGATCCTTCACACGTCGCTCATGATCACGCATGTCTGCGGTGTTGGTTCTAATTTAATTAATTTGCTAAAGCTTACCCCCCCCCCCCCCCCCTACCCCCCACTTACACCCCCCAGATCTTAAAGCTAAGAGCAGCTTTATTATATAAAAGATGTAACGCTATTGTTTCCCTTGTCTGTATGAAAATCGATCAAGTTTTAAGGACCAATTGAGAAGCTTTTGTGTGAACTTTCGCATATTTTTAACCGACTTCCCAAAACGAAGGAGGAGGTTCTCAATTCGGCCGGTATGTTTTTTTTTTTTTTTTTTTTTTTTTTTCTATGTATGTACATCGATTACGTCGCGGTTAATGGACCGATTCGCGTGATTCTTTTTTTGTTCGACGCGAAATAGCTGCCAAATGGTCCCATAAAAATTTCTTTCAGTTTGGTTTAGTAGTTTTTATTTTATAAGCATTATTGTTATTTCGACGATGTCATTTTGACGATACTTTGTATATTAGTATGTCGATAACTTTAACATTTCTAATCCGATTTGCGTAATTCTTTTTTTGTTCGTTAGGGTACATATTCAAGTTGGTACCCTGGTCATCTAGTCAGCATATGATGATGGGATCCCAAGGAAATCGTGAAGAACACTCAAATTATAAGCATATAACTGTTACGTTTCAGTCAATACCATACAGTTTGTTCAATTATTTGAGTTTGATGATGATTTCCTATGGATGAGCTGATGATGGAAGGTACAACTCCTCAAAGGATAGGAGTTCAGAGAAAATTCTTTCAAAATTATACGTGCATATGGATAGAGAATAGTATTCCTTGAGGCTATTAGGTTGACCTTGAAGGTTAATCTCATTAACGTTTAGGTTTAATAGTGTTCTGTGATTGTTAAATAAATAATAAGCCTACCCATACTTAAATCACTAAAAAGCAAAAAATAAAAATAAAACTACGTTAAAAAAAACCGACTTCCAAAAATACTAAAAAGCAAAAAATAACTAACGCAATTTATAACACTTTCCTCTACTTACCTACTGACTACTTATTCTTTCCGCTTGCTGCATGGTTTGAAGTCGGTGCCAAGCCATATATGAATAAAAAAATTACTTAAAGAAAAAAAATGGTGTAACAAATAAATTTCTACACGATAACCTACTAAGTACTAACCTACGTAAATAAATCAGAAATGACGATAAATGACAATAAGAAACAAATGAAAACGACGATGAGATATATGTAATTTACATTCTACAACTATAGTGGTCCTGTAAAGGACCGTTTATTTCTAAAATTTAGAAATTTAAATGCAAACGGTGCCAAAGTTTTTGTTGACCTTATTAAAACATGGAGAATCTTAACAAAGATCTTTTGTATATTGTTTACTAATTATGCTGTGGCTTGGCACCAACTTCAAACCAAGCAGTAAGCGGAGAGAATAAGTAGTCAGTAGGTAAGTAGAGGAAAGTGTTATAAATTGCGTTAGTTATTTTTTGCTTTTTAGTATTTTTGGAAGTCGGTTTTTTTTAACGTAGTTTTTTAAAGGTGACTTTTTGGTGGTTAATTTCCATGACACAAACATGGTAAAAATATGTTTATACGATTTGGTATAAAAGTACCTTTGGTTCTAATCCAGAATATATTCTATCGTTCTCCGAAAATTCCTCTAAATCCCTCCAGCAATTTTCACGCGAAAGAACAAACATCCATACACACATCATCATCATCATCTTCCTCGCCTTGTCCTATAGGGTCGGCTTTGTGCGTCATGTCCCTCCATTTCATTCGGTCAAATCCACATTCACTCCACATTCTCTCATATCATCTTTTACACAATCATACCATTCTTTCTTTGCCCTTCCCCTTACATCCATACACACGTACATTCTCATAAACTTTCACATCCATAATATAAAAGTAGGACGTGAAACGAACGTAAAACACGTCACACTTCTAACAAAGTACAAATTATAAGTCAATTATAGCTTTTAATTGGATTTCCTTTTTACTTATTTAGCGGAAGCCTCATTTGAAAGTATTTAAGGGAGTGAAAGGTATTTTTTCAAGTGATTTGCATTTGGGTCACGGATAATTTATCGTTTGTGTTTAACGTTCATTTCATTTGGAATCCTCTTTAGGTTGAGGAAAGATTTGTTTATATTCTCTGAAGATAAATACCCTATGTGCTATTTCAGAACATATTATAACTCCATACTGAATGACAGACACCTATCTATAATTTTTTTTGCATTTATAATAATAGTAATATATAGTTAAACATTTAATTCACACACTCACAAAATAATTTACATTACTATCGATAGTCGATAAATAATAATATATTATTCCCCACCCTATTAATGATCGAGTAGTTCGCGCTGATAAAATTTAATTTTAAACAGCATCCGAATATTGAAGCGAGAAATTGAAATGTTACGATACTCGACAATATTTGTACGAATGATTGCATTTATATATTTACTGTAGGTATATATATGTATATTATATGAACCGTTGAATGGATGTTCGTTACGGGTCGGGAATGTATACATATTTATATAATATATGTATAAGAGTAATCTGAATACATTTCGCATGTACATGTCATTTTAATGGTCATAACGAGTTGTCATATTAACTTACGCGTCCAGAAAAACGAATACTTATGTCGTCATCGAATCAATTTGAAAAGTATCTAATGAAATATTTATCCAATAGCATTGATTTTAACTCTCGGCTTACGTTTCGAGTTTGATAATGACAATTGGATGCTGATAGGCAATAATGTGTTAATAAAGATTATAATGTCCGTGTGATTTACGACTTTGTGAATCCATGTTTTATGTACTTTTATGTTTTAGATGACTTACACTTCTATAGAATGTAAAATACGCTATGCATTATAAAACTATACCAAAACCTTTGTTTTCGACCTTTTGTGGGTTGACACATTATTGCTTATCAACATCCAATTATATTAGCCTTCAGTGTCTTTCCTAATCTTAGTTGTAAGCTGAAGTTTTTACCTATAATAGAATGTAAACACATAAATGGTTTTGAATTTGATCTAACAGACAGATAGACAAATAAATAGATGCTCATACTATTATAAGTAGTCCTCAGTTTTAGTGAGTTCAAATAAATGAAACCCAAATTACACACATTCTGCTATTTGACAGTTTAAGGATTTCATCAACAAACGTCAATTAAAGGTCAATAAACCGACTTCAAAAAAGAGGGAGGAGATTTTAGAGGGCTAGAAATTTTATTCGTTAATCCATTCTATATTGCTACTATTATTTATATTGCACAAACACTTGTTTCACATAATTCAAAGTGTAAAGTTAACGTTTAATATTTACGTTCGGAGTGTAATCCACTTTAGTTTTAGGCTTAGAGCTGAGTTGAGAAAGGATTTTAATTTGCCGTCTGAAATAAAACCTTTTCGGGCACCGACTCTGAAAAATGTTTGCGGTTATGAAAAGGTTTAATTATTAATTTTGTACCCTCGCCTTTACCTGAGGCACCTGAGCTATGTTTACATTGTTTCTATATCTGTGCACGTCTACCTCATAAATATTAATATCATGTAACATTCATCCAATTCGAATAAAACCTTTTATGAAAAAATGCAGCAACAGGATTTAGCTTTTTCAATAAATGAATGCAGCATTTTAATTTACTAACGAATCGGCTTTATGTAGGCATGATGGTAACATAGATACACAGGTATCCAATATCTATTTTATTTAGGTATTTTTAATGAAATTATTGAAATGACAATATCGTTTTCTTGTTACAGTTGTGTTCCTGAGATACAGTTCTACTGAATTTATTAAGGTAAGTTAATTTCTAGTTTTTCAGTACGTTTTTCTCTCATAATAATAAACTGTCTTTTCTATGAAGATATAGCCTTTAAAAATCATATAACTTCTCTGCCAAGGGAATCCAAAAGATTGATTCAAATATCCGACCTTTATGAATTATCTGTGTGAAGGTGCGGGTCACCGCTAAACATAATCTTTTTCCATCCCTAATTTTATATTACATATCCACCAGCCAACTTAGACCCCTGTAACACCATTAACTTGACTTCCATCAGTACAAATATAGCAAACATTGGCATGTACCGGGGGTCTGGGTAAACTGGTACACGAATGGCCCGAAGGAATATTTTGATAAGATCAGGGATTTGGGAGATTTATCGTTGTTATAATTTACGGCGAAAGTTTTAATCTTTCATATTAGCGTTCCGTGTGCGGTTGGGAAAAACCGTGTCTTGAGATTGTATCGGGAAGTGCGGACATTAGTGGAGCGGTCGTTAATCAATGTCGTACGGGAAAAGTGTGATTTGGATTTACTGTTTGATGTGCTTAAGGGATGGTACAACTATTGACTATTTATTCAATAAAGTAACCGTGCTGAGCATTTTGCCGGCTCCTTTAAGTTGAAGACTGGCTGCCTAAATAGTACCTAACTTCGAGTTCAAGTGTCCTATTAGAGCCAAGATGAATTAAATGGACCTTTATTTGGTATTCTTTACAAAAAAAATCCCGTTTATTTTTGTTTTATTTTGTTACTAGTTGACCGCTCCTATTTGCCATAGCATAATGATTTATACATATAAACTTTCCTTAAGAATCATCCTATCTATTAAAAAAACGCATCAAAATCCGTTGCGTAGTTTTAAAGATCTAAGCATACATAGGGACGGCAGATAGCGACTTTGTTTTATACTATGTAGTGATTATATAAGCAAAAATTATGGAGGCCTATGCTCAGCAGTAGGTACCTAATTAAATATATAGTTTGATTGAATATATTTAGCTTTGTATTCTTAATCAGAATATCCACCATATACCTATAATATAAAATTGACAAACTGGTCGACTAAAATTGTATCTACTTAGTTAACATTTCGCTTTGTACTACATAATCGTTACTTAATGATATTAGCAGTAAACTGTATACACTTGTCAATTATTCCATCAAATAGACACGGTGTATCTGGCGGTACATATTTGATGTTCCGAGGCGCGCGCTCGGGGAGCCGCGGGATCCAATCTGTGTTAACCAATATATAGAAGACTAGCTGCCTCCCCGCAGTTTTACCCGCGTAGTTCCCGTTCCCGTGGGAATACAGGGATAAAATATAGCCTATGTTACTCGGGGATAATGTAGCTTTGCAAAGGTGAAAGAATTTTTGAAATCGGTCCAGTAGTTTCGGAGCCTATTCATTACAAACAAACAAACAAACAAACAAACAAACAAACAAACAAACAATCAAACAAACAAACAAACAAACAAACAAACAAACAAACAAATCTTTCCTCTTTATAATATTAGTATAGATAATAGTTGACTGTGAAACACATATTCTAGGTTATATTGTATTGATGTGTATTCGAACATAGCTAAAAAACTATGAAAAAAAACGAAGTAATAAGCCTTCACACTCAATTTATGAAACGTCGACTCTAATGCTCGGTTTGAAAGATTGAATTAACCTTCCAAGAAAATAGTGGAAATTGTATGCTAGAAGATAGATGTATTAAGTCAATTATCTATTCTAGTAAAATGGTACAAGCACGTTTAAATCTAATATATAAAAATCGCTTGCTGTCGAACTCCGTAACGGATTGACCGATTTTTATGTTTTGTTTTTGTATAAAGTATTTCAGCCTCCTACCAATTTTTTAATGGCACTTACTCGTAGTATATTACATATATGTCAAACCAACATTTGCCGGCTTGGCTTGTTATATAGAGTTTTAATTATTTACGTGTATTGTTTGTTCCTAAATTTCGTATGAGAAAGGAATATCAGATTCAAATAAGATCGAATTGCACCTTTATAATGTTGTCAACACACCATCTCAGAATGTATATTACTAACGTAACTTACTCTTTGTCGTGACATAAACAAGACAAAATATATATAACAGTGTCAAACTGTAATCGAGAACTTTCCACAAGCGAACTTTCATTACGACGAAACATCTCAAAGTGAGATAAAACATGTCAAACAAAACTTTTCATCACAACAAGATTTCGTATAGCCAACGCTGGAGAATATTTGGCGAGTCAACATCTCGATCTCGAGTAACAAAATATTTGCAAAATTTTACTTTTTACTTTACCAGCACTTTCAGGCCCTCGGAGGTCTATTTACATGAGAATCCCTAAGATAAGCATCGTCGATGTTCGGGACAAAGGCTGCGCGGCATCTGGGAGTACCAGGGCCGCAGACGTGGCGAGGAGCCAGCCGCCGCCGCCGTCGGCTTGGCAGGGCGCCATCCATCGATCGCTCATCGAGCGGGTCAACACACGACCTTCGCACCGCCCCAGAGATGGATACAATTCCAAATTTCCATCGCTGCGAGGCGAGACGGTAATGGCGGCACACGACGTGTACTCCTGCATATTTATGATGCCTCGGGATCGGTAACGAGTGAATTGTCGACTGTGTAAAGTCATAACTAGGTTTTTAGTCGGAAAACCAGGAAATAGAACACGTTTGTCTAGATTTATTATTTAAATTTTCTTCTTTATTGTTGTGGTTCTTTATGGTTTTAGATAATATTTGTTTCCACTCCACGGTTCTAATTAGGTTTAGTTTTGACTTCAAAAACGATTTAAAGATTAAATTATTCACAAATATCTGCCTCATACTTTAATAGTAAAATACCTATCTACCTTCGTCAAATGTAGAGAAATAGTTAAAAGCCCAAATAGCAATTTCAGGGCTACAGTAATAAAATGAAATTGTCAAGACATAATTAAGTGAAGTGGGTCGGGCCATAACATACGTTAAGTGATGTCCAATTAGCAGGCCGCTTCATAGAGTCCTCGTGAAAATATCAATAGGGCTTTTTGCTCACATCTTTTTTTAAATACATGTGAGAATCATCAATTATGAAGGATTTGTAAAGAAATCAGATGATACGAAATGATATCTTATTCATCCCATATTGAATTTTATATTCATTAAGTTATTGAATATCTAGGTACCTATATAATAAAAGTAATCCCGTCTGAAAATATAAAGCGAAATAAATGGCCGATTTCAATACTGGCTTTACATTATATATATGCAACCTTTTTGCCCTCAATTTAACAGAGATTTTAACAAAAAATCTTTTAAAAATATATTGCGTTTCATTTCAAAATTTACGATTTTTTACGATTCAATTTTATGATAGAGATTTAGATACATGTGCGATTTACATAACTTGAAGCATAAAGCAATTTAGCTGAGAAGGTTCAGTTGTTGAGTACAGAAGCTCAGCTTATTCGAGCTGGATCCCAGCTGAGTGGGGGAGCTTTACGACAATTTTATATACTTTTTTTATTGTTGTTTCCTTGGCGTGACGTGAATTTTGGTGAGAGACGTTGTCACGTCGGTCTACGTGTGTGCGTCTTAATACGCTAGAGATGATGTTTGAGACACTGTTTCAAATGTTGGATTGCTTTAGAAATGAATACGCGAATAGAATATATCCGCAATTTAACTCATACCATTCTTCCTTTATCTATCTAATGATCCGAGATAGGTAGATATTACAAATTTTGTTATATTTTTATTATATTTTGGCAGGTCGTGGGTTCAAGTGATACCCAGGACCAACTCTCCTATCCATGAGAATGTCTGTTTATTCTTTATGTGAATGTAAATATCTACCTACATATGTATGTAGTTAAGTAGTATCTGTAGTATGTCAGTTAATTATTTTGGAATCAGATTGATCATCTGTAAATGTCACATGAAATATATTTTATAAGGTGGACGGTCCGTCTGTCAACATACAAAAGCATTTTCATTCTCCAAAACGAATTGTTAATATAATTGTTCAAAGTAAAAACTTGAGTAATTAGTATGTTTGATTAGAGAGAGTAATTAGTCTCAGTAAAGTAAGTTTCAGTCTAGAATTGGTCTAATTACATTTTCTTCGACCCTTTGTTACAATTTATTATTTGGGACTCAGATAAATTTAAAGCCTATTGAGGCTGTTCATTGTTAGGTAGGCTATAAGTACTTTAGCTATTTGTGCTAAGTATACCTTACTTGTTTTCGTCCTGCAATCCCGGGAAATTATTATTTTCCCCGGAACAAAGTAATCTATGTGTTATACCAGACTGTTGTATCTATACTATCTTTGTACCGAATTTCATGCTGATCCGTTTATTAGTTTTTCCGTGAAAGAGTAACAAACATCCGTCATTGCAATCTTTTTTTATTTATAATAGTGGCTCCCCGCGGCTTCGCCCGCGTTCCCGGGGCATCTTCAATTTTCCCGGAACAAAGTCTATGTGTTATACCAGACTATAATCTATCTGTGTGCCGAATTTCATGCTGATCCGTTTATTAGTTTTTCCGTGAAGGAGTAACAAACATCCGTCACTGCAATCTTTCTTATGTATAATGTAAGTAGGATATATAGATATTAATATTATTATTATTGAAAGGCCACAGTGTTAAACTTTAGGCCAAAGGCCTACCCAATTTCAATCAAGCAATTCGCGAAATTTCAATGTATTAGTTAGGTATGTAGTTTTATAAAAACTTGAAAGAACCCGGGTAAAATACCTAGTCTATACAGAAACAACGACTTGTAGACTCCATACTTCATCTGTTGAAAAACTTTTCCACTTTCCTCCGTGTTCTTTAAGTTCGCTTTATAATTGCTGTTTC
Source organism: Thyatira batis (assembly GCA_905147785.2). Classification (NCBI taxonomy): domain Eukaryota; kingdom Metazoa; phylum Arthropoda; class Insecta; order Lepidoptera; family Drepanidae; genus Thyatira; species Thyatira batis. The sequence goes on along the minus strand of LR990508.1, from coordinate 7,733,241 downwards.
TTGAGCTTTTTGTGAAGCTTTCTCTATTTTCTTTTTACAATCTATAGCTATTCAAATGGTTCTGTTCGTCTCTAGGGAATTGCTTTATTGTTTTTGCTTTTTTGTTTCAATGTAGTCTTTTAACAACCATTTGATATAGTAATACTTCGCAGGTATATATTATTCGATGCTTTGTTCTATATCTATTGGAAAACGGTATATATAGTTAAAGTATTATTTATTTATTTATTTAATATATAGCACACAATACAGAATTATTGTGGCAAAAGCTATGTTGAGTACTGTGAATCTCAAGCTGCTGATTGTAGGTGGAGACTAGCTAGCAGGCAAATAGACAGAAATTAAGTTGTTTGTTGTTTTTATGAAATGAAATAAATTTATTAATTCAAATAGGCCTTAACAGGCACTTATGAAACGTCGACTCTAATGCTCTATATGCTTTATACCTAGTTGCTTATTATGTCATATGCATTCAGTAAAACGTTGTTTTCCCTTATTGTATATTACAGTTTGCTACAAACTGTCCGTGTGTATGTGTGCATGTGTTATGACCGGACCGGACACGTATTTATGTCCGGCGTGCAGTACGACCCGCCCATCGTTATATATGAGCCGTTCGGACATAATTTTCCTATGCAAATTTCTAGCATTCAATATAAGTAGGAGAATAGTTAAGTAAACCATTTAATAATGGGTTTTTACGGTGTAAATAATATTTCAAATTAAAGTAGGATTTTTGCACGTAATTTTAATTATATTGATTTTAATGAAATTAGTAATGGAGCTATGATATTATGTCGTTTAATATTTCAGTCATTAAAAGTATTATTTATCATCCTAAAATAATGCAGATAAGATAATAATTATAATTATCCAGGGACATTTTTTACACACAGCCAATCTGAATCCAAACTAAGCAGAGCTTGTATCCATTGATATACTTAGTTAAATAGTAACTACCTATGTTTGAAAATGTCCCCTCGTGAAAAACATTTTATTCCTGCCCAATTAACACGTGAAACCAATTTGTATTCTATCATATAGAATGTAGAGTACATTTTTGATTGATGTATGTAATTCAATCTAGGCCCAACTATGCGACCGCAGCCCGCGCGACGCGACGTGCCATCCGACGAGTTTGAATATCAATTTTATTTGCATATACATTTAGTTTAAATTCCAACGAAAACCGCAAACGTGATGTGTCGAAATCCCGTGGATTTGTATAATACTATTGTATTGTTTCATTACAGTTTTTGGAAGATTTTCTCATTATACTTTAAATTATCATGTCTGGTCGCAGGTTCGAATTTCATCTAGAGCAAATCCTACTAATATTATAAAGGCGAAAGTTTGTAAGTATGGATGTATGGATGTTTGTTACTCTTTCACGTAAAAACTACTGAATGGATTTGAATGAAATTTGGAATAAAGATAGCTTATAACCTGGATTAACATATAGGCTACTTTTTATCCCGGGAAAATGGAAGACCTCCCGGGTACGCGGGTGAAACCGCGGGGAGCCACTAGTATTTCATACTTTTCTTTTACGTTACCCGCATTCCCGGGAGATCTTCCATCTTCCCGGGATAAAAAGTAGCCTTCGTCCTTTCTCAGGTTCTAGACTATCTGTGTACCAAATTTAATTTAAATCGTTTCATTAGTTTTAGCGTAAAAGCGAGAGTTACTTTCGCATTTATAATACCTGTTAGTTAGGATCTATTAGTTCTATAAAATATCATCTATCTAGTTACCATATTACAAGCTCGGTTCGGAAGAAGATATCTCAGGTTTTGAATCTGCCAGCCCTATTTAATAAGGTTCCCAATGCAAGGGTGCTTTATGTAAATTACCATATAAACAAAGGATTTGGCAAATTATTTCAGACAACTTTAAAATATAGTTGAACATGTAGGTACCCTCACCACCCTTCTGATAGATTTAAGCTTTAACAACGTACAAAATAGTTTTTAAACTACACAAAGTCCATCGACCAAACCTCCATACCTCACTTCACTAAATACTCAAGAATAGTTTTGTTCGTGAATATAAACGTGGGGGTTCTCGAACAAACTTGTAAAAGCCGTCATAAACTATTCACAAGTCTTATCTAAGTCGTAAATATGTTGGACACGGGCTACCGGACTATAAAGCCCTCACTCCCATTATAAACCAGCCCTTATCAGACCCTGCGTAATCTGAGCAATGATTAAACATCTCGCCCTATCCTGTACCCTACTTTACAGGGTATCAGGATATACCGGCGCCCCTTGGAAGTTTCTCAAACATTTTTGGTTTCGCCCCCTCTTGGTCTACTCATATTTCTTATTGAGACAGTAATATTTCCTCTTCCCGTAATTGGATATTGAATAAATTTATGAATGTAAGTCAAACTGAATCTAATCGTTGTTAAAAACTTTAAGGACCTATTTTTTATTGGTGTTTTAGCTATTATCATTGATATATTAATTATATTATTTATTTGAGCCGTCTCTCGTGAGAAGGAAGTTAATTTGAATTTACCTTATTCTATAATCGTAATCAAATCTGTTATATTGACACCTATTTCATCTTTATACAAGAGTTACCCACATGACTAAGAAAAGTTCCCTTAAATAGTCAAAAGGGGACTGTTTGAGAACCAGTGCCTCAAAACACCATCAATTTCTTCCTTCAATATAACTGTACCTTCGCATGGAGGTCACATCTGTACAATTTACGACTCTTATTACATTACTTATCACTCACCATCAGATGGAACCTCCAGCTTGCTTTCAGCCTGGGGGAATAAAAAATAAAATGCTCATGGGATTATAATGGTAATTGAAATTGACGTTAACTGTTTACCAGCGGGTTTTAGAATTGTATCTACATATATTCGATCGACGAATACGGAAAATTGGACGTTTGTTCATGTATTTTATGAATCTATATTTGATTGGTTAAAATAAATGAAGACTTATCTAATACAGGTACATTTATTTGGTTTAACTCTGAAAATTTGTTAAATAAAAATACGCACATAATGCTCGGTTGAGAAGGTTTCTTTAGCTGAGAGGAGAAAATAAATACTATATTCCTTATTTACTTCAAAATTACATACCTGTTTAAAAATATAACACTGGTCATATTGTAGAGAACTAATGCTTAGTTCAATAAACAAAGTTAAATCTTTTACTTAATTATCACAATCTTTAAGTACCTATAGGTTTGTGAAACTATCGAACAAATTGTCCATTATCCAAATACGTTTTGACCATACTGTTTAAAACTTACGCGCGATATATTTCATGTAAATGTCGAGTTATCTGCAGCAGGGATGCTATCACAGGAAATTGAGTGAGCTTTATCCGCCATAAAATAGCTTATGTGATTTAGTTTGAGCTTTTACCCGTGTAGCTTTATGTTATGTGGAAATTGTGATCTTAAGATATTGAACTTTGGGTTGTTTTTTATGTGTACGCTTGTTTGACCACAATTTTGTATAGGTTATAGTATAAATGGGTATCAGACGAATTATCTTTAAATGGGTGAAAAATGTAATGCGAGGGAGATTTTTCAAATATTTTACCTGACTAAGGCGAAAAGGAGAGTTACGGTTTCGACCCACATGTATTTATTTAGATACAAGCATAACTTTTAAGTATTTCAGTAAAGTTGGTAATTTTATTAGACATATTATGCATATGAATTTAAGAAGATTTCAAGTTTCAAGAGGTATAAAAAACATGAAAAGTAGTTTTCTATCTGTTTATAAAATGAGGATGCAAAGCGTAGTGTTCGCATTTTCACATAGTTCATTTCGAATATTTTGTTAGGTAAATCTCTGCACAATTTCCAAGTTAAACTTCGCCTTAAAAATTCTTGAACAAATCTTGCTGAAAACTGAAAATTCTCAGCACTTTGTAAATGTAAGAATCTCATAACTGTGCATTCCTGAACTGGGGATTAAACAATGTTTATTACCAATTTAATAGTTTCTCTCGCTTTAATAACTTAGCGAATTGCTTTGAGTGTTAAAAACTGTAGGTATTGCAAGAAGGAAAAACTGTTGTGTTTTTGCAAAAAGTTGCAATCCTTTTAAAGTAATTGTGAAAAGATAAAAACGCGAATGGGAACAGCTGTGTTGTTTTGTAATTGCTGAGGCATCGCCAAAGCGTTACTAGCTGCCGCCCGCGGTTTTACCTTCAGTCAACTCTAGATCTACACAAACTCTTATTATTTTATTTCCATATGAACATGATTACAAGCAGCATTTGAATACCAATAATAGTTTAATTAATACTTAATTTGGTTCAGATGTTTAGGAGTTTTGAGCTAAACAACAGTCTTAGTTATATATTTAAATAAATAGATGTAACTTAAGTTAACATTTTTCATAATCCATTACCGAAATGACAAAGGTTACAAGTATAATTTTTACCATTTTGAAGCAATTGAAAGTTAAAAAAAAATACCATAGTAAGAGTTATTGTAGAAGTAGTACAAAGGACAGGCTTTAAATAACTCACAAAGAGGGACCCCCGGGGTCGATAGCTCGCATGAAGGGGACCTCATTCACCTTACAAACGTACCTATTTACTATTCACGACTGTGCGTAGGGATTTTGTTTAAATCTTGATATGTGAAGTTTTTGTGTCACCGTTGGACTAGTTTGTTTTTTGAGAAATTGGGAGTTATACTTGTTTGCGTACCGGCCTGTGGAAACAAGCTCTTGTCTGTCACTGCTAATTGGGTAGGGATATAAATTGTGTATGTATAAATATCTTAAATCTTAAATTTTACAAAGTTTCGAACAGTGTAGCAAATCGGTCCAGTAGTTTTTTACTTTATTCGTTACAAACATACAAAAATGTTCATTCCTCTTTATAATATGAGTGCTGAAGTTTAGACAAATTAATACTATAATATTAACAGAGTTACTTTCGCATTTTTTATAATTATAGAGAAGTTTTAAAATATTATTAAAGTTCTTACATACGATAATGTTGCATATTAATTACATTAGTTTATTTCGAGTTTTCAAAAAGTATCTCATGTTTACGCCTTTGTATCTAAGTTTGAAGTCTCATTAATTATGTTTAAACTACTACAATTATAGTTGTACCGACTCACGATCATGAGGGTGCCGGTTCAAATCCCTGGCCCGTACCTCTGAGTTTATAAATACTAACGTACGGATTCACACCACTGGCTTTCGGTGAAGGAAAACATCGTGAGGAAACCTGCATGCCTGAGATGTCACAATTAAAGGCATGTGAAGTCCGCCAATCCGCACTGGGCCCGCGTGGTGGACTATGGGCTAAATCCCCTCGATGTTAGGGAGGCTCGAGCTCCTCGGTGGAGACGTATATGAGATGATGATGATGATGACTACAATTATATACCTAGTTTTTCAACTAACTGATAACCAAAGTTAAGTTGTTTGTTATCAGAAAAGCAATGCTTAAAGTGTCCCTGGATATTTATTTATAGCAGCCGCTAACATCTCGTTATCCGTACATTTCCTAAAAACCCCAAGCAACAAAAGTACATAACTCAAGTGGAACTAAGATTAAGTACGGGAACTGTCACAACTGTGCTGGAGACTGTACTCGCTGCTCTGAATGGATCTCATTTCCTCGCCCCTTATATTTAGCGTTGCTTTTTCGAGACGCCTCACACTGTGGCTCGGTATATAGGTACTTACATAACATTATATATGTATGTTATGTAATACATACTGTTCCACTTCCTACCCTGCTAATATCCTAATATACATAATTAATATTATAAATTCGAAAGTAACTCTGTCTGTCTGTCTGTTACGCTTTCACGCTAAAACTACTGAACCGATTTAAATGAAATTTGGTACACAGATTATCCAGAACCTGAGAAAGGTTAAGGCTACTTTTTATCCCGGGAAAATTGAAGATCCCCGGGAACGCGGGCGAAGCTGCGGGGAGCCGCTATTATTTATATAAATCCGAAAGTTTGTAAGGCTTTACATTAAACTTAGTAAACATATCACCCGCGTAGTTCCCCTTCCCGTTCGAATACGGGGATGAAATATAGCCTATGTTACTCTCTGATAATGTAGCTTTCCATTGGTGAAAGGTTTAGGAGCCTATTACAAACAATTTAACAAAAATTCTAATACTTTATTATAGTTTAGATGTCGACTATAAAGACACATAGGAAAATTAAACACATGGACGGACGGACAAAACCGTAAAATAAATACTTTTTAGATTATCTATATACTGGTAGCATCACTTACGGGGCTTTTTTGTTTTAAGATTCCGATATCTCACACTGCTGCAGGCGCCATGATGACGAATTAATTGAAGAAAAATGAAAACGGCTCTTTTGGTACTAGTATTGTATACCACAACAAAAAACTAGACTCACAATTGAAATACTGCAGTTAAAAATTGAAATCCGTACAGAATCAAATTAATATACATACTACACTATGCGTGTATAATTGTATTGCAGTGTTGCCATGTATAGAATGTTTTTCCGTACCAAAGTCTGGTAGTAATAACTTTTTCGTGCACTGAATAAACTTTCCAATTGCATTTTTTACGTTACATATCGAAATAAAAAAATGCGCAACATGATATGTATCCTGCAGGTTGAAAACGAAGCTCAGATGAAAGCATCGAAATTCTTTTACAATGGATTCTGGCAACATTTCGTAGTAACAGTGAAAAATATCGTTTCGCAAATTCCAATAGAATTCCACGTTTCAAAGAAGAATATGCAGCTGTAATTAAACTGGTGAAATTCCAGAACTTCATGGAGTACGTACAGGGTGTATCTGTTTGAATACCTGCTGGGAAGCGACTCGGAAAATTGCGTTAGTGAACAAGAACAGCCTGTATGACGTGACGTCATGCTTCTGTGTAGGATAGGGATTTGAATTTATTAAACGTTTTTTGTTTCAAAGTGAATGTACCTAATTTATAAATGAGAGTAATGTACATTTTAATTAATGTACTTACTCTATCAGCTATCCAGATATCAAAGCGCTACTTATACCTGCCGGTTGGCTTTGTGTTAAGCAACCATGACTTTCAAACCGCTAGTCGTTAGTTCAATTTTCACCCATAAACATTTATGTGCATAAACATATTTCTTCTCTGTTATGATGTAAATATCCAGTTATCTATGTAGTTATAGTACAAGTTTGCTTAGTTTGGAATCTGAATAGCCGTCTTGAAAAAATGTCCTAGGATTTGCAAAAACCGCATGTGATCAAAATCCAAAAATATTAAACAAATCTTTAAAATAACATGTTTTCACTCCACAGTTCTTGCAATATAATTGCTCGTGAACTTCTATATGTACCTAGTTAGTTCACAATGCGGGAAGAACAATAAATCCCGACCTCACTATGCACTGTATTATATTGCATGTGTATTGTACCTATTGATTACTACCAACCAAGGGCCTATATTAGACTAGTGGCTCCCCGCGGTTTTACGCGCGTTCCCAGGGAACCTTATATTTTCCGGGGATAAAAAGTAGCCTATGTCCTTTCTCAGGCTTTAGACTATCTGTGTGCCAAATTTTGTTTAAATCTGTTATGTAGTTTTAGCGTGAAAGCGAAACAGATAGAGATACTTTCGCATTTATAATATTAGTAAGGATTACTAGATGATCCGGCGCAACTCGTTAGCGTTACTTCCCCGTTTTTGCAACATTTTCATTGACGCTTAGCTCCTTTTAGTTGTAGCGTCATCATAAATAGCCTTTAACCTTCTTGTAATGGGCTATCTAATATTGAATTATTTTTATAAATCGGACCTATAATTCCTGAGATTTCCTCCTGGCTTCATAATGCGTAAAAATGTGTAAAGGCATGTGTAAAAAATTTCTAAAGATATAATATTTTAGTACATTTTTACCTAATGTGGCTATGTTATACCTTAATTTTACCAATATTACTCACAATTTGACAACTTAACGTACATTTTATACACACACAAATTGATATCTAAAATATACGTGCTACGGCGTAGCGTGACCGTAGCAAAGTGCTACGACGGTATGCTTTTGATATGAACAAACAACACAATATCTGTATAGGATTGGTTTGTTTGTCTGTTTATTGTTTGTCGGCGCCATGTTTGGTTATGTCACGATATAAACGTATTGTGCCTTCATTGTTTGTACTATGTACCTACGAATTTAACGATCATTATCAACCTTTGTTATTGAATCATAATGTATGTATGGTATTTGTAATTAAATTAATTTTATGTATTATTTTGAAAGTATAAATAATAAATATCCTGGGACATTTTTCACACACGGCCAATCTGATTCCAAATTTAGCATCAAAGTGAGCTTGTGTTATGGTAATCAGATAGCTGATATACTACATATACTACTTCTAAATACATACTTATATAGATATTTACATCCAGACATAGGACAAACAGACATATTCGTGCATACAAATGTTTGTCCTGGGTGGGATTTGAACCCACGACCCGCGGCTTGAAAGTCAGGGTCACTAACCACAAAGCCAACCGGGCTGTCAGATAGTATATAATACTATATTGTGCTTTTAATAATAATTTATGTAATTTAATAGTAATATTAGGTATATGGTATGGACATAGAATTCAGAGGGATGAAGATCATGCTCCGAGGAGAGTTATCAAGGTGGATATTCATTTGGTAGCTTAAAATATTTTCTATATTGATACTGAAAGCATAAAGTTATAACATGTTACTAGCAAAAAGTAAAACATAATACATTGAAATCTAAATATATTTTATTCCTATAGGCTCTGATAAATCGTCATCCCAAAATGTCGGAAGCATTGTAAATGTAGATAGAAAATCTAGAAAACTATTGCTTTTGTTCTATACCGTTTTGACGGTAGAAAAATTTCAAATCCATTATTTCCAAAGCGCATAAGTGAGGAAATACACTAGACACAAAAAGTTAGGGATATAAATAAAATTCGAAAATTTAGGGCGATTTTCAACGAGCTGTAACTCCGAGGAAAATGATCCCACAGCAAAAAATAGAACACCAAACTGTAGCTTCAAGTGTCTTGTTTTTGGATATGGTCATGATTTTTTTGTATCATGTCTGGATCTGGAGAAATTCTATGGAATCTACCAAGGAAAAAAAAATGCTAATTTTTTGTCATCGAAAAAAAGGTCTATGGGCTTCAAAAATGTTTTTTTTATTGTTTTTGTTAAATGTTCTGTCAGAAAATTTCATGCCCTTTAATTTGTTGTAATTAAGAAGCCTGTACAATGATTTATCACGGAGTTATTGTCAATCAACCGAAAAAAGAACTTTTTAACTTTGTCAGTCAATAACTCTGAGAATAATGATTGTATGGGAAATCGAAGATGGGTTTTGAAAAGAACACAGTATTCTCTATAAGAAAACGTGAACGGCTTTTGTCGAAAACATTTTGATTCACTCAAAAACTTTGACTGAAAAAAAGGCGAAAATTTGCATAATTAAGGATATTTAGGTAACTTGGTATAACTTTGGATTAAATCAATGAATGAAGGATATCGTCGGTAATTTTTTAACCTTAAAGTGTCCCGGAAAATCCCTGAAAAACTCAAAGCGCTGCAATGCTTCTTACTTAGTGTCCCGAGGCTCTAAATTTATTGTTTTCGCTAAAAACACCATTATGAACAATGGTTCGATTTCAATCATTTTTTCAATGAAAACATTTTTTTTTCTCAATAATCTTTATTGCTTTGATGAAAATGATCGACTTTTTATTCAAAATGTCGAATAGAAAAAAAAAACATTCGATGATCTGTCATCATGCGAGAGCGCTTACGAGCAGTGACCCAAAACAGAGGCAATACGCGGTACTGAATTGTGACCTGTATACGTGCAGACCCTTCAATAGCTACAGATGGACACACAGACAGACGGACAGACAAACATACACACACACACAAAGTCAAGAAAAAAAAGAAAATAAAAAAAAAGTTTTTTTTTTTCTATCCAAATTTTTTTAATTAAACCGATCTTTTACATCAAAGCAATAAAGGTTATTGAGAAAAAAAATATGTTTTCTTTGAAAAAATGATTAAAATCCAACCATCGTTTATAACCGTGATTTTAGCTAAAACAATAAATTTAAACCCTCGGGTCACTAAGAAAGAAGAATTGCAGCGCTTTGAATTTTTCAGGGATTTTCCGGGATACTTTAAGGTTAAAAAATTACCAACGATATCCTTCATTCATCCATTTTATCCCAAGCTATACCAAGTTATCTAAATATCCTTAATTATGCAAATTTTCGTCTTTTTTTCGGTCAAAGTTTTTGAGTGAATCAAAATGTTTTCGACAAAAGCCGTTCACGTTTTCTTATAGAAAATATTGTGTAGTTTTCAAAACCTTTCTTAGATTTCCTATACGATCATTATCCTTAGAGTTATTGATCGTCAAAGTTAAAAACTTCTTTTTTCGGTTGATTGACAATAACTCCGTGGTAAATCATTGTACAGGCTTCTTAATTACAACAAATTAAAGGGCATTAAATATCCTAAAAGAGGATTTGACAAAAACCATAAAAAATCATTTTTGAAGCCCATATGCCCTTTTTTAGACGACAGAAAATTTGTTATTTTTTTTCCTCGGTACTTTTCTTTGTATTTCTCCAGATCCAAACATAATACAAAAAATTCATGGTCATATCTGTAAACTAGACACTTGTAGCTACAATTTGGTTTTCTTTTTTTTTGCTGTAAGATTATTTAACGCGAAGTTACAACTCGTTGAAAATCACCCAAAAATCTCCATATTTTTTTATATCCTTAACTTTTTGTGTCTAGTGTATAAAAGTGGAAGTTTTGCACAAAGTTTACACTGGAGCTGACAACTCCAAGACTTGGGGATTCAACTTTGAAGTTCGGTTTGAGTCGACTTAGATATGTCGGTGTTTTATTGCTCAACTAGTTATGCCCGCGGGTTTACTTGAGTTCTCAGGGGGATGTGTGTAATAGTGGTGTGAATTAGGGGTCGTAAGTTTGCCTAGAACGAACATGTTTTGTGTCTGGATATAAACGTCCTATACATCTAGCTATGTATTATTTAAATTAGTAGGTATAATAGTTATCTGGTAAACATAGCACAAGGTCTGATTAGGCTGGAATCATACTGGCGTTGTTTAAAAATGTCTCAGGATAGTAACTATATAGGACATGAAGCCTATGTCATATCCTAGTCTGTCTATTTACCAACTTCATTAATTTAATAGTAAAACCTCTTTGTAGTTTGTAATTAGATAACCATACCGAAATAAAATCCCTTTAACATATACCTAATCCAAAACAATCATAGCATTGAAATCTTCAAATCCCAAACATCTTATCACTTATTACTTGTATATCTCGCGGTAACCTTAACGCGATTATTTCGTAATGTTTGTGAATACTTCGCGGAAACGATTTGTATCCCCTGATTACCCTGGAGGAGGGAAGAGAGGAGGGAGGGGATTGGATAGCGGGTAATAAGCATATTCTTCTCATTTATTAACGCCACAGCCGCCACCGTGCTCCGTCCGGGACACGCTATATGTATTATTCACTGGCGAGTTTACGCGTCGGCTTTGTTACAAATAGATGTTTAAGTATATACAAGCGGACTCTGCAGACGTAGTCCTCCCCAAAAAAACAGCGTCACCTACAATCTATACTAATATTATAAAGGAGTAGAGTTTGTTTGTTTGTTTGAAGCTGCTTAGGTATAAGGTAGGTGACAAACACGCATGAAGTAGAATTATATATAATACTAGTTGACCCGCGCAACTTCGTTAGCGTCACTTGCCCGTTTTGGCAACAGTTTGATTGATGCTCCGCGCCTATTCGTCATAGCGTAATGATTTATACATAAAACCTTTTTTTTTTTTTTATTTTTTTTTTTTATGTCAAAAGGTTGACAAACAGGCTGACGGCCCACCTGATGGTAAGTGGTCACCGCCGCCTATGGACATTTGCAATACCAAGGGGATCGCCGATGTGTTGCCGACCTTGAAGAGTTCTCTTCACGCTCTTCTTGAAGAACCCCATATCGAAGTGCGGAGGGAAAACCGTAGCGGGAAGCCCATTCCACAAACCAATGGTCCGCAATAGGAACGTCCGACTGAATCGCAGGGTGGACGATCGCGGCGGTTCGAGTATATGAGGATGAGCTCCACATCTACGGCGAGAGGTGCGATGATAAAAAGGCGAAGATGGCACCAAGTCAAACAGTTCTTGAGAACACTCCCCATTGTAGAGACGGTAGAACACGCAGAGAGAGCCTATATCACGCCTAAGGCTAAGAGGTTCTAAACCGTCGGTGAGTTTGGGATCGTCAATAATACGGGTGGCCCGCTTTTGTACCGAGGCAAGTGGATCGAGCTGGTAAGCGGGTGCGCCTGCCCAGAGATGTGAGCAGTACTCCATGTGCGGCCTGACCTGCGCTTTATAAAGCTGCATCCGCTGAAGTGGTGTGAAATACCACTTGGACTTATTAAGCACACCCAGCTTTTTACAGGCCAGTTTGGCTTTGCTCTCCAGATGACCTCGGAACTGGACATCACTCGCAATGTCGACACCGAGGATCCCAATACTCTCTGAGATGGTGAGGGGAGTGTCTCCGAACATCGGTGACACTACGAATGGGGTTTTTTTCGCTGTGAACGCGCTGACTTGTGTCTTCGAGGGGTTAAATCGGACTAAATTAAGTCTCCCCCACTCTGAGACCCGCTCCAAGGAGGCCTCAACTTCCGACACAAGCCGCGTTCGGCTTTCCTCCACCAGGGACCGAGGGATGTTAGCACGGCCGCTGTAAAGTGCATCACCTGTGCTGTCATCCGCATAGCAGTGAATGCTGGGAATTTCCAGCATGTCATTGATATGCAGGATGAACAGTGTAGGAGATAGCACGCAGCCTTGCGGTACACCAGCATTAATGTTCTTGATGTCGGAGCAACAGCCATCAACAACGACCTTGATGCTCCGATTATCAAGAAAACTGGACACCCATGTGCACAGTCCCTCGGGAATTCCGTACGACGGTAGCTTCGAAAGAAGTGCCCTATGCCAGACCCGATCGAAGGCCTTGGCGATATCCAGGCTAACTGCCAGTGCCTCGCCTTTGCTCTCTATGGCTTCAGCCCACCGGTGCGTCAGGTAAACAAGGAGATCACCAGCTGAGCGACCACGGCGGAAGCCATACTGACGGTCGCTTATCAGCTGGTGCTCTTCCAGATAACTGAGGAGCTGTGTGTTAATCACCTGCTCCATCACCTTAGAGAGGAGGGAGGTTATCGCAATAGGCCTATAGTTGGATGGGTCTGATCGGTCCCCCTTTTTGGGTATTGGGTGGACAACGGCGGTCTTCCACGAAGAAGGAACACGTCCGGCGGTATAGGAAAGCCTGAACAAACGCGTCAACACTGGAGACAACTCTGGAGCACACGTCCTTAGCACAATGGCGGGGATACCGTCCGGCCCACTCGACTTCCGGACGTCGAGGGAAAACAACGCCCGCCGGACAGCGGTTTGCTTGAAGCAAACTTCCGGCATTGAGCTGTCACACCGCGAGATACTGGGCGGTGGGGTTCCCCCGTCGTCGAGCGTCGAATTAGAAGCAAAAAGATCTGCCAAAAGATCGGCTTTCTCTTTTGCAGTGTGGGCCAGAGAGTCAACTTGTGTGCGCAATGGAGGAAGCGACGACCGACAGAAGTTCCCCTCGACAGCTTTGGCGAGCGACCAGAATGCACGGCTCCCTGAAGGGAAGCTTGCAAGACGATCGCCAATTCTGCCGATATGCTGGAACTTCGCTCTGGCAATTTGCTTCTTGCATGACCTAGAGGCAGAGTTGTATATTTTTCTCAATTTGGATTTCTCCGGATCATTTCGAGCATGCGCTTTGGTCCAGGCTCGATAGGCATCTTGCTTTAGACTAGTAGCCTTAGCACTAGGCCCATCGAACCAGGGCTGACTCGGCCCTCCAATGGGGATTACAGAGCTAGGAATGTAACATTCCATACCCTGCACCACGACACTGGTGACAGAGTCTGCGCAGCTGTCCGGGTCGTCCGACGAGAAACAAATCTGCCTCCATGGGTAGGACGAATAAAACTCCCGCAGTCCATCCCAATCTGCTGACCGATAATGCCAAACTTTACGCGTCTCGGGGGGTCGAGATCTTTCTGGTTGCGTTAGTGGCGCGTCAGACTGGACCAGGCAGTGGTCGGATGATCCAAGAGGAGCTCCGACGGAGACCCGGTAACCATCTGCACGAGTGGTCAGCAGAAGGTCTAACAGAGAAGGCTCGTGGTTCTCGATGTCCGGGATTCGGGTTGCAGCCTGCACCAGTTGCGAGAAACCATAGGCCAGAGCAAAGTCATAGACAATTTTCCCAGCGTGGTCGGTCCGCGGAGACCCCAACCACTCAGTATGATGAGCATTGAAGTCACCGAGAACAATCACTTCAGCTGAGGGATATTGTTCCAGCACACTGTCGGCCGCATCTTGGACGCGTCCAAAGAAGCGAGTGGTCTCAGCATCACCACGATGAGACCTGTAGAGGCACGCGTATATACGGGTTAATCCACCGTGGTCTACGCGCACCCAGAGAGTAGACAGGTCTCTGTCTTCAAGGTTACTAAGACGGCGACAACAGATACCGTCCCGGACGAACAGACACACCCCGGCTTTTGGAACGAACAAATGCTCGAGACTGTAGCCGGGGAAGTATAGATACGATGAATCAGCCGGGCAGGATATCTGCGTTTCCGTCAAAAAGAGCAAGGCCGGCTTCGCTGTCTCAAGATGGTGGTGGACAGCGTTGATGTTGCTATGGAGCCCCCTGATATTGCAAAAGTCCACACGAAGTGTGGAAGGGGGAGCCGCTGAGCTACTATTTTTCCTTCTTTTTTTTAGTGACCATTATTGAGAGCGACAAAAGAGAATGTGAGATAGGAAGTGTGCAGTTCGTTTATTGGCAGGGGCAAAGAGCAGAAGATAAGAGCCGACCAAAAATGGGGTGACAGATTGTGAGATTGACATGGGGGACGGAAGGGCCCCCGGTCCCCCCCGGGAGTGTAAGTCGGGTCCCACTCCGGTCTCCTCCTCCGGCACGACAGACACTCACCGGGACTTTACGCACAGTTGGCGGGACAGCCTCCTGGGCTGGAGGTTAGAAGTAATGCCCAGGTTCGGGTCCCCTACTAACCGGCGGGCGGCCAGCGGACAACCGTTTCACCGGGTCTCCCTGGCCCCCACGTCAACCCGACAAGCCACACTCATCAAGATCGACTGCAACACCCCGCGGGACCCCACCAATACACGGACTGCACAGTTCGGACAAAAGGGGGGCTGGCTCTCCTAAACCCTGTCGGAACACAGCGGGAGCTGCTTTGCGACAGATTTATTCATTCAGGGGGGTGGTCGCTAGCCAGTCGAACCGGGGTTCTACCACCAAGCAGAGCGGCGTTGGGATTACGTGGGGCCGCCGCCCGGTCCACCACAACCCTGAGAGGGATCCTTATGTGCCAGAGCCTCGTTTGTTGATCGGCAGGGTGCACCACGAGCAGGTGAGGTTGACTGGAGCCAGAAGATGTTATGAAAAGGCCCCTTACACCCCAAAACCTTCCTTAAGAATCACTCTATCTATTTAAAAAACCGCATCAAAATCCGTTGCGTAGTTTTAAAGATCTAAGCATAGGTACATAGCGACAGACACTGCGTATAGCGACTTTGTTTTATACTATGTAGTGAGATATCCAGGCAGAACAAAAAGTCGTGGCCATGCAAAGAAATTCTTGTGTTGAGGTTGTCGATCCCACGACAAGTGGAATGTAAATCAGAACCACAAAGCCAACAACGGTCAAATATCTAGCCAGTTATCTAAAAAGGGAAATCTTAACTTTGATTGGATGGATGTTTGCTACTCAATCAGCTGATCAGCTGATGGCGACCTAATCTCTATTTATATTTCGGGTCAATTTTAATTCCACTGGTACACGAGTGAAACCACAAAGCGGAAGTTAGTGTTCGTACAGATTAGCACTTTCTACAAAAACTGTTTTAGTGATTAATTGTTATATGAGGTTTTTTGCGCTTTTTATATTTTTTTTGTTAGAGCCGTATTTATGTTTGCAAAAGCATAGTTAAATAAAAAATATTATTGTTCATTCATTTGAATCAGGTATCTAAAAATACTAGTTGAATTCGTTCATCACGTTTGAATTATAAATTCGAGAGCAAAAAAAAAACTATGTTCTATTGCAGGGGTCATCGATTTTTCATTTTAAAACTGTGTTGCGATCGACCCATTTCTTAGATAGATGTTTATGTAATGTGCTTTTATACAAACAATGTTTCTTGCAAGTTCTATGATTACTAGAAACGTAACTAGATACTAGAACGTATTTTTATATTTATATTAATTTTTTATTATATTTATATTTCTTCTTCCTGCCCTTATCCCGCCTAAACAGGTTCGGCACAACAAGTGTTTTTCTTCCATTCCTCTCTGTCAGCCGTCATTTCAGTCATCACTCCCCTCTTACACATATCGCCTTTCACACAATCCATCCATACTTTCTTCGGTCTTCCTCTACTTTTACGACCATCCTGCACATTCATAACTTTCCTCGTAACACGATTTTCATCCCTCCGCATTATGTGTCCATGCCATGACAACCTATGGCTCCTCACTTTCTCCGTTACTGGCGCTACTTTATTTATATTTATTGTGGAACTTGTAAGTGATCGACAAAAAGTGGTTCGCGATCGACCACAATTTGTCTTGTTGATCAAAATGTCGATCAAAATTTGTCTTGTTGGCCACCCCTGTTCTATTGCATTGATTTTTCGATTGCCTTTAATCTGTACATACACGCTACAGTCAACGTTATAATACACAATAATTTAAAGACTACAATAGCGTGGCATACAGTATTGTGTTTATTAGCTAACAGGGTTATGTTATTGATTGTCTGTTTGTGTATAATTTATTTGCTATTGATTATAGTTGTCAGGCGCCACGGTTGATATATGGTAGCATTTAGTAGTAAGCCTTCTATTATTGTCAAGAAAGGGCTCGAGGTAGTACTTAGGGGGAAAAGCTTTGCCTATATTATTTCTTAGTCATAATAAAGATACTAAGGCGAAGTTATAAAATATATTAATGTTAGATACGATAGGAAAATAGCTTATATAATGTTATTTTGAGGATTCTTTGGAGGTTTTTATCTATACTAATATTATAAAGCTGATTTGTTTGCTTGAACGCGCTAATCTCAGGGACTATAGGTCCGATTTGAAAAATTATTTCAGTGTTAGATAGCCTATTTATTGACGAAGGCTATATTTGGTATAATTCATCACGCTACAGTGAATAGGAGCGGAGTATCAATAAAAATGTTGCAATTTGGTAAGTGACGCTAACGAAGTTGCGCGGGTCAACTAATTATATAGAACAGTCTATTTTCTGTTAAGTAAAGTAAAAACACTAACCTAATTTATAAAAATCTTTCTTAAAATACATACTAGCCAACGGACCCGTTTGTCGTAGGCAGAAATCGAACCTCACCCAAATAGCTAAGTTATTAAGGAGCAGCCGTTCGTCGTGGAGGCATTTTTAGCATCTCAGCCATTAAAGATGTAAGGGTGACCTTTTATTTCCGTAGTGGTGAAGTAGGGCGGGGGTGGGGGGAGTGGGGGTTGGGGGGGGGGGGATAGGGGGGTCTGGACGAAACGGTCGCAAGTAGGCCGTTCGGTAACCCAGTTTAACTATTGTCTGGACTAACACGGATATTTATATGCTGTTCAATTAAATTGCTACTAAAATTGTTGCATTGATTTGTGATAGAAATACTTCTTAATTTTATTACTTAGGTTTTGTTTTTTTATAGACAACTGCCTGGATAAAGGTTTTATTGATCACAAATTTGTTAATTTATTAAATTAAGGCGTGAAAATTTCTACTTGTTCCGTTTAAATATGTCTTGGTAAGTTTCCGTGTATATTAAAGTAGTATAAACTGGTTACAATCATACAAACTATCCTTTGTTTAAAAAATTGGCTGTGTGAACCGAATATGACTTATGACTTTACAATTCCTGGGGAATCTAATTTAACTTTTACATAAAATCGTTACAACCAAATTTTTTCTCGATTTTTGAGCTTAGCAACATATATAGCTATTCATTTTTATATAAATAAATTTGTTTACACTAGGTATAACCTCTGTCACACTAGTACCTACTCTGTACCACACCAATACTTTTGATTACCACATTTTCCCCATCAATAAATATCCCCAACATACAAGTCCAGTGCTGTCAATAGGCATAACGTAATACGTCATTGGCGGCATGTTCCCGTGACGTCATATGCCCGGCGTGTTCCCGTGACGTCATAACCCTGACATGTCCCTGGCCGCAGACATGCCCTAAATGAATTATATCACCCTTTACTTTAAGCCCTGACGAAGACAAATTGAATTAGGAAATTGTAGTGAACTAAGTGGCGACTCCAATTTAGTTTCCAGTTTGAGCTAGTGGGTTAGTGGTTTAGGGGTACGTACCTACCTATTAGAAAAAGCATTCTTGGGATAGATTTATGATTTTTAACGATTTGAACTTACTAAATATATCATTAGGTAACTAAACCTTTGTTATAGGATCCGTTGAGGAAAACTTTAAACAAAAAACCCATTAAAAAGTAGAATACCAAAAATCTATTTAGTCCATCTTTTTATGAATAAAAAAAATAAAGAAGAATCATAAATTAATAAGCTGTGTAAAAATATTTCATATTCATCTTGCAGTCCCAATATAAATGTATATAAAGCAACATTTTATAAGTAAGGACAGTTGTTACGTCAGCCGCAAAGCGCTTAAAATGCTTTTACTGCGTTTTTATATCGAAACCCATTACTGTCTGTGTTTTTGTTGCACAACGCCGCGCCGCAGAGCATTATATAGCAACTATTTTTGTTAAGTTGACTTTAATGAGCTTTGCTTTTTGATGAACTTTTAAAGCTTTTGTGGTTTAGTTTTAGGTTAAGTCATTCTAGACTAGTTGACCCGCGCAAGTTCGTTAGCGTCACTTGCCCGTTTTTGCAACAGTTTTGATTGATGCTCCGCTCCTATTCGTCATAGTGCAATGATTTATACATAAAAACCTTCCTCTTGAATCACTCTATCTATTAAAAAAATCACATCAAAATCCGTTGCGTAGTTTTAAAGATCTAAGCATACATAGGGACAGACAGACGGCGGATAGCGACTCTGTTTTATACTATGTAGTGATGACCTGCTTAATTTCGTCTGGGTCACATCTTCCCTGTCTTCACAACATTTTCATTGGTGCGCTGCTCCTGTTAACCGTAGCGTGATGTTATATAGCCTATATATATACTAATTAATTCGAACCAGTACCTACTTGAAGTCAGCGCGTTTAAACAAACAAACTTATCAACTATATAATATGACTATAGACTATTACACTAGTTTTATGGTTAAACTAGCGGTCATTTTCTATCATCTAAAATATCCTGGTAATTTTAAACATATTCTATCAGTATTTCTAGACTTTTCTTCTGAATTTCTTCCACCATTGTTGAGTGAAACTGTGATAAATCCATGCAAACAAATTTACGCTTTTTTTATTATCAGTTAGTAAAAATGGTATTATATAAATCAATCAATCAAGTCATCTGTATTTTGTTCAGACGATAAATTATTGAGAAAAGGTAAAAGACTTTTGATTGACACTTCCATGAAATTTCTTTTCGCTAGAATTCTAGGTATTACTCTTCACATAATTTTCAATCCTAGAGCTTCTTTTATAGAGAATTGAGAGAATCTTATTTGGTTACCATATCACAATCCCATATTTTGGTCGTGTGTGAAAAATATCTCAAGTTATTTATTTATTAAACACACTAAAATCAAGTAAATACAGACGTGAGTAAACAAAACAACCAGCTCGTCTCAAGTCTTAATTTAGTAGAATATTGCGTCCAAACGTCCCTCGGTAAACAATATCTTCAGGCCCATAAACTGGCCTTATTATCGAGCCCGACTTCGGCTAGTTTCCACAATTTACGGCAATAATTCCATAATTTTATGTCTCCTTCATCGATCTACTATGAGAATAGATACACCATTGACTATATAAGAAACCGTATATAATATCTATCTATACTAATATAAAAAAGCGGAAGTAACTCTGTCTGTCGCTTTCACGCTAAAACTACTGAACCGATTTAAATTAAATTTGGTACACAAATAGTCTAGCGTACGCGATAGTACAACATCTCCCGGGTACGCAAGTGAAACTGCGGGGAGCCACTAGTTATTATATACATGCGAAGGTAGCTCATGCTCTGTTACGCTTTCTCTCCTAAACCACTCAACCTATTTTGATATTTCCTCATAACATAAAACATGTACTTTATTATACTAAATGTTAGGAAGTACAGAATATACAAAAATAAGTGAAACATACAAAACATTTAAAATAAATAATGCAACAAAAATCCTTTTAAATCAACCTTTGTGGTTCGAAAAAAAAATACAACAGTTAATTATCCTCTTCATTACCAAACCAGAGTAAACAAACATAATTTTAAGGTGTATCTATCCTGTACAATATCGATGGCCTCAAGGTACCCATAAAACTGTCCAATCACAGGTCATAGCTTATTTAGCCTTATAACATTATATTTGGCGACTCATCGCGTGATGTTAGGCCTTAAACCAAATAGGCCTGTCTTATCAGTAGATAAGTAAATGGCGTAAAGATGTTTATTGGTTTGAGGCGAAGGGAATTACCTTATTTTCGTGTTTATTTGTGTTATCAGGTAAGCAGAAACTCATCGAAAGGCCTTTTTTTGAGGTCAAGGTCACTGCTGTATATTTAGAGTATAAAAACGAACCTATTCGATGTTTTAATACCTTTTGAAATTGTTATTATTTACGTACTTATTCCGACTAGTTTTTGCTCGCGACTTGACCTCGCGGATTTGATAATTTATATGTCATATTATCCGATGATCTATTGCAACAAAAAAACACACTTCATTCTTAATTTCCCATTTAGAATAAGTATACCTAATAGCAATTATTTTCCTAATATTAATTTAACATTACCTTATTACTAACAATTCAAAAATTTTAAGTTACTAATCCTATCAACGTTTGTTACTAAATCACAAATATTATGGTATAGAGATTATAGCCTATGAGACACAGGTTACTTTTATCCCGGGAAACTAGAAGATCCCCGGGAACGTGGTTGAAACAGCATATCAAAAGCTAATATAAAGTAATTGACCGTTTTATAGGCAGGCATTTAATTCCACAATTTTTCTTCCTCATTTATAAAACAACACCTTTTCCTTGAGCGTCGTTTGAGTTACAAGTTAAAGTAGACTTAAATTGTTTACCAATTTACGAGGAAATTGTACTTATATATAAAGTTGTAAAGTGAGTGTCTTATATACTCGCCTGTTTAGTCTCTGATAGACTTTTGTGTCGTTTTCAATATATTGTTACTTAATTTGTTAATTGTTTTATTTTGTTCAAAGTGTGAGCTTTGATAGGATTGTATGAGACGTAAGCTGTTTTAAGTTGACTGTTCGACACCAGCTATTTATACTACGCTAAGTCCGAAATGTGTACTTTACAGGAGAGGCTTATAAAGGAAAAAACGTGATAACTTTTACATTAATTAAGATATTTATTTGAAATTTGGAACCCTTCATGGTTATTTTTTTCATTATAATATCTCATATTTATTTTTCCATAATTATTTCTATTTTTCGATTTAGCGCTAGTTAGCCGAATATAGACGTAATTCTTCAAATTAATTTTACAAGTTACACACGTCTATCTTACGTTAGCGTTGTGTATTACGGGATGTCATAGTGATAAAGATGTGTTATTTTTATTGTGTTGCGATGATAATTTTTAAATAAATCATGCATTATTTGTAACCTTAGGGTTATATATATATGCGTAAAATATATTATTATAAATTCACTGGCAAAATAACTAGTTATTAAAGTTAGCTTTTTGTTAACCCGTATATACGTCTCTGGCGGATATCGTGTTAAAAGCCGCCAAATTATACATAGCGTACTATACATCGACCTGTGCCACAAGACAACGCCTCATTTATCTTTCCGTGGAGCTAAAAATTATATTATTTTTTATAGATTCTAGATAGAATAGAGCAGATAATATTAAATTCTGTAATTTTGATACATAATTTAAACTAATAACGTATAAAACTTGTAAGTAATCAACAGTTCATTAAATATCAATTAAGTGCTTACTTATGATTAATTGAAGATCAGATCAATCACAGTTCGATTTTGTACCTTATAATTATTTAAATCAATAAAGTACTTAATATTGTTATTCTTAAAAGAAAATGAACTCTCCTCATTATGTTCAGTTATTAAAATAATAATATTTATGTGGAAAGCAAGATGGGAGGCATTTGCCCTGCAGTGGGATACCCAGGCCTTAAATAAAATAGATAACAATAACGATAATACATTTCCGGAATAATATTGTTATCACAATAATATTTAAGGTTTTTGTATTTTGCTGGATTGATTTAACAAAGTTTCGTGTCTTTTTCGGGAATAAGCTCTAAAAGTGGTATAATCTAGTATTTTTAAAATATACTACGTTTGCTTACGTTATCAATCAAAAGATAAACGATACTTATTTTCCAACAAGCCGTAGTTACCACTATAAACTATTTTAATTAACTTTGTTCTAGATAATTTTGTCATTAATAAAAATTAAGCTAATATTGTTTCTAGAATCAAAATAAAGGAGTTCCATTCCCTATCGCACTGGTGTATACCATTCAACTGGAGAATACACTTCTCTGTCTCTTGCAGTCTTTTCTATTAAAGCCATATGTCTTTTTTCCATAAAATGCGTCGACTTGCACGTCGACTTAAAATTGCCGACCATCAGGCAATTCATGAAACGGGCCTCTCGTCGCTACTTCGATTCCGCCGTTAACAGCAGTAACCCGTTAATCGTGCAAGCTGCAAGCTACACGCTATCCCGTATATCCAGCGTACGCAGACCAAGGATCGTCCTTGCCGAGTCTGACGACGAAACCACCAAAATTCAAGACCAGCTTGCAGCCGGTAACTCAGCTCGCGACACACAACCCCACACTAATACACAAATCCGATTCCGTCCTCGCCGGCGAGGACCGTCGCGACGTCCCACCCAGTCTCGTCTTGTTAGTGCGGCCCGTGCCGCAGCAACGACCCAGTCCGTTCCCTAAATAATCATGTCAAGTGAGTCCCCACTTCCCCCAGTGACGCCCTGAGCCGAGGCACGGTCCCGCAGGGGACACCCTCAGCGCTGTCGCTTAAATTTTCCTTCGGTTGAGAGCCATCTGCGCTCACCGAAAAAGTCCGCGTAACGGTGTAAAAGCCATCTGAGGCTGTCACCTTCTAGTCCATTCAAAAAAAAAAAAAAAAATTCCATAAAATGGTTGCTTCTTCATCTTCTCCATCTTCTCCATCTTCATTTGAAAGAAATGGGCGGATAATAAGTATGTTCATAATATAGTAAACGATATGGTTACTGTTTTATCCCTCACGCAGTTATCTGTACTAGTTTGATACCGCAGAATAGAGACTATCATTGAAAACAGGCGAAAGTTTTAAAATTACTGGGGGTGGATATTGCCGTTACTAAATCTGTATTGCTACTGGGGCTGTCATTCATGTGCAAACCTGAAAGACTTTCCTGGGCAGACATACCGATTTGATGGGGGATTGTTGTATTTTCGGTTTTTTGGTAAGAAGTCGGCTACACCGTTTAAAGATATGGAACTATATTAGCTGGATGATCAGATACGACAGAAAACAAAATGTCGATGCTTGTTGGACTTAATGTCAATGGAGAAGGCTTTTGGACCGAAGTCAATACCTTTGGTAAATAAATATTAAGTGGAGTATAATATATAACAGCCCCCAAGTCGTTTAAGTTTGTATCTTGTAGGTCTGCACATAATTTTCCTAATTGACTGAACTGGATAGGTATAGATTAATTATTATTTTAAAATTATCTCATCAGACATATCGTGCTCATAAAAAATCCCGAACTCAGGATTATTAACTTCGGCTGGTAATTTTTTGGCTACGATTCTACAAAAAAGGGTAAAATATTGTATTAAAATTATGTTTTTTATTATCATATAAACATGCCGATACATTAAAAATATGAATGGTGAAGTTACCGTCGAAAACGAATAAATATAATTGTATTTTGACATAAGTATTTAGCTAGTAAAAGTCGCTAAGTAGCGCATTCTACAAATGAACAAATATACCTGATCGCTCTAGACTACGCTAACTAGTGTTTGCGTAGTATACACGGACTTTCATAAAAGCGCTTAAATTTAAGAAATACGTAGCGTATTACTATAATATATATTTAAATACTTTGTAATACATAATATAATCTATGCGCCCCCTCCCCGTGGACACTCCGCTAACACTAGTTGGCGTGGTTTAAATCGAGTGATTTCAAAAAGTACCTTCACTTAGCGTTTTATAAAATTTGTAACTTCGTTATTTTTGTATATTTCTTCACAAATTTTTTTTTACATATAAAAAACCTAATTCTAAGAAGCTTGGTATAAAAAAACGTTTTTGCCAAATTTCGAGTTAGCGTAGTATAAATAGCTGGTGTCGTGTTGATCAGCGTTGCCAGACGTCCCGATTTTGGCGGGACCGTCCCGATTTTTAAACCAAATTTTAATGTCCCGCGCGGGACAGGCTCTCAAGGCTCTGTCCCGCTTTTCGAATAACTCGACCGTGTATGCAGCGTACTGAGAAAGCGCGCATTTGTTGTGTTGGAGGGCTTTTAACGTCCGTAAAAAAAACGACGTCAATATTTTACTATGTCCCGCTTTCGACAAAAGAATCCCGCTTTGCTTTGCTGGTTGGCAACTTGGCAAAAAATAAATCTGGCAACGCTGCTGTTGATATACATTAGCATTGTTTGGGAATTGTCATTAGCTATTACTGGAGTAAATAACCTTTTACCTACTCCAAATCTAATATTTATTATTAAAGTAAATAATAAATGGGTAAAAAATACATAAAAAGAAACTATGCAAAAATTTTGGAGAAATTTAAGGGTTTCTTTTATTTAATGTATCTACTTTAATATGAAGCTGAGACTAACTGACAGACAGTGCAGTGGCCTAGATCATGACATTTCTCATAGTCTCAGTTGCCTTATTAATTTACAAATAATTTAACATAGTAGTACAAAGTTATATATAATTATACAAAGTTTATAAATTTTCCTTTTGTTGTTCAAAGCTAGGCAAACAGATTTCATGTAGCTACATTACTACTTTATGTATAAAGAGATAACTTTTTCTTAAATTAAAACAAAGTTACACAATATTTGAATGGGCCTGAAGGGATTTCCCTACGTCCGCGTCGGGTGGCTCTGAAGCATTCTTTGCAGAAGTAATAATTCGGCCGGCCCTTTATGTCGGCTCTGAAAGAAATGATATCACGCAGAGAACTGCGCCAGGGTTGTAAAACATCATATTTTTTATTATTATTCAGTTTAAATTTTAGGGAGTTTATTTGAAAAAATATAGGTCATATTGTACTTGTGTATGTAATTCGTATTTTCGTGAATCTTGTTTTGTGCTATAACAGATGTTAAATACTTAATATTTACTAGCTCCCGCGTTCCATGTAGATAATTAATTGTTCTGGGTTAAAAGTGGAATATTAACTCCTGCAGACTCTTTTGCAGATAATGTACAACATACTTAATAACTATTTTATATTTCAAGTACATACACCATAGGCTAATAAAAACAATCACTCCTAGCTACCCTAGTTATTTTTGTACCAAACACTTTAGATAATACATTTATGGTGACAACCCTCGAAAGCTGTCAGTCCCGTGATTGATGATTGGAGCTTTACAAGTAGTATTCAGTGGCGATGGATGGAATGCAAAAAGCTTTGCGGAGTGACGTGAGGGAGACGAACGAGGAGGGACTCACCAGATATTGGCTTTCGAAGCTCCGAATAGATAGTCGCGCAAGTGTTTGGAAAATTTATATAAGTCTATCTATGTATTTAAACAAAAACTAATGGCTCTCCGCGGTTTTCCCGGGGGATCATAAATTTTCCCGAAGTAAAAACTAACCTATGTGGTAATACAGATTATGAACTATCTAGCTTAAAAGAGATATAAACATACATAAATACT
Organism: Thyatira batis; assembly: GCA_905147785.2. Lineage (NCBI taxonomy): Eukaryota > Metazoa > Arthropoda > Insecta > Lepidoptera > Drepanidae > Thyatira > Thyatira batis. Next base: position 7,706,965 of record LR990508.1, on the reverse strand, counting down.
CACAAACCTTCGCATTTATAATTTTAGTAGGATAATGGTCTTGACCTACTGAAAGACAACATAAAGGACTAAACAATCATTTTCTAGTTTATTCATTGACAGAACTAGGTACTAAAGAGCTAAAAAGCTATGTTTTTTTTATGTTAGTTATGATATATGTACAAGTATTGTTAGGGTGATTTTAACTAAAAAAAATTTCATTCCATAAAGAAAAACATTTGCTAGAAACTACGGAATAAAAGTACTTCAGCGCGGGAAAGAGTGATAGTAAATAAAAAACTGTGTTTTAAATCTGTTGAATTTAAATTGTCTAGCTTGTAGTACAGACTAGTAACATTGATTACTGCTACATTGAATGTACACAGCGTGTGTGCAAACGTGACTTGAGTACGCATACGTACGGAAACAATGAAATCGTACGGTACACTGTACGATTCGTACTGTTCGTTTGTACCCAATTAGCGGATTCTCTACACAATTAGTTGCAGATTTTTATTTGTAACTAACTATATTTTGCGCCGCAGTTTCACCCTCGTTCCCAGGGGATCTTCAATATTCCCGGGATAAAAAGTAGCCTGTGTTAATCCAGGATGTTAGCTACCATACCAAATTTTATTAAAATTGCTCCAGCCGTTTAGACGTGAAGAAGTAACAAACATACATACTCAAAATCCTTCCGTCTTATTAGGTTACGTTTTGTAAAAAGTCCAATTTACATTATTATTTGTTGATTACTAGCTTCCGCCCGCGGTTTCGTCCGCATTCTCGGGGAACTTTTAACTATTCTTTGTCCAAATTATACCCAAATCGCTTCAATGGTTTAGGCGAGTAAGCGTAACCGACAGACATCCAGTTACTTTGCATGTATAATATTATTAGGGATATTAAAAAATATTTTCAACTTTGAGCTATTTCTGTGTGAAGGTAGAAGGTACATTTAGTTTTAATATATTCTCAGCTTAAGTCTCTTTGAAGGTTCAATGTGTGAATATTAAACGTTAACTTGCGCGTGTTCTCGGCCAGGGGTAGTGCTTTGACTTTAGGTACCCTCTCAATAAACTAGCTTTAATCCTGCGATATAACCTGCTCATGGTTATAATATTTTAAAAGTATTTTATGGTACGAGCTAGCGCCGCGTTGTTGCACACGCTTAGTTGCCGTATCCGTAGGAATATATGGATAAGATATAGTTTATGTTACTGCCTGATAATGTAGTTTTCCATTGGTATAATATAAATATAATATAAATAAATATAAATCCATTTTCCCGGGATAAAAAGTAGTCTATGTCCTTTTTTAGGCTCTAGACTATATGATTACCCAATTTTATTTAAATCGGTTTAGTAGTTTTAGCGTGAAAGTGAGATAGACAGACAGAGTTAATTTCGCATTTAAAATTTTAGGTAGGATTGATAAATCTAGGATATTTTCTGTCGATGACAGACAGACTACCCATGATATTTACAATATTAATGAAGGAAAGGCTCAGAAAATACTGTAGCCTGTGTAAGTGTTTAAAAATCATCTTGTTTGTTTGTTACCTTTTTTTTTTTTTATACCACATAGGTGGCCAAACAGGCATACGGTCCGCCTGATGGGAAGCGTCACCGCAGCCTATGGACGCTTGCAACACTAGGGGCGTCACTCACGCGTTGCCGACCCTGTAAAAATCTCTTCACTCCCTTCTTGAAGAACCCCATACTGTACTCCATAGTTATGTTCATGTCTATAGGTTCCATCTAGTCTAGACTGTAATAGGTCTAGATATATCTAGTATTAGTGATGCGGCGCTGCGAGCCTCGCAATTTGTCCGCAGATCACACGTAAGCTACTCACCTACGTGACCCGACATTTTACACAGATCTAGAAATTACCAGATGGAACATTAATATAAAACAGTTCTATTATCCTTTGTCTTAATTACTGTATGGTGATTACAGCTTTAGATGGAACTGTTTATATAATATTTTGACATACAATGGTATATAGAGGATAGTGTGAAATATATTGACGAAAATGTCGGTATTATGAAATAGTATAAAACAAATTTTTATACGTATTTCTTTCTCTCAAAACGTAATAAAAAAATAATTACTGCGTTTTCATCAATGTCTCGTATAAACCATTTTTATCGCATAAAATCATACCTAAAACTAGTAAAAAAATTGTACAATATAATTAACATAAAACTTTATTCATGGCTTGTAAGCGAAAGAAAACAATCTGTCTTTAAGTCATTGTTTTCCAACGGTAATAGCTTAGGATATATTTCAAACGTGCGCGGTTTCTCCCTTGTTTTGTATTCCGTGTCGTCGCTGGCGTCGTGAGGCGTGACCGTGTCACTGCGAGAAGCTGATATATATTGTTTACAAACTTTTCAGAGGATTTAAGTTCTTTGTTTTGAATTTATTTAGCGACCTTACAAAGATATATTTACGTACCCATCTCTCGTATATTAATATATAAATCTGAAGAGTTTGGTTGAATGCGGTAATCTCAGAAACTTCGAACGATCCGATTTGATAAAATATTTCAGTGTTACATAGCCCATTTATCGAGGAAGGCAATAGCCATAACCAATAGGTTATATATTATAGCGCTACGACGAATAGGAGCGGAGCATCAATAAAATATGTTGCAAAAATGGGAAAGTGATGCTAACTAACTTGTGCGGGTCAACTAGTATAATAAAGTACATAATCTAAAATGTATTTATGTTTGATTTCAGGTAAGGCGTGTCTCCGATATTTTTAAACATATCGCTGTTCTGTAAGTATTTTATAGATATTTAATCTCTTAATAACTTGATATATAGGTAAAATTATATTCGGGATACAACACAACTACAAAACGCAAGTAGTTAGGATTTTTAATCTTTGCTGGGTAGTTTAGACAAATGTACAAAATACAAAACATGTTCTTGTAGATTTTTTTTGGTTAGAAATCGAACTTACTACCTCAGGGTAATTCATCACTCCACCATAGGTTCTCACAATTGTATTAAGTGGTATCCTAACTATTATTATAAATGCTATAGTAACTCGGTCAGTCTGTCTCGCTTTCACGCTAAAACTTTAGAACTGATTTAAATGAAATTTGGTACAGAGACAGTCTAGAGCCTGAAAAAGGACATAGGCTACTTTTTATCCTGGGAAAATAGAAGATTTAGTAGACCCCTCCCGGGTATGCGGGTGAAACCGCGGGACACTACTAGTACTCTATATATTGTCGTGAAGAACAATATTTAAAGACGATGCGAGGCGCCGTCGCCGCCGACTGAGCCTAGGGTTATCAACTTTGCTTAAGTGCGTTTATGCTAGGACTGCCACTTGATTCTTTTGTTACTGTCAAGTTGACAGGGTCGGGATTTAGAAATTTTGTTATATTACTTGCTAGAGGTAATCAAGTTGGAGTGAGATTAGTATAAAGATAGAATTAGGTTTAAGGACTAAAAGTCTTTGAGCGACAAATCTATTAAAGATTTTTCATTCGCATATAAACTAATAAGATACCTAACTGAAAACATCCATATTTCTGAAAAAATTATCATCGCTTTAAGAATATCTGATTAAGTATACTGTTTAATCAAAGAAAGTCGTGACATGAATTTAAAATAAGCAAAATAAAGATCAAAGCAAATTAATATTTAAATCAAAAAAACAGTTTAATCGAATATTCATGTTGGCAACCCTATCGAATGCAAATTTCTGACACTCGACCGAACGTGGAGCAACCCTGAGTTATGTCAAAGTTTATTTTTATTATATAAAGGATGTGTTTTCTTGGGGAAAGTTAGGGGTTGTTTTGATAACTTGGTGTAAGAGTGAGATAGAGCTATAGTTCTGTTTCACACTATGTTAACAACGGTTCGCTAATAGGGGCTTTTAGGTTATAGTTGTTCATAGTTATATTAAGCTGGGATTTGTGTTATAATAGAGGGAAATAGGGAACATTATTTTGTTCTTTTTATTTTCTAGTATCTGCGTTAGATTTTTATAAGTTTTTATGTAGGTACCTAGATATATGTTTTTTATAAATATAAATGGTAGGTGGCGCTGTTCTTATCAGCATATTGTTCTTAGTTAAAAAGTCGTAGGTTAACAAAATCCCTTCACCATTTAGCCTACCTACCCGGCAAAATAGATGACTATATTCCACCTTGCATTTTTATCCTCATTAGATAGGCTATCCATCATCAGCTCATATACGTCTCCACCGAGGAGCTTGAGCCTTCCAACTTAGAGGTACGGGTCAGTGGTTTGAACCGGCACCCATATGTTTGTGAGTCGCTGAGTTCCCAACTGAACCACCACGGCTAGGCTATAGACCCTTAAATATCTCCATTTATCTTATAATTCGCATTTAAATAAGAATAGTAGAATAAAAAGTCAGCCGTCCAAATGTTCCTAATAATAATCATATGGGTTTATTTTACACATAAAAACAAGTGTACACTTTGCTTTTATTCGATTTTCTTTATAAAAACAAGGGTATAAGTAGAAGGGACACGCCCGAAGCCGCGCGCCGGCGGTTAGTTTACATACAAATGCATCTCCAGACGACAACAACATTTACATACAGACAACGTGTGCATCTTTTATATATATTCACTATTTGTTACCCTACGATGTTTGCTCTCCAAGAATATTGAAAGAAAAAAGTTACTTTGTAAATGACATGCATATTTAATTACTACTTCTATTAGTTTTTAAGGCAATTGTGCCTGATTTTTAGACTGATTCTCTTACTTTAAAATATGGTATCATAAGTCTATAAATGTCTATACATATGTATACTGTGACACCAACTCATTTTAAACACCAGCTCAATAAAGAATTTGACATTATATTTCTTAGAGGCAGAGCCTAAACAAAAAGATGCGTATTTATCGAACCCTCCAAACATCACAACACCTTTCTAAGCTCTTACACTCGCCTACACTTGCCTATACTCGTCGCCACTCGCTTACACTCGCCTCCACCACTTGCCTACACTTGCTTATACTTGTCGACACTCGCCTACACTCGCCGGCTAATCGAAAACAAACCGTCGAACTGCGAACTCCATCAAACTTTCCCTTTGCTCGTCTCAACCGATATTAATGGCGATATTGAAGATTTTATACGAGAATAGAATTTACATGCCTTTTGAAAACACTTGGCTTTTTCGTACTTGAAGAATCCATGTTTATTTTAATTTTGCTCACCCACGCAACTTCGCTAGCGTCACTTTCCCAATTATCGCAACATTTTCCACTTATGTTTCGCTCCTATTAGTTGCAGCGTGATCACAGGAGTAGATAAACGGACAGAGACAAAGCTTCCTAAGAACGTGCAAAATTGTTACCTATTTTAGTAGGGTTGTCACAATAAGTTAAGACAAATTAAACTAAACATTGGTTAAATAGTTTTATCATTCAGTATGATGGAATACTTTACAAATTACTTACTCTAATAATTTTCTTTTTTAACAATTTATTGTTTCTTTTAATGGTGTGGTAAATTCTGAATCTAACATAGTTTTTTTAAGTAATTTAATACGTTTAAGTATTTCGTTGCCAACATTAACAATATTTATTTCAAGATCGAAATATTCCCGAAACTTTTGCTCGAGCAATTCAACAAATGCGATAAAATTATAATAAAACAAACAACGTGCGTCGTGCAGACCCTGCGATTGTCAACTGGCTGTGCCGGGGCGAACCGGTTTTTGTCAGTCTCGCCGCGTACGCGACGAGCGGCCAGTGGTCACGCACACGCGCCCCGCGTGCTTGTAGTGGTGCAACCGATTCGCGCGGTTGTATGAAGCTTTGTCTCTGTCTGTATCTACTCCTGTGGCGTGATGTTATATAGCCTATAGCCTTCCTCTTTAAATGCGCTATCCAACGCTAAAATAATCGTTCAATTCGAAGCAGTAGTTGCTGAGATAAGCGCGTCCTACCAAGTAACCTTGGGGAAACTGTTCGGTTTGGTGGTTAGCGACCGTGTCGCTGGTCGTGGGTACGATGTCCACCCAGGACAAATAGATATATGCATGAACAATTGATAAGCAAGGTCTTTGTTCAGCTGTGACATGGTATGATGATGAACATTCTGTGTCTGGGTGTAATATTTATATAGGTATTTTAAAGTAGAGTATGTATGTATATACATGGTTTGTCATTTATTGTTCCGCTCACCTAAGCTTAAAAATGTTGTGGAAAAATTATTTATTTCTACTATACCTACGGCTACAGGCTACGGTGACCGCTTCCCAACAGGCAGACCGTATGCCTGTTAGCCACCTTTGTGGTATAAAAAAAAACTTGAAACATGATCGTGCACAGTTAAAATAAAGCTTACTAAGAAAAACGTTCAGTAAGAAAAACACATAGGTATATTTTTTATTTGTAGACATAATCGTAACCTACCCTAATAACTTTATTTACCCGGGCATTAGAGCCGGGGCAGACTCGGCTCACTTCCCATATACTAAGAAGGTTAGGACACTAAAACCTTATGGACAGACATAAACTATCACTTATATATGTATGTTTAACAGACTGTTTTCTGTTTGCTTTATTTGATTTTGTGCGAGTGAACGAAATATGTAGAAACAAGCTTTCTCCTGCGGTTTCATTCGCATTCTGACCATCATCATTCCTGAGCTTAATGGTACCTGTCAAGGATCACTACTATTATATATACAAGTACAATCTGCGCTTATGTGTGCGTGCGTGTTCCCACAGTACCCTATGTCCTTTCCTAATCACTACTACCTACTAAGTATAAAATTTTGTCAAATTCGTGTCAGTGGTTTTGGCGTGAAAGCGGAACAGATCGACAGACAGATATTAATTCCTTATTAAATGCATTAAACTACATAATATGTCTCATAAATACGCTCTCTTCTTATCTAAGAATCAGAACTAACGTAGCATCGTCAGTGAAAATAAACGTTTATGCGAAGAAGAATTGCTGATTTTTAAATCGAATATTATATAACAAGCGAAGTGTTTACTCGAATGATAAATCTTCTCACAACAAAGTTATCAAACTAAAAATTATATAATTCAGTTTGCCTTAAACTTTCAAGCTTTTATTTTAAATCAGTGAGTCAGTGAAAATACATAGTATTTTACAGCTTCACGTCGCTAGTCGCAAGTCTAGTGTAGTTTATCTCCCAGTGACTTTGTGTTTTACTGCGAGATCGTGTGCTAACTGTATCTTACACACTTACTATGTTTACGTACATATACTATGTATACGGACTATATAGTCAGCACATACTGAAATCGAGCTTATATCCACATAGTACCAAACATAAATTACGTAAGACTAAGCTATCTCTAAAGCTCTTGACAATGAATTCCTCATCAAAAGTTGTTATTTGCTAGTATTGAATATTGATTTGATTTGTTTTTTTATACCATAAGGGTGGCAAACAGGCATACGGTCCCACCTGATGGGAAGCGGTTACCGTAGCCTATGGACGCTTGCAACACCAGAGTCGTCATGCATTGCCGACCCTGTAAAAAAGGGTGCAACTGTATAAGCAGTGAAAGGGACAAAGCGCAATGTATTTTCGTCGAAGGGTATCACTCCTGCCCTGCATACCCCTACGATGCTACTCCATCCCTGGTCCCCTCACTGCCGCTACAGCGTCTCCTCATGGAGCTCTAGCTACCTTACTCACCGCAGGAACACAACACTACAAGTAGTATCCTGTTGTCCTGAAATACAGACTCTGCCTAGCTTTCCGTAATTTATTTGTCTTTTTATTTTTGTCTCATTATGTTGTAATATTTGGCTTTTGTAATTGTGTGAGAAATGAATTAATTTTTATTATTACGCAACAGGATTTGCAAAAACTATTTTATAAACAACCTCAGCTTTATCACACTTCAAATTAACCCCATAGCATAAGCTAGTAATGAAGTTTACATCTTAATTTAAACAGCTAAATAACATTTAATTAAGCATTTTTCAGTCAGTTTCGTCTCTATTCCGATTTGAGAATAGTATCCGAGCGAAAACAAGAATTCTTTCAAATGTATTCCACTATTTCTTTTGTGCTTCCCTCAAAGGCTCGGAGCCTTTGTTAGATAATATCGTAGCATGTAAATGACAACTGCTGCGCTATCTAAGCTTCACTATACTGTGGCGTGTCACAGCTTAATGGGAACAGCTCTGCCAATTGTCTACATTCACGATATAGGTATATATGTTATGGAGTGTTTATATCATATGATAACAAATGTTCAGAATTAGGCTTTATGTATTTATTCCTGATGCAATGAAAATTTTATATGAAATCGTTTTTTTTTTTAATATGGACATACATCTTCTCACAGACTTACGCTTAGTTCGGTAGGTAACTTTTGCTGAGAAGCCATCAATATATTCGCCTATTTATATATATTCATATCCAAATAAACATACAGATACTAAGCAGTTTTTGAGAACCATCAAATACAAAATATATTTAAAAAGTATTTTTATCCTTTTCCACAGCCTGTGATAAATAATATTTATTAATATCTTGTCTTGTAAAATGTACACTTTGTCTGAGAGATATCTTTTGTGAACTCGTTCATAATACTGAATGTTTGGAGCGGCGCGGGCGATGTGGACCGATGTGATTTCATCCTCTAAGCGTGTGCCACACCGTTTACCGCGAAGCTATCTCAAGCGAGAGCGATAAAAACATGGCTTAGTTTGCGGATGGCTAAGAATGATTAAGTTAGCGATTATATTTTAGAAATAAAGGTTCAATGTGTGAGCAAGTGCGTGTTATTAGATAAATAAAAAGTATAGGTAAACTATGTAGGTACTTAACTAATACTATATTCAGTCCAATGGTTACACGCATAAGCTATATCTGGTGTTCTGTTAATAAATATTCTATGGTTTATTGCGCCTTGTAATTCTATAAACATGTGGTAAATATAGTTATGCTATTGCTCTATTTTGCTGGAACAGCGGGACAATAATATTAAAGTTAAATAAATCTAATCTAAATATGTGGGACGAATATTTAGTTTACTAAGCATGAACATCCCAATGAAGCAACAATCACAGTATTTATTAAATTTACCTATTTGCTTATTTATTCGGTCTCTTCCACTAACTAACATAACATTGATACCAAATTTATACAAATAAATATAAAAATATTTTTTGAGATAAAAAATAAAACCTTTATTTAATGCTATAATTTTTCGAAGCGAGTCAATTATAAATATCGCTCTGCTAACGGTGAGACAGTTACCTTCGGGAGCCGTTTGGGCAGCCATTGTGTGATGAGAAGCTAACTTGTAACTTTGACGGCATCCCTTCTTCCAAGTGTTTGTGAAACGGTAGGTATTTACATAAGAAAGGTAGGCCGCTTACAATTTAATATTATTTTGTAATGCTTGCAGATTTTCAGTTGAAATATCTCTTTTTTAATGCCGTGTTGATTTAGGTTCAAGGTTTAGTCGAGTGCTGGAAAGCGGCGGTTGGATTTTGGCGATTTGTTTTATATTGTACCGACTGATGTTAATGTAAAAGAAATCCGTTTTTGTTATATTTCAAAGATGATAAGTCCATAAATATATATCGTAATTAGAAACAAAAACGATGTGAAATAAAAATAAAAATTAATGTTAAATAAAAAAAAAATAATAAGGAATATAGCAAAAAGTATTATAATTATGTTAGTATTCAACTTTGTTTAATAAGTGTTTATTTATTATTTATAGTAGTAAATTTACTATAGGATAGAATAATGATTTGTCCTATGAAAATGAACGAATTTTTCGGTTGAACAAAGAATTTGTCAATTTATTTCCCAAACCACGTTTTAAATCCGTTAATCCAAATCTCGGCGGGTTCAGTCGATTACGCACCTCATCTGTATGTAAATAGAGATTAAATTCCGTCGATAGCCGACCTCGTGGAAACTTTATGTAAATATACAAAATGGAAATATTTTCCCATCACCCTTCATAAATATGATGATTTTGTATAATTCTAAACAATTTTCATGAGTTTACCTTCACGTTTTTGTTTATGTTTGCGAACTTTGTTTTTGTTTGTTTATTGGAATATTGGTAATTTTCTGACGTAGTTTCTTAGAAAGAAGACCATTCACATTACATACTAAATCTTACACAAGTGGCAATAAATTTTCAGACTATAAATAGGTATGAACTTAACTTTGGCATTTTTCGCAAATTCCCGGGATAAAAAGTAACCTAAGTGTTATTCCAGAAAGAAAGAGCAACAAACATTCATCCATTGTATTCACAAACTTTCGCATTTATAATATTAGTAGGGTTCTAATCTAATCAGAACTTAACATTGAACTTAACACCAAATTTTAAATACATACTTATATATAGATTACTGCTCGCCGCGGTTTTACCCGGCATACCCGGGAGATCTTCCATTTTCCCGAGATAAAAAGTAGCCTATGTCCTTTCTCAGGCTCTAAACTATACGTGTACCAAATATCATATAAATCGGTACAGTAGTTTTAGCGTGAAAGCGAGACAGACAGAGTTACTTTCGCATTTATAATATTAGTATGGATTTAATATACTCATATCTGATTCTAAACTAAGCAGAACTTGTAAATTGTAAAATTGGTGAGCTACACCCCATACCAATTTTGAATACATAATAATATATTAATTAAATACACTCATAAAACATCATTCATCATCAGCTCAATACGTCTTCACCGAGAAGACGAATTGACCATTGGGTACTAAGTATAAACCCTACTGGTACATATACAAAAGCGAGCGTGGCCAAAAAAATAAAAACACAATAGAAACACGTCGTTGCACAGTGCACCAGTTCAGCGCCAACATTCGCTCGTTGTAACTTTCTACCGGTTTTATTCAATGTCCTCCAGGAAGTAGTTTCGAGCTTGTTTTTTTCAGTGAATATTTCAGTTGTGTCGGTGTTATGTTGGGTTATTGTTAAAGAAATATGTCTAGTGGCTGGAGGATTAGCCCTCATTCGCACGGTTTTTTTAACGTACGTTAAAAATGCGTTCAAATACAACAAATGCATTTCAATGTATATGTTCACACGACAGCGTTTTTAAAACGCGACGGTTTTTTATCTAGCAGTGTTACATTTTCAACTTTGGGCATTGGAAATAGAGCATATTATGGTACTTGGAAATGCATTAGTTGTGTTTGAAGGCTTTTTAACGTCAACGTAATGTGAATGAGGGTTTAAGGTTTTGGCAGTTGAAGTGCTGATACTTTTATGTTTTTAGAGAAAAAAACGATTTATATACTTGTTAAATTAAAACTAACTCTACTATTATATAAATGCATGTAAGTAGGTATATACAACTTTGAAATCGATAAGTGTCTAATAACGGAACTAAAACCAAATCTATTGTATATTCAGATAGGTTTAAAGTGGATTAAGGATATTATTATTGACTTAAAACTTTACATTTTCTAAAGTAACTAGCGACCCGCCCCACCTTCGCACGGGTGCAATGCTTATACAGCACATTAGCAACCTCCAAAATTGCCAGTCTTTCTCTTAACATATTATGCATGTATTATAAAAACCTTCTTCTTGAATCACTCTATTTATTAAACATAACCGCATCAAAATACGTTGCGTAGTTTTAAAGATTTAAGCATGCATAGGGATATAGGGACAGAGAAAGCGACTTTGTTTTATAATATGTTGTGATATCTAGTTATATAACTGTAATACAATTTATTTTGTACTAACTGAAAAAACCATTAGTCAAATAATAATATCGTAAAAGTTTCGTAGAACAAACAAACAAGTTTCTTCAATTTTTTACGCTTCATAAAGTTAAATTTTACTACAGTTTGAGCATCAACTTTATAGCTTGACCTCATTCCATACATAGGCTTAATTTTGTTTAATTTAAAAAAAAAATTCATTAAAATTTAAACCATCTCTTGCACGTTGTTTCGCAAACAATTTTAATGGAACGTGGAAAAATAACAAACGTATGTGCAAACCACATATTTCACGTACAGTAAAGTTTTTTTGGGGGGCGGGGGGTTGGGGAGGGGGGGGGGGGGCCCGCGGGAGAGCTTGTCAAAATTGTACATTAAAAGCGTACTTCCGCCGGGAACTTTTTCACCAAATGTGAAGCTCAACTTTGTCCGATATTGCACATATATCTGCCCGCTATGTCGGCCGACGTTGCACGGCTTTATTTTCATTTGTGATTTATTAATGTTCGGTACAAAGCTTCTTACTGTATTTTATTACACAGCTTATAATACCCTACGAGCTTACCGTAAGAGGTTTATGTACGACTTACTGAATACTATTTTTAATGGTATTTAAAATGGAAGGGCCATTAAAAGATATTTAAAAATAGATTTATTTTAATGTAGTACACAGTCCACGGAGATGCTATCAAATATTATATTACCAGGCATAATGTTATTATTAGGTACCTATATATTTTATAGTGTATAAAATGGGACTAGTTCCGAATAAGGTTTAAATTCAGGCTTTCAGTACTGAATTATCATGGGATAAAAGTACTTACTTTCAAACCAATTGGCATTCAACTATTATTCGTCATAGCGCCTTAGTTTTTTTTGTAACAAATTCAGGAAAAGAAGTGTGTAAAGTAACAAATTAGTACTAATTCCTGGCAAAGTTTCATCAAATTCTACGAGGTGGCCGCGCGGTTGAAACGGACACTTTGTGATTACTGACCTAGACTTTCACCCCGCTTTGTAGGTTCAAATCCCACCCATGACAAACATTTATATGCAGTGTTCTGTGTCTAGATGTAAAATATCTATCAATGTATTTAAAAGTATTATATCAACTATCTGGTTACCATATCACAAGTTCTGCTTAGCTTAGAATCAGAAGGGCCTTGTATGTAAAATGTCCCAGGTTATTTATTTTAGTTACTTGTCAATTATACCAACGACTGACTTTAAAAAGTAAATATACAAACTAGGTGTTACTTGGCTACTTGAGAACCGCCTTTGATCTCTATCCGCTCGCATTCAGTAATAAATCCTTATTATCTCACGGTTTTATCAAAGATATTTGACTTTCAAATGAAGCCTGAACCTTCCTTCGTCGGAAACTATGTTGATTAAAAACGTTTCCAAAGCTTTGAAGTTGCTAGTTATGTTTGTTTATTTTTATTTAAAGTAATATCGTGTATTTTTTTATGACAATGGTAGGGTAGATATTTTATTTTTATAATGCATTTGTATACAATATTTTAAAATGGTATTCTGTAACCACTACGTAAAAGATCTTCTAAAATAACAATTACAATTGTTTATGTAGGTATTTGTCTAATTGTTACAGGGTAACATTGCATTTGTTAAAACCACATAATACCTATATAAAACTGTAAAGATTCACGAATAGATTTATACATAAAATACAAATATTACCTACAAATGACGGAAATACTACATATGTATAATCCTTGCTACTTTCACAACAAGGTTTTATTTCATTTATAGCACAACCAGATTCACAGTACAAAAATAAAAAATGATAAATCAACAGAAATTTAGTGGAATGCATAATTTCCGAATGCCAAGCTAGGACGTGTCTGGGCCAAATATACTTGGCCAAGTTTTACTTCGATGCCGGACGAACGGTAGGGGGGGGGGGGGGGGACCGGAATTTTAATTTATTCCTACCCTCCCCATGATATCCTTTATTGACTAGGAAGTAATTGCTGGCAACTGTACACAAATTTTACTTAAGTTTGGTAATTAGGAAAGTTGTAAGATTTTGCTCAATGGGTTACTTGGGATTTGTTTCTTTTTGGTTTGGCGGTCGGTGTGGATTCGATAACGAGTTTATAAACAATAATCATAAATACCTTATTGAATCCTGGGACATTATGTGTTATTTTTAAACTAAACTAAATATAGGTATGTACTGCGTTTAAATACAGACTTAGCAAAAAGAAACATGAAAGTCATTAAACACACAAATTATGTGAGAATCTAACCCACGATCTCCGCTATAAAATTAGGGTACATTCTGACTCAGTAAAATTTACTATACATCCCAGTATCTAGATCAACAGAGCGACTTAAAAATAAAAGATCCAGCATAAAGCAATCTAGACGTGTTCCGAGTGAGTGCACGAAAACGCTCGGAGGTCTATAAAACCCTAATTTAGAACCTCCACTGAATATTTAAGGTTCATATCTGAAGGAATAAAATTTTATTTTTCACTGTTCCCATTTCACCGAGCGCATCCCGTAGGCCGGGAGCTCGATATACATTATTAATGATCACCGATCAATTTAGGTCTTTGAGCTTTGATGATGTTTTTTCCATTCAAATTTTCTGCTTTGGCTTTCGAATATTAAGATGGTTTTTTAACGTTTGTACTTGACCTTATCAAGTAGTACGAAAGTAAATGTGTTTAGAACAATTTGTAATATCTAAATAGCAGGTAATATGCTTGTAGTTTAAATTCAATTATGAGGTCATGTTAAAACTATGATTACCTACTTAACTTATTATATAACATAGGTATGTTCGAATATCTGGCTCATTGTATTGTTTTGTTAGTAACAATTTCAATCATATACGACTATAAATAGATAACAGCTTTTAGTATAAAATATACTTTATCAAGCTAGTTTCATAACCATCATAAACTCCAATTATATCTTGCAGTTTTCACCTATCTCCTAAAAATATCTCCTCAAAATCTGACATTAATATATCGCAAATATAAATACACAACTAGCTCCTAGCCAAGCACAGTGGTTCATATCACTATACCGTTCATTACAACTGCGCCTAATGAGCCGCGGTGATATTCCAATATCTGTCGCACAGTGCGCCGGTCGCGCGCCAAACTGGAAATAATTCACTTCATCAATATCCGAACGAATTGGGCGTCTCGCTTTTTATTAAATTTAGACCACTGTGCAGTTTAATATCACTTTTTAACCGACTTCAATAAAGGTGGAGGTTATTTAATGTCGAGTTTAATATGTAGATTTTATTATGTTTAAATGCGTACTTGCATAGGTTATTTATTACAATTGCGGTTATGTATGTTGTATAATTAACAGGATTTATAAAAAAAATACTATGTAAAATACTTGAATGAGTTCGTGGGTTCGAACCCCACCCAAGACAAACATTTGTTTTTTCTGCATCTAGGTGTAAATATCTATATCAGTAAATATGTATTTAAAAGGTAGTATATCAGCTATTTGGTTGACAACTCTGCATCGTTTGGAATCAGATTGGTCGCGAGTGAAAAATTACCCGGGATAAAAGACCCGGAAATAGGACTGAGATTGCAATTATATGTTAGGAGGCCGTGGTTTTATGACAAATATAAATTATCATGAAATTGCCGGGGCGTCGATCTATGTATTTATTTATACAGGTTTTATTTAAATACTTTTTACATACTTACATTTCAACAGCACTTACATAATATTCCTTAGAAATATATTTACGAGGGTACACCACAAATCGACACCAGCTATTTATACTACGCTAAGTCCGAAATGTGTACTTTACAGGAGAGGCTTATAAAGGAAAAAACGTGATAACTTTTACATTAATTAAGATATTCATTTGAAATTTGGAACCTTTCATGGTTATTTTTTTCTTTATAATATCTCATATTTATTTTTCCATAATTATTTATATTTTTCGATTTAGCGCTAGTTAGCCGAATATAGACGTAATTCTTCAAATTAATTTTACAACTTACACACGTCTATCTTACGTTAGCGTTGTGTATTACGGGATGTCATAGTGATAAAGATGTGTTATTTTTATTGTGTTGCGATGATAATTTTTAAATAAATCATGCATTATTTGTAACCTTATGGTAATATATATATCCGTAAAATATATTATTATAAATTCACTGGCTAAATAACTAGTTATTACAGTTAGCTTTTTGTTAACCCGTATATACGTCTCTGGCGGATATCGTGTTAAGAGCCGCCAAATTATACATAGCGTACTATACATCGACCTGTGCCACAAGTTAACGCCTCATTTATCTTTCCGTGGAGCTAAAAATTATATTATTTTTTATAGATCCTTGATAGAATAGAGCAGATAATATTATATTCTGTAATTTTGATACATAATTTAAACTAATAACGTATAAAACTAGTAAGAAATCAACAGTTAATTAAATATCAATTAAGTGCTAACTTATGATTAATTGAAGATCAGATCAATCACAGTTCGATTTTGTACCTTATAATTATTTAAATCAATAAAGTACTTAATATTGTTATTCTTAAAAGAAAATGAACTCTCCTCATTATGTTCAGTTAATAAAATAATAATATTTATGAGGAAAGCAAGATAGGAGGCATTTACCCATAGACCCAGGCCTTAAATAAAATAGATAACAATAACGATAATACATTTCCGGAATAATATTGTTATTACAATAATATTTAAGGTTTTTGTATTTTGCTGGATTGATTTAACCAAGTTTCGTGTCTTTTTCGGGAATAAGCTCTAAAAGTGGGATAATCTAGTATTTTTAAAATATACTACATGTTTGCTTACGTTATCAATCTAAAGATAAACGATACTTATTTTCCAACAAGCCGTAGTTACCACTATAAACTATTTTAATTAACTTTGTTCTAGATAATTTTGTCATTAATAAAAATTAAGCTAATATTGTTTCAAGAATCAAAATAAAGGAGTTCCATTCCCTATCGCACTGGTGTATACCATTCAACTGGAGAATACACTTCTCTGTCTCTTGCAGTATTTTCTATTAAAGCCATATTTCGTCTTTTTTCCATAAAATGGTTGCTTCTTCATCTTCTCTATCTTCATTTGAAAGAAATGAGCGGATAATAAGTATCTTCATAATATAGTAAACGATATGGTTGCTGTTTCATCCCTCACGCAGTTATCTGATTATAGGTTGACTTTGTGAACTCCATAAGATGTTAATTTGTCAAATATATTGTTTAAGCAACTGGCAGCATAGCAAACAAGCAGCCTTTTTAGCCGTTCGGTAATCACAGTATATAAGCGGGGTCTTATATACTCAACTTCGAGCTTAAGATGTTAGAGACCGACATCAGCCTTTTTAGAACGATGGCATTTACTAGTTTGATACCGCAGAATAGAAACTATCATTGAAAACAGGCGAAAGTTTTAAAATTACTGGGGGTGGATATTGCCGATACTAAATCTGTATTACTACAGGGGCTGTCATTCATGTGCAAACCTGAAAGACTTTCCTGGGCAGACGTACCGATTTGATGTAGGATTGTTGTATTTTCGGTTTTTTGGTAAGAACTCGGCTACACCGTTTGAAGATAAGGAACTATATTAGCTGTGCTGTCAGAAGGATCATCAGATACGACAAAATGTCGATGCTTGTTGGACTTAATATCAACGGAGAAGGCTTTTGGACCGAAGTCAATACCTTTGGTAAATAAATATTAAGTGGAGTATAAAGAGCCCCCAAGTCGTTTCAGTTTGTATCTTGTAGGTCTGCATATAATTTTCATAATTGACTGAACTGGATAGGTATACAATAAATTATTATTTTAAAATTATCTCATCAGACATAACGTGCTCATAAAAAATCCCGAACTCAGGATTATTAACTTCAGCTGGTAATTTATTTGGCTACGATTCTACAAAAAAAGGGTAAAATATTGTATTAAAATTATGTTTTTTATTATCATATAAAAGCATGCCGATACATTAAAAATATGAATGGTGAAATTACCGTCGAAAACGAATAAATATAATTGTATTTTGACATAAGTATTTAGCTAGTAAAAGTCGCTAAGTAGCGCATTCTACAAATGAACAAATATACCTGATCGTTCTAAACTACGCTAACTAGTGTTTGCGTAGTATACACGGACTTTTATAAAGCGCTTAAATTTAAGAAATACGTAGCGTAGTACTATAATATATATTTAAATACTTTGTAATACATAATATAATCTATGCGCCCCCTCCCCGTGGACACTCCGCTAACACTAGTTGGCGTGGTTTAAATCGAGTGATTTCAAAAAGTACCTGCACTTAGCGTTTTATAAAATTTGTAACTTCGTTATTTTTGTATATTTCTTCACAATTTTTTTTTTACATATAGTAAACCTAATTCTAAGAAGCTTGGCATAAAAAAACGTTTTTGCCAAATTTCGAGTTAGCGTAGTATAAATAGCTGGTGTCGAAATATAGTTGTTACCGCTCCGACAGCCGACGACGGACTGTGCGTTTCTCTGTGACGGAGCAGTATTTATACCCTCAGAAAGCAACATCAAGCGATGTTGCTAACCTCAAAATTAAATTAATAGTCAATGAGTTATTAATAAATTAAGTTAAATGTAAACTGAAGCTGACATTCGGCCATCCTATATAAAGCATGACCTCATGATTTTATATTAAACCGATATTTAAACATAAATCAAGCATTCTTATCCTAAATCACAAGATGTATTAATTATTGAGATCACCCTTAAAAAGTTGAACTAATGTTTATGTATTATTATGATTACGCAAACTTATATCATTTTATAAGCAAATCCATACATTTGATTTAATCATAAGTCAAGTTTAATCATTTAGCAAGTATTAATAAAAATAGGACCCTTCCTTCCAAATAATAAATAAATATAGGACCCTTCCGTCCGAGTAATAAATATAGGACCCTTCCGTCCAAGTAATAAATAAATATAGGACCCTTCCGTCCAAGTAATTAATAAATATAGGACCCTTCCGTCCAAGTAATAAATATAGGACCCTACCGTCCAAGTAATAAATAAATATAGGACCCTTCTGTCCATAACTTTATTCTGTAAGAAAAACTCTATTAGTAACTGAAAAATTATTCAACCCTAATATGTGGTCTATTGAAAATCAGCCATGGCTTATTTTTATCTACAGCAATAACTGTATCAGAGAGCGAAATGGTCCAGTATAATATTTAATATTTGTAAAGAGTCACTTGTTTTCGTAATAACTATATGGGATTGTTCGGTAAATATATGGCCAATTTATTAGAGGAGCATGCATGCAATATCAAAAACTATAATAAGACCTAAATCGGCAGAAGTATCATCTATCGAGTGATTGAACGCACGGAATTATTTTGATTAATATTAACTAGTTTAAATTATTTTGATTGGGACTAGAAATAGTAGAATTATCAAATTAAAAGTCAGAGTTGTTACTGGCAACCCGTAGAATATTTTTGTCGGGAGTTTGAACTTTTGAGTAACATAGTTCATTTCATGTTTTACATTGAACCGAGCATTTTAAGGCTTTGAGCAGTTTAAGGTTTTAAAGTTTTTAGCAATTTGAGCAATTATTTTCAAAGAAAGATTTACCGACTCACTGTTATCCCGGACTATGGGTTGCTGGATACTATCACGCTGGCCGGACTGTGCTATGTGCACCTTTGATGATTTTCTTATAAGCTGGCAGTGCGATCGATCATGCCTGCTACACGATCATCCGGCCCGCCTGCTATGCGGCCGTACGGAACGCCTGCTGGATGTTGGCTTACCCAACGAGCTGGGCAATCACTCACTCGGCTGGCTGTGCGGCCGTAGTGCAAAAACCCCTATCGGTCCCGATCAGCTAGAGATGCTGAGGTCGCGACTGACTGTACCATTTCTTAAAATTCATGTTCCATCGCGTCGTTACTATAAAATATTATTTCGCACAATACCTGCTCAAGATAATCGGATAAATGATGTTTATACACGAACCAATTGGTCAAGTAGGTCGAGCTAGTTGTCTCGTCATAAGATGAGGTAATTATGAGACGAATAAGAAAAAAAATAAAAATCACATATATAATTGAAATACCAAGCGATAAATTCATCCCACTTCTGAAATGTTAGGAGGCCGTGGTTTTATGACAAATATAAATTATCATGAAATTGCCGGGGCGTCGATCTATGTATTTATTTATACAGGTTTTATTTAAATACTTTTTACATACTTACATTTCAACAGCACTTACATAATATTCCTTAGAAATATATTTACGAGGGTACACCACAAATATAGTTGTTACCGCTCCGACAGCCGACGACGGACTGTGCGTTTCTCTGTGACGGAGCAGTATTTATACCCTCAGAAAGCAACATCAAGCGATGTTGCTAACCTCAAAATTAAATTAATAGTCAATGAGTTATTAATAAATTAAGTTAAATGTAAACTGAAGCTGACATATAACATATTAAAATACTTATCTATAACCTTATTAAGTTAAAAATAAGCAGAATTAAGTTCGCCCGCAATGCGGCTGTGCACTGCAGTCAAGTTTAACTGTAATTTGGATGTCCATTAAGTAACGGTGTCCTACTTAACTAAGCTTTCATACTTTATAATCTATATATGTATGTAGGATACATGAACTTTTGAACCAAATTTATTTTTCCCTTTAATAGTCTTAATGCAAAAATAACTAACTATGTGACTAGGTATCTGTTACGTCTAAACCATAAATCCGATATGGAATAAATTTGGTACAAAGATAGACTAAAGTTTTAGAAAGGTGATAGGCTGGTTTTTGTCTCACGAAAACAGCGGGGCAGAAGCTAGTTTCAGTATATAACACTATCAAACAATAAATGTAAACAAATGTTTTTATTTAATGTTGCTGTAAGAAATAGGTCAAAACGTTATTGTTTCGATTTTTTCGTTTAATTTTTTTTATATTTATGTGATTTTTACAACATGAACATTAAACATATAACAGACATATGTAATGTTAAACCTAAGACTACATCGCTGGTTCTCCTTCAAACAATTTCCGAACAAAAAGCAAATTACTAATTATCTTGACAAAGACAAAAAATGCTTTGTCGATTCTTTTTTAAAGTCAATTACAGGTTGAATTAGGAATCGAATTGAAATTCAGCTTATGTCCCGGGGGAGGGACGGGGGTGGGGCGGAGGCGGGGGTCCGTAATTTGGTCCGATTCATCGTCATTCCGACCGCGAGGGGAGCCGGGGACTTATCTTAGTCTAGACTTTTTGCCAAGTCTCTAATGGAATTCTGTATAGATTACACTTGGGAGAAAAGAGGCTAGCCTTTTATTGAACATTTTTTGTTACCTAAGTTTATAAGTGTTGCAATGTGAAATAGTTAACTTTTTAAAGTGTTGCAAAATAATTTTATAATTTAATTAATAATTGACAGCCCGGTTGGCTTTGTGGTTAGTGACCCTGACTTTCAAGCCGCGGGTCGCGGGTTCGATTCCCACCCAGGACAAACATTTGTATGCATGAATATGTCTGTTTGTCCTGTGTCTGGTTGTAAATATCTATATAAGTATGTATTTAAAAGTACTATATGTAGTATAACAGCTATCTGATTACCATAACACAAGCTCACTTTGATGCTTAATTTGGAATCAGATTGGCCGTGTGTGAAAAATGTCCAAGGATATTTATTATTATAATTAGGTTAAGTTTATTTCAAAATGTCATTTCATTAATGGTAACATTTTTGGTGACATCGATTATGTACACTAAAAACGTTTACCCTTCAAGACTTAATGTTAAAATACATAAACACAGAAACTACATATTTATATTATTTATCATATCCTTACCCTTATGAAGGTAAAAATAAATCTGTTAGAATTAACGTCGACGCATAACAAAGTTAGAAAGTAAATAAATATACCTACGAACTTGTTAAGAACTCATACATACATATATCGTAGAGGAGCTATCTTCAATCTGGAATAAATAGGCTTTTTTATCAAAAACCTATTTGCATTTGATTGAAAAGCCTATCGTATATATGAGAGAGAAAATTGAATAGTCTGATGTTTCGATTGAATAACTATAATACAAATAACAATTAAATAAAAACCCAATTCATATAACACAGGCCGTGTTATATGAATTGGGTTTTTCTCATCAAAATAATGTGGCTTTATTTTTTCTTATAATCTTACATGAATATTGAATCAATATCAAATAAGCTCATCTTAATGAGTGTAGATTTTTGTGAGAAGCAATCGATTACTGATTTTAATGCTCTTAGTTTAACATATGTAGTATATTGGCAGTGTGTGAAAAATGTACCAGGATATTTATTATTATTTATTTTAAGAGAATATTTTTTATTCAGGTCTCGGTCGAAGCTACTGAAGCTACTACTATTTCGGTCTTCAAATCCTAAAACAACTTATAAACATAACATTTAAATCTGTATTGCGAAAGTACCTATACCTGTCTGTCCACTTGTTACGGTTTCACGCCTATATACAGAAGCGACTTTAATGAAACATAGGCTACCTTTTATCCCGGGAAAGTCGGAGGAAACTGTGGGTCAGAAGCTAGTCTAACTTATAAATATAAAAGAAATCAGTGTATTATATTTAAGTGGTTTCAACCCTGCAATTTGATACAGGATTTGTTTGGTGATGGGTCCTTGTTTTCGTTTGTTTATTTCTTAGGTGCCATTAATTTGTTTCAGGTTATTGACTATGTTGGTGATGAATGTCTGGTAGGAGTTGAGGGTGCTTTCCTTTTTTATAATTTCTGGAATTTTGTAGGGGTCCAAGTTCTGCACATCTATAAAAATGTAATATTCCAAAGTAATAGTAAACCTATAAAATCTCAGAGCGTTAACTTAAGATTTACAGGTATTAATTAAACTTAGATGGAAACCAATTTAATTAAATAGTTCCCTTCTACGTACCGCTCTCCAGTCTCGTCTCAAATTAATTAATACCACCACTATAGCGGGTTTATACAGACTTCTTGGTTATTTTTGACAGCCACAGGCTTTGTGGTTAGAGACCCTGACTTTCAAGCCGGTCGTGGGTGCGAATCCCATCTGTTCGGGCCAAACCTTCACGGTGGGGAATGCCTATGTGTAAGCCATAGACACCCGCCCTGACGGTCCTCTTTAAGAATAAAACATTGACACTTCACTTCACTTCACTACAAATAATATTACTTGTCAACCGCATCTATATCTTTTCTCCGCATTTATATTTTATTATCATACCGCAAAATAACAAGCGTGCATCTCGGTTCCCGCGCGGGAGAAGCCCCCCTGAGGAGGATCCCAGGGTAAGTCTGTGCATTTATAGATAGGCATTCTTTTCCGTGTGGGGTTGACCGGAACCAGCAGCATCCGCATAGTGGAGGGTCACTCTCAGGACACGAAGCCCTAGGTGGCCGCTACACCATCCAGGACAAACATTTAAATGCATGAATATGACTGTTTGTTCTGTGTCTGGATGTAATCTATACTAATATTATAAATGCGAAAGTAGCTCTGTCTGTCGATCTGTCTGTCTGTCTCGCTTTCACGCTAAAACTACTGAACCGATTTAAATAAAATTTGGTACAAAGATGGTCTAGAGCCTGAGAGAGGACATAGGCTACTTTTTATCCCGGAAATATTGAAGATCTCCCGGGTTCGCGGGTGAAACCGCGGGGAGCCACTAGTTATCTATATAAGCATGTTTTTAAAAGTAGTATATGTATATCAGATATCTGGTTACCATATCACTAGCTCTGCTTAGTTTTCGATCAGATTGGCCGTGTGTGAACAATGTCCCAGGATTTTCAGACTATTTTTAATTTAATCAGACTATTTTTGGTTTCAGGTAAGGCTTTGCGGTTTTCGGTAAGAGTCCTTTGAATGTGATTCGGAATTTCACGTCGAGCGGCGAGCGTCGATTGGTCTTGCGGTTTAAGGGTTGGGAATTGAATTGATTGAGTCGACGTACTCGAGTTCGCTTCCAGTGCGGCTCCTTTTATTTGTACGTGCCGTTTTTGCTGTTTATTTTTATCTTGGATAGGTTAACGATGATATTTTTGATGATGATAAAATATTTATAGTGGTTGTTTAAAATATATGTGGCGAGGTGATTAAAAATATAGCAGTCGATTGAAATATACTTATAACGCTATTTATAAAGTACAATATTCCATTCATAATAAAAATTACACACTAAATAAAAGTTAATCTACAAATAGGCGATTCGACCCAAATATTATTTTACTAACTTAAAAAAATTTGCTGCGCTATAATATAATAATAATAATAATAATAATAAATCCTTTATTTCAGGCAACTAGGCCCATATTATAAATACCTTAAATCTAAGTATACATATTATGTTTATATTAAAATTACAACTAATTAATTAGGCACGTAGAGACGGCGACGTGCTCGCCAGCGAGGTTCGTATTGTTCCGCGAAAACGCCGAAATACGACACCCTTCGGCCAAAAGTCTTCCTTCGTGAAGGTCTCGATATGTTGAGTTGGAACCCGCACCACAAACGAAGTAAAATTTACGCTGTGACGCGATTCCAGCTTCGTGACCCTCAAGTTGAATTTAACTTTCTTTTCGATGTACTCCACAACCTCCTCAGCCTTTGTGGAATACAACAATCGGGATACATACAGCAGCGTCGTCGGAATAGCGGGACGCAGCAGATGGTTTGGTCCTGTCGGGGCAGTACCGCACTGGTTGCGACAAGTAGGCTTCTTGCGTTTCCGCTCTACTTTAACGAAGCCGTCCTTGTCAGCTTGTCCTCTGCAATACGCCTTCGGTGCCGGGTTCGACTGGGTCGTCGGCACCTGTTCGGGTTGGGGCCTTGGTTGTTGAGCGGGCTTGGCGACAGCTGCTGCGTAAGCACGTTGAGGTGTTGACTTACGCGCGCTAAGAGTCGGCGTCACGAGCACAGGTGACGCGGGGCAGGCGGGGCGGGGGGTGCGAGGCAGTGCATTGCACCCGACGGCCGCCGGTGACGAGTCAAGTTTCGCTGACTCGAAACTTGACGTTGATGCATTAAATGCACCTCGACGCGTGTTTACGTTGGAAGCCTCGTGTGACCTACATACCGTGATAGTGTTACGTAAGTCCACTACCTCAGTACGCAGTTCACTGATGGTACCTTGTGAAGCTTCCAACTTGAGCTGCATCTCGGCCAGGCTGGCTTTTAAAGACGTTATATCTTTCAACAGCCTGGTGACGTCGACGTGGTCGAATGTGACGGGGGGCAGTTTCTGCAAATCCTTCGCCACAAAAGTCGGTACATCGTCTGGATCCACCTCCTTCAGCAGGTTGATGATGTCCTGCAAGCTCCTCGCACCCTTTTCGTCAATCCGGCGCGACGGCATCCGGTCAGCCCTATCGACTGACTCGTATAGCAGCTTCTTGGCAACTAGGACCTCGTTCTCCTTGAAGCTCGAGGTGCAAATCTGCATGATGCTGACTTCGTCCATGACATCCATCTTGTTTTGTATGAATGCCAGGAGCTCGTTAACCATGTGTTTTTGCGACAACATGGTGACGATCGCAATTTTTAGCAGCGGATTATACCGCGCCAAACGCGAAGTGGTATTGTAATATGAGGCGCGTCCGTTTCCAAACGCTCACAAAACAAGACTGAGATTTGAATTGAATTATAAGATAACCTTAAATTGCTTAACACAATGAAATAGTAGAAATTTGCTTAGTTTGGAACGGTTGTCGTGTGTGAATATGCTCCAATATATTTTTTTACTATTTACCAAAATCTAATATGAGCTATATATTTACATAATATGAGCCTAGTCCTGAATAACTAATAAGCCAATAATAAATCACGTGCATTACAATTGACCAATGACAACAGCTCGATGATGCCGGACAAACACGCGAGCCAATCAGCGTCGATAATGAGCCCGCTCTCACCCGTGATTGGGTTTCACATGTTTATTTTAACGGTCAAATACGTATGAGTATTTGAAATTAATTATCCTAGATTACAGTTTGCGGTTTAAAACGTGGCAGTTAGAATATTATCTGACTAACTTCCGTCCTACAGTTTTACCCGATAAATAGTAGCCTATGTGGTATACCAGAACATATTCCAACGTTGTGCCAAATTTTATCTAAGGAACATAAAACAAAAACAAACAAAAAACCAATATAACAAAAAAATCTTCATTATCATATTTTTTATTTATTTTTATTCCGAAACTTTTAACTTGAAGTATAACGCCGACAAAAGGCCCGGGACAAAAATATTTCTAACACTCAGTCCGCAGGCACTGCTAGTCTATATTAATATTATAAAGAAGAAAGGTTTGTTTGTAACGATTACGCTACAAAAATACAAGGCCGATCTGAATAATTCTTTCACTTATAGAAAGCTACATGATCAGGGAGTGACATAGGCTATGTTTTATCTCCATATTCCTACGGGAACGGGAACTACGCGAAAGGAACAGCTCGGAAGGAGCTATAGTATATAAAAGTTATTGTGCGTAAAAACTAAATATTACCGTGTCATTGTAGCGTAATAAATCACAAGTATGTATATTACATTTATCAGTAACACAAGTCTCTTCCAAAGCAATATTCAATTGAGCAGATACTTTGCAAAGATCATGAACTGTAGAACGATGCTGAGTTACTTACACCAATCATGTTTAAAGCTTATAGCGATTTCGTTATTTACTACTGGTTATATATCACATTAGAAACCAACAAAATTGTCAGTGTTTCTCTAACATATTATGCATGTATTGTATATAAAAATTAAAAATCTACCTCTAGCATCACTCTATCTATAGAAAAAAACCGTATTAAAATCCGTTGCGTAGTTTTAAAGATTTAAGAAGTCATAGGGACAGACAGCGGAAAGCGACTTTGTTTTATAATATGTACGACTTACTATCATGAGGGTGCAGGTTCAAAGCCAGTTTAAAAACACCCATACAAATAACCACTGGCTTTCGGTGAATGCCTGCATGCCCGAGATGTCACAATTGAAAGCATGTGATTTCAGCTCATCCGCACTAGGCCCGCGTGGTGGACTATGGTCTAAAACCCCCTCATTGTTAGGTGAGGGGTTATATGATCTGATAATATATCAATTAATTAATATTATTATGTCGGGTTTGTTTAGTAGTTACCGTAAATTCGATTCTCTTCTCTCATCAAAGGACAATGCTTGTGTGCACAAATATTTCAATTTGATTATAAAACCGCTGTTTCTTTCAACTTAGACCACAAGTACACGACGGTGGGTTTCCATTCCAAATGCTCCCAGATAATATCTGTTATAATTTAATCAAAACTTGGCCACCCCCCCTCCCCTGCGTGCCCCCCCCCCCCCCCCGGCTGCTATTGATTTGTCATTATTATAATATCCTTTGAGCTTTGTTACCGATCCCAATATTTATGATCGTGTTGTTTCGGTAATCTTCGGAATTTCGATAATGTGAGTCACTTCCCGCGGCTTTATCTGTTTTTAATAAAAATAAATCTGAAGCCTGCGATGCCATTGTAGAAATAGAATGTCATTATCTTATGAGTCGCGCAGTAGGTCGTATAGATAAATATCTAGGGAGTATGTCTGTATTAATATACAGGCATATGTATAGAATATACATAGCAATATAGATAGATAAAATAAATAAAGCTATATAAAGAAAAATATATACCTAAACCTTTGTTTTTTTTTTATCGCGTTAATCTCAGGAACTATCTGTCCGATTAGAAAAAATATTTCAGTGTTAGATAGCCTATTTATAGAGGAAGGCTACGGTTATATATTATCACGCTTCGACGAATAGGAGCGGAGCATTAATATAAAATGTTGCAAAAACGGGTAAGTGACGCTAACGAAGTTGCGCGGGTCAACCAACTATGTAGTCTATACTAATATTATAAAGAGGAAAGATTTGTTTGTTTGTTTGTTTGTTTGTTTGTTTGTTTGTTTGTTTGTAATGAATAGGCTCCGAAACTACAAATTCTTTCACCTTTGGAAAGCTACATTATCCCCGAGTAACATAGGCTATATTTTATCCCTGTATTCCCACGGGAACGGGAACTACGCGGGTAAAACCGCGGGGAGGCAGCTAGTTTAAAATAATTTATCAGTTACCATAAAGTGTTCTAGCAAAGTATTAATACCTTTGCAGTAAAATCCATCGAATACATCATACACTATCGTCCACTAGTTATCAGCGGGGTGTAAAGGCTTTCATGGAGCCAATACGAATTTATAGCGAACACCGGAAGTGGCAGCCATTTTGTGGGGCCGAGTGCCGCGACCGAATTTCCGATATTTATTCAGTGTATAATAAAAACCGATAGGTTACCGATTTTGGTAGCAACTCTAGTGAATATTAATGATGATTACGAATTGTGTATATGATTTGACTTTATAGGAAGGCATCTTGAGATTGTGGAAAACTTTTGTTATACTCTTGGCTTGGATATCATTAGTTTTTGCGGGAAAAAAATAAGCATATGTCTTAAATACATCATAATCTATCACTGTGCAAAGTTTCGTCTAGCTAGAGCATAGAAGAAAATTTAGTATCAATTTATAGATTTTGGCATGGCATTAACGAGGCAGATCTATTCCTACTTATAGATATTAGAAATTCGATAGTAACTCTCTCTGTTTGCGTTTCATTCGTAAACCACTTTACCGATTTTATTAAAATTTGTATTAGAAATGGACTAGATATTGAGAAAGGACATAGGCCACCTTTAATTACGGGAAAGTTGAAATTCCCCAGGAAGCTAGTAAATATATTTTTGTACAAAGTAGTTTTGTCAATTTTAAGCTTTTTAATTTTAACTATGTACTAATTCAAATAAACAGAATTTTTGAGCGGCACTTATAGAGTCGTTAAGGATTGTTATGTTCAGAGAAATTAATGATTTGTTTGCGATCCGCGCGATCCACTCCAATGGAGTCGAGTTTGTTTTATTTTAAATTTAATTATTCATAGTTTTATGCAGTTATAGTTTTTAATTACTAACTATAATAGAGAATTTTACTATTATAAACATTATTTATAATAAGAAATTGGTAGAAAACGTGGTTTGAAAATTGTAATTGCTGAGTTTATTGTCAGCCCTTCTCGGAAAAAATAACTTTCCAAGCGGAGTGTTGCAGCCGTTCATAAGTACATGTCTGAATGAATAAAGAGGGTCTAGTAGTATATCACTTTCGCATTAATTTATCTACACTAATATTATAAACAGAAAAAAAATAGTTTTGTGTGTATTTGTAAAGAATAAAATCTATATCTACTGTGCCTTTTTCAAAAAATCTTTCACCATTGAAAAGTTACATTATCAGAGAGTAACATTGGCTATATTTTATCACTGTATGCCTACGGGAACGGGAACTACGCGCATGAAACTGCGTAGAGGCAGCTACTCTATTAGATAAAGGCCCTTATTTTTTAATATTTGGGCTTTCTTTCTATCCGTCATTTAAACTTATATTTATCTAGCGCAAACTAAAGACAAATAAAAATCATGTGGCATCACAAAATTAATCTATGTAAGCAACTAATATAACTTTAGTATAATATTCTAGTGTTATACAACCTAATTGTCCCAGTGTGGTGTGTACGACTGATACGGCACTTGAGAGCCGGATTGTGCGTCAAGTGGCCGAATGGTTTACAGCCGGCCCAAGCCAACAGGAAACCATGTTAATATACTGTATGTTAATCTGTTCATTATGAAAATAAACCTTATGGTGTAGGTATAAGGTTCATCTATAATGCTTGTCTTACTATTGGATGGATGTTACTCAATCATGCTAGAACACAGTATTAGAATATGTTCTAGAGTACCATCTTCGAGCCATGGTGGCTCAATCGGAAACACACCGACTCACGATCCATAAGATCGTTCAAACCCCTGGCCCTCTGAATTTAATAAAATCTTACGAACGGATGCACACCACTGGCTGTCGATGAAGGAAAACATCTTGAGGAATCCTGCATGCCCAAGATGTCACAATAAGAGGCATGTTATTGGGCCAATCCGCATTCGGCCCGCTCGGTGGACTATGGCCTGAACTCCCTCGTTGTTAGGGGTAACTTGAGTTCCTCTGTGGAGACGTATATGAGCTGATGATGATGATGTATTTTCTTAATTGAATAAATGTTTTTTTGATTTTAATTTGATATGTTCTAGGATACCACATTTTTTTATCCCGAGAAAATTCAAGAAACTCATTATAAAAATACTGGAAATATTTTTCATTAAAAACTTTGTCATTAAAACTGGCAGAAGGCTCTCATATTTTTCTGGGAAATAGTGAAGCAATCATTCACCATCCGGTTCAAACCGGATCAGCCGGTTATTGCAACCGGTTATTACCAGCTCTTATTGGAAATAAACACGACTTTTTACAATTCTTTCCGACTGACAGAAGCTTTGTGCACCTTTGTGTTGGCTTTGGCTGGTGGGAGCTTTTTTTGTGAATAATTATTAACGTAAAGCTTTCGTTAATGTGAGCTGACACCTTGTCTATATTCGTTCATTATGTCCATTGAATAATAAGCCGCCATTATTGCCACGATGTCGATTTCCGACAAAAGGTTTTAAAAATGAATTTATGCATCATATGCATATTTTAATTTCATTTTGAGTCCTATAAACTTATCTATATTATTAATATTATAAAGAGGAAAGATTTGTTTGTTTGTTTGTTTGTTTGTAATGAATAGGCTCCGAAACTACTGGACCGATTTCAAAAATTCTTTCACCTTTGGAAAGCTTCATTATCCCCGAGTAACATAGGCTGTATTTTATCCCTGTATTCCCACGGGAACGGGAACTACGCGGGTAAAACCGCGGGGAGGCAGCTAGTTACCTATAAATAAGTTGTGCATGTATTTACCTATTTTTGTTATATTGTATTTTCTGTCACTTATATTTTAGACCGTGCTATACAAACAATATACCTACAGTGTTTCTACTCCTTATAACTGCATTTTTATCCTCTCCCTTCATAACTCTCCTACAATTTATTATAGTTTACTCTTTTTAATAATATTTATTTTCGTACACACGTAGGGTAGAGCGGGGCTTGTTGAGCATAGGGGCAAGTTGGGCAATCGAAATATCTCGGAAACTATTCACCGTACGTATAGACATCGTATGGCGGAAAGAGGGAGGCGCGGGAGAGATAAACATCACGCGATCGCTAGTGGCTGCTGGGTAAGCGAGTTACGTGCACGGGCGTTTTGTTTATTTTAAGACCAAAAAGTAAAAACGTCATTTATCGCAAGTTTTCGTCTGGATTAGTCAAATGTTATTTGTTTTTAATCAGGTAAGTGTTAATCTTCCATATAATTATCGTACTTTTGATATGCAGAGAGGTTCTGGATATAATTCTCACGGTTTTTCTATAACCTCACTTTTATTTTGAAATTCTGGGTTGGGGTTAGTTGAGTATCGTTGCTCAGCTTACCCCATGATAATTACGTAAAGAAAATTACTTTAAGTTTTGTTGTTCTGTCACTAAGACAATTACCATTAAGTTCCAAAGATTAATTATTATTTTTAAGATATAAGCTAAGTATATGAGTAATAATATAAAGAAATAAGTCTGATTTTAAACAGAAAGACTGAATCTAATGGTGAAGTTATTCCTAAGATACGTTATTGTTTTCTTGATTCTACTTTTGGTTAATTATTCAAAGAAAATTGCTATAAGTTTTGTTTTCTCTGTCACTAAAAGACTATAAATAAAGAACTGATTGTTAAACACTTATTTTATTTCATCACTAGTCAACATTGAACCTATGGTTTCATTATACTTTCTTAGTGCTCAACTTGCCCCACACCTTTGCTCAACTTACCTCATCTATGAGGTACATTGAGCATACTTGACTTTCTGCATTAAAACAGCTGTAGCTCTTCAATTTTACTTATTACAAAAAAATACTATTGACACTTTTGTTAAGCGATAAACAACAAATCCATCAAGCCGCATAACAATTTATAGAGACTTATCATTAAGGAGCTACATCCGTTCAAGTAAAAATTTGCTCAACTAGCCCCGCTCTACCCTACACAAAGTTACATACTGCTTATGATTTCACTTTACTTCAGTATAATTTTCAAACTCATCCGACTAATTTTAATCATTGTCTTATTTCATTAGCTTTGAAGTAAATCTTAGTTCAAATTATACATATACAAAGTCCATTGAATTAGCTTCACTATTCATTTAACTGTGGCTCATTTACAAGCTATAGACGCCTAATCTAATTAGTACAAGTGATTTCGTTCACAAAGACTTGAGAGCACTTCACACACGACGCGACACGACACGACACGTCGCTGCACAATCGATCCTCACTATAAATAGAGGCAGCCCTAGCCTGGGACATTCAACTTTTAGCGAACAGGGTTGGCATGACACGCTACTTGAATATATTAATTTTGTAATAAAGCGATGCATGATTTGATTATGCTGTATTTAAATATTTATATAGGTATGTACATTATTTGTAAAAATATAATTAATATGTTGGTTTCATAATATGTTGGAACCAATTGATAAATACTTCCTTTAAAAAATACATATCTATAAAAAAATGAAATCTAATAGCTGTCTAATTACTGAAAACCTTATTACGATTAACATAACTTATTATATTATGGTTTTCCTTTTGTAATAAACTATAGAAATATTATAAAGAAGAAATATTACATTTTTTATTGGTCTATACTAATATTACTTATAAAGAGGAAAGATTTGTATTTTTGTATGTAACGAATTAACTCAAAAAGTAGTGGACCGATTTTAATAATTCTTTTTAATATAGGCTATATTTTATCCCTGTATTCCAACGGGAACGGGATCTACGCAAGTAAAACCGTGCGGAGGCAGCTAGTTATGAATAAGCTCAGAAACTGAACCGATCTCAATAATACTTTCACCGATAGAAAGCTATGTTATATATATTAAGAGTAACAAACATCCATACTATCTATCCATACTCACAAAATTTCGGATTTATAAATATTAGTAAGTTTGTCTTGCCAACCCTGAAGCTTCATTAATACTTCACCGCCAGGGTTGGCAGCGAGTGATTGTTATATTCACGTGTGTTTACTCACGCTACCTACATCCCGGTATAATCTTGCCACGTGTCCCCCCTCGTCAATGGTTAAGACGTGGGTACCGGGACTGGGGTACTTGAAGGGTTTAGGAAACAAGGGTATAATCGGGTACAAACGAGATTATTTAAAAAAATATATATTCAATCTTCGCGAGGTGTAGGGACAAATATGTTGTTGAAACCTTTAGTTACATGTTCATTTACTTTTTTTATTGTACTTTAAAATGTTGATGTATCTATACTAATATTATAAAGAGGAAAGATTTGTTTGTTTGTTTGTTTGTTTGTTTGTAACGAATAGGCTCCGAAACTACTGGACCGATTTCAAAAATTCTTTCACCTTTGGAAAGCTACATTATCCCCGAGTAACATAGGCTATATTTTATCCCTGTATTCCCACGGGAACGGGAACTACGCGGGTAAAACCGCGGGGAGGCAGCTAGTTTTCTATATAGTATAAAAATGTATAAAACGATGTTAAGATCATACCTTCTTTTTGGTTTTTTTATGTTAGATATTAATGTTTCTCCGCCTTCCCGAGGAATCTTTAAGTTTCCCGAGATTAATACCAAATTGAAACAAAATCGGTAGCTGGGAAAGCGTAACAGACAGACAGAGTTTCAAGAATTAGATTGGCCATGTCAAAATTGGCTCCCCGCGTTTCCATTGATCTAAAACTATCCCGAGATATAAAAGTAGCCTATGTGTTAATTCTGGTTATGAACTATCTGCCTTCCAAATTTTATCCATATCGCAGATTTACTTGAAATACTAACAAACCTACATAAATACTCACAAACTTTCGCATTTATAATAATACTAGTGGCTCCCCGCGGTTTCACCCGCGTTCCCGGGATAAAAAGTAGCCTATGTGTTATTCCAGAACATATTCTAGCTCTGTGCCAAATTTCAAGCAGATCCCTTCAGCCGTTGGAGCGTGAAAGAGTAACAAACATCCATACATACAAACTTTCGCATTTATAATACTAGTGGCTCCCCGCGGTTTCACCCGCGTTCCCGGGATAAAAAGTAGCCTATGTGTTATTCCAGAACATATTCTAGCTCTGTGCCAAATTTCAAGCAGATCCCTTCAGCCGTTGGAGCGTGAAAGAGTAACAAACATCCATACATACAAACTTTCGCATTTATAATATTAGTAGGATTAGTAGGATTAGTAGTATTATTATCTAGGTCAAAGTGCAACTTACAAGCTTAGAAACGAAACTTTCAGACCAAAATTAGGAACAGCAAAAACGTAGCGGCCATAATGGTGGGGATTATGCAAACTGCGCCATGTAGTATGCTAATGTGTCGTGTTGGAGTTCGGGACGGCGGTGGCTCGTGTTTGTGGTGAATTGGCATGTTTTGCATTGGACGACCAGCGTGCGACCGTTATAGGGGAAGCCTGTAGAAAGTTTTTTTTATAGCCTATGGTTATAAAAAAGCCAGGTAGGTTTACCTGATGGTGAAACTGGTATCGGTGAGGTATGTTGGCAGTTTTAAGTCCTGAGCTGTAGCTGTTGGAAGCTTTTGAATTGATATATTGCAGGATAAAGTATGAGCGGTGTTTTTTATTAAAAGACATCATAGAATTACAAAAGATTTTGAGGCAATGCTGTCAGCCATCTTGGCTTCCGCAGGGTAGCGGTATGGTTCACATATTCTTTTTACAACTATTGCATATCTTATTTTTATATTCGACTAACTGCCTCCGCGTGGTTTCACCCGCTTAGTTTCCTTTCCCGTTGGAATTCTGGGATATAATATAGTTTATGTTACTCGCTGAAAATGTAGCTTTCCAATGGTGAAAGTCTTTTTGAAATCAGCACAGTATTTTTTGAGTTTATTCATTACTAGCTGCCTCTGCCTCCTATATTTTATCCCTCTGTTCCCGTGGGAATACAGGGATAAAATATAGCCTATGTTACTCGGGGATAATGTAGCTTTCCAAAGGTGAAAGAATTTTTGAAATCGGTCCAGTAGTTTCGGAGCCTATTCATTACAAACAAACAAACAAACAAATCTTTCCTCTTTATAATATTAGTGTAGACAAACGTACACTCACAAAAAATACAAATGTTTCCTCTTTAAAATGTTAGTGTACCTAGATTTGGTCTAACATTTATTCGCTTTTAACTTATCTCTAATTAAAAATGATGTAATTTTTACCACATTTAGCTTTCATTTTTATTTAAATACCTAGATGTATAGATAAACGTTTTATATTATACCCATAACGTTACGAGTAAATTTAATTGTCACATTTTGTAATGCAACGCGACACGACCGTTCGCCGGGAGTGGAACCTACTAAATTGGATTTATGACAATTTACCAAAATTCCTGTAAAATATTGAACGCCATTTGACGCGTTAATTCAGTTAACGGGTAACAGGTTTACTGAAAATGATTTGTGATGAAGGTTGGTGTTAACAACGGTTACAACTCATTTAAGGATTACCAGATGATAATGGTGGTTAGTTAAGGTTTGTTTGAATGAAGATAAAAAATATACAGAGGGACTTAAAACCACCTAAATCAAATCAAAATATTATTTTATTCAAATAGGCCTTTACAAGCGCTTATGAATAGTCACTACATATATCGGTTAAAAGTTAAACTCTAAAATTAACTCTTAGGTGAAAACTATTAGGTAGATATGACGTGAGAATCTAATGTTGCGTAGGTAATGTAGTTGTAATAATTCCTTGATAGTGTCTCAGGTCGTGATTTGATTTTAAATTTTTAAATCGGTTCAGTAGCTTTAGCGTGAAAGCGAGACAGATGGACAGAGTTACTTTCGCATTTATAATTTTAGTATGGATTACCTTAAAATATTTGAATCCCGGACTACCATATTTACATACCATATAGGTAGGTTTTATGACGTTATAATATTTCCACAAAATTGTCACAAATTGTTGCAAACGGAACTTGGAAACATAAATTGTATGAATGTGCTTTTTCGCAGCGGAATTATGCTTCGTACAAGCTGTTACAATTTACTGTTCATTCGGTATTTATTGCTTCTCCTAAATACTGGTATTTCTTGAACTACGTCGGAATGGATTTACCGTTTTATTAAATCTTTTATATGAAATAATATTTTCTAGAATGCATCTCTGCTTTAGTATTTCTTTTCTTTTTAGGTTTTATTGAATAAAAACATATATATATATATATATATTTAGTGAAATCAGGCTCTTACAGGCATTTTCATGATGGTTAAAACACATAAAATATAATGATTCTTAAAATAATTGAAATGTTAACTAGGCAGGATAAATTAACTAACCAGCTTTGTAAGTTAGGATTAGTCAGTGTTATTTATTTAATAGATAAGTAAGTTATTAAAACAAGAAAATATATATATATACCTACACAGAAACTTATAAAAACTACTAATTGTGTCCGTTATATCCATAACTAGGTATACTAAGAGATTCTAAGTATCCTTTTCACAAAAATACAACCAATAAAGTAAAATGAGAATCATATATGTATATCGATACATTTAATTCTCTCATACGCAAAATAATAGCCAGCTGTTACAAACATCCATCCACCACAGCACATCGTCGATAAACTAGATTCTCTCCACCCAATATTTAGTGTTATAATAAATCGCTTATACAACCAAATACCTTTGCAAATATAGTGTCAGATATAATATATGTCAACGAGTAAACAAGGCAGGCGGCCGGCGGGGCGGCGCCGTCTCCGGCGGCGGCTATACGTAGAGCATCTATATATACAGTTGTTACTGAGGAAAACTTCATGGAAATTAATCGTTTATGTACGTGCATATATTGATGAAATAAATTAGTAGAGGGGTAGTGATGAGATAGAAGATTATATAGATAGGTTGAGTTTGTAATATGGTTACATTGCCCGCGTAAAGGTGTAACAGCCATCAGAGGCTAACCTTCAAGTCCCTTAAAAATAACATGGTTACTAAATTACTTTCATTTAAAGGTTATAGAGAAATGATAAAATCGGGACCCTATTACTAAGACTCTGTCCTGTCCGTCTTTCTGTCTGTCTGTTTCATGAACCGTGGTAGCTAGATCATTTAAATGTTTACACTTAATGCATTTCTATAGCCTCTATAATTAAATGACAGCAAAAAAATATTAGTGATTTAGGGGTTCTCATACGACAAACGTTTTGCCTTGTTTTGCTCGACTACTTAATGTCGTTACATGTAGATGCTTGAAATATTCACACAATATTTAGAGCGTCTAATGTTGTATATACCTAGCGGTCTCCGCGCGGTTTCACCCGCGTAGTTCCCGTTCCCGTTAGAATACGAGGATAGAATATAGCTTATGGTACTCAGGGTGAATGTTACTTGCCAATGGTGAAAGATTTTTTGAAATCGGCACATTCGTTTTTGAGTTTAATCATTATAAACACACATTTTTTTTCCTCTTTATAATATTAGTGTAGATGGTACCCTTCGTGCGAGACTGTTCTTGGCCAATTTTTATACTATCTTAAGATATAGTATAGAGCTGGTGACTTCTCAATGGAAACGACCACTTTAAGCTTAAGAGGCGAGTCTGGCTCTTTCGTCAGGTCGCGCCGGTGGCTGGCGGCTGGCGCTCACTGATGAGTCTCTCATTTGTAATAGTGTGGGCATAGTCACAAGACAATGCGAGTTTAAGACATAAATAATGACTATCATAATAGGTATATGTGAATGTAGGTTTTTGGCAACGTCCTCTATAGGCAGAGACCAAATGCAAGCCCATTAGTAATAAAACAAGTGGTTTTATAATATTTTTTTACATATTACAAATGATTTTAAGGTTTATTAACAAACTAAAATGGTCGCTTTATAAGTTATTTGGTAGAATATAGATTTTTGGGATTATTTATGGGAAAATATATGAAACTGAATTTATTTATTATTGGTTTACATTAATAACATTTAAATCTTACAAGAGATAAGGTACATAACATTATTATAGTACTGTATCAGTTAAATATTAAATTTTCGGGGAATAAATAAATATTAGGTACTTTTGTTGCACCAAAATCAGATTCGGGTTACGAAAACCGTTATCGCTTATCGCTTTCGCCCTGTTATCCCTTTTTGTAAACGAGGTTTTTCATGAAAGGCGGACAGAGCTTGAGCGCTTCTCTAAACCAATTGTATGACGTCCGGACGTTTCCGGACATATCACGTATTCTCTCAGTCACTGTCAAATACCTGAAAGAATCTAAAATTTAATACAGTCCATCTTCTTGAGAATGTGGATTGGTAGTCTTCAAGTATCTACATTTTACATGCAACGTCCAATGACGAAGTATTTTTTATATTTTTTTTTAATCATATGTAGTAGGAATCCGAATAAAAAGCATATATTATTATGTTCCATAATTTTGGCTGATTTGTCAAATTGGTAGGTATTACTTGCTATTTTAATGATTTGACTGGAAATCATCAATCAAAGATTGATTTTGAATTGAAGAAGAAATAGCGTTATGTATATAAGGCTGCTTATATTGTGTAGGTAATCTTCCTTTACCTATTTTATTTATCATATAAATCAGTTTTACAATTAAAACTATTTCATTTATTCATTTTATAGCTTTGTTGGCTTATGAAACGTTCATTAACCTGAAAATCGTATTTCATTAAATGTACACGTATAATTATTTCGACAATAGCCTTTAGAACAGTCATTTCCATACGAACTAATCCCCGAGCGGAACACAGAGTAGTAATATTACCCTCTCTACGCATCCCAGCTTAGTTTAGTTAGTGCAATTACGACCTCAATTTCAAGTACGCACTTGAGTCAAACTAAGCGTATGAAGCGTAATTTCTAGCCCATTTTCGACCCCCCTAACGCTCCCCCCCCTTCACGTGTCGCCAATTTCCATAATATAAACCGACCGTATCGAATATCGCATGAAAACACATA
Source organism: Thyatira batis (assembly GCA_905147785.2). NCBI lineage: Eukaryota > Metazoa > Arthropoda > Insecta > Lepidoptera > Drepanidae > Thyatira > Thyatira batis. The sequence goes on along the minus strand of LR990508.1, from coordinate 7,668,147 downwards.
AAGGTGCTACCCCACTCATGTGGTTTTAAATATGCGGATGTTAACATCTAAATGTGAGAAAATTCAGTTTGTAAGGTTAAATGTTGACTCGATGTACACATAAACAGTCATTATTTTAACGCTGTATTTCATTGATAATAAAATATGACTTTGAAATTGAAGTTAAGATCAGTAATAAAATTACAGCTATTGACATCCGCCCGACTTTATTTACCTCCGTATATTATCTGAAAAGATGAACGTGGTACCTAATACATATAATTACATTTTATCTGACATCATCATGTGCGTAATTGAGTCAGAAACATTGTGACATCAAAACTTTCATTTATATTGTTCGTGGGATTATACTCAGCTCATATTTAGTTAATATAATCTCTTATGACTGAAATTCGCAAAGATTAATTATAAAGATATACCTTCATTAATCTTGGGATGTCTCGGAGAACATTAGGGCTATAATTTAATTTCTGGCTCGCTGAGGCATACATGTGGCACGTTATTTTAATAGTTTAGACCCTTGACTATAGTTATATGTATATTTTGTTCTTGAAGTAGTTTCTAGAGACCGACGGAATTATCTATCTAGCCATAATATAAGTTTGAAGAGTTTTTTTCTTGAGTTTGTTTTTTGTGATGCAAAGCAAGTTAAGTTTTGTTTTTTTCAGTCTATTATTATGAAAAGCATATTACTTGGCTAAAAAACCGATAATGCATATGAAGACTTATTTTTTTTTTTTTTTTTATTCATTTTTAAAGGGCTTTGTCGCTGTTGCGATTAAGACTTATTTGAATTGACGAACACGTTTATGTCACCAATAATCTTTTGTAAAAGATCTATTTATTAGATCCGCGCGTAATTAACATCCGCCGACGATAATCGCTCGTGTCTACTCGCACCTTAACGTACCGTCGCAGTAATGGCTTCACTGGAGTGGCACATATGCTAATACTGTTTACACGACGAACGAAAAACAAACTAATGAAGGTTTTTTCAAAGGGAAACAACACATTGTATGAACGTCAATATATTCAGGGAGACGTCTTTGTTGTGTCACTTTATATTGACTGCTTTTTAAACATACACATCTCACAAATATCACATTCAAATTGTGACATTTGCCTGCTATATAATTATTAAAAAAAAATTACATATATTTTTGTGAAATGATAATTGATATATCCACATTTTGATAATTTTCTAAATCTGTATTAAAATGACTATTCTGCCATGATAATGTTATGCATGAGTGAGGATATCCCTGTTAAATATTTCTACACCAGCACTGGTCGAATATGCAGATATAATTATAAGCCGTATCTTACTGTACCGTATTCTTTGAAATAAATAAATTATTATAATACATTTTGATAAATACAATAAGCTGTTTTTCTACAACTTTCCCAGATATATTTAAGCTACTTAAAAAAAGGCCGGAAACTCTTGTATGTAAAAGGATTTCTACATAACGATAATCTTTATTACACCTTGTATACAGCCTACGAATGTTTAGAGTAGGCAATTATATTAAATCCACCTCAGCACTTAAGAGCATCTTCAAATGCCTATTCTATTTAATTGTTTAGGCTTTGTACCTCTTTAATTGCTAAATAGAAGGGAGTTAAAAGCTTGATGTTAGTGGGTAGTTTGAGGGAGGATGCTGGTGGAATCAAATACTTCGGTGCTGATTAAACTTGGATTCAAATGCCCCAGTACGTGCATAGTTATTAGTTATATAGTTTTGCAATCGTAGAAATTATTGATATCAAAACTTTATTCATAGATATTAAAAAATTAACAGGTATTACCACTTTTTATTAAATAAAGATAAAATTGACATTGGTCATGAATTGTTAATTAAATAATGTTCAAAATAATGCTTTAGAATTGTAGAAGAAAACCACCTTTAGTTAAACACATATACTTTTCTACATTTCTTTATCTCAATTGAAAGTTTCTTTGTGTGGCGCATAGGTGCATATATATACCTACGTACGTCGGGCGCACTCGACTTGAGAGGCAGTCGCTGCCTGCACTCATTTGATTAGTCGTGAATTGGGTCGCAGGCCCTCGCTCAAACGAATAATTAGCTCTCACCACCCGGAACTATGTGCTCCCCTTTGTTTAAATTCTTCAGAAGTACAAAATGTCAGCTTCAAGTTACGTCAAGAGAAATGCAAGCCGAGAATATGATGTTTAGAATTGTAACTTTGAAATGTAGTTTCTTCTGAGATGTATTTTACGTTTAAAGTCGTGTTGTAATGTTACACATTTTTCATATTAAGTTAAATTTTATATGATGTCCTGTCCGGATGTTTAAAGCTATTAGTTTTACATGTGGATGTTTTCATAGGATAGTTTGTGGTTTCATAATTTAATAAATTTGTGGTTGTATAATGCGATAAATATAAAGAGAATGATATAAACTGTTAATATACTAGTTATTAAACATAATTTGTCATTTTTTTTGCATGTTATATATGTTTCGCTTTATACCTAATTAAGTTGTAATTGAATAAGTTATGAAAGAAAATTGTTGTAATGAGTAATAAAGTAATTTCCGATTGCATTTGCTTGTTACTTTTTAATGAGAAGACATTCGGATAATCCTTATTTCTGATCTATATATATAAAAGAAAGTCGTGTTAGTTACACTATTTATAACTCAAGAACGGTTAAAACGATTTGGCTGAATATTGGGGGGGAGGTAGCTTAGAACCAGGAGACTGACATAGGATACTTTTTATCCCGGGAAAATTGAAGATCCCGGGAACGTGGGTGAAACCGCGGGGAGCCACTAGTACTTATATATAAAAACTATTTAAGAAACAATCATAATAACAAAATGATTAGTTTCCAGATGGCGTGTTCGTTATCAACTTGCTGAGTAAATAGATCTACTCGATCCCTTATAGGTTCTCGCTAAGTGCTAATGGTTATAGTTCTTAACGATTATTTTCTTTCATGTTTATAGCAAAAAACTATTGTACGTATGAACTATGATTATTATGTTGTAGATACATGAGTCATGCATTTCAAAGAGATTATATAAAACTTCGTTATGTGTAGTAGAGTTTTCTTTCTCACAGTAAATAATGAAAAGTGAAAATTTTTATTCACAACTACTTTCTCTCAATCAGGGGCGTAAGTTTGTACAGGGAACCGATTTTCGTTTTTTTTTATTATGTATAGTACTTCATAGGCTGAAGATCCCTCAGGAATGCGGGGCAGAAGTTTGTTAGTTATGACTTATGACTCATGTATATTTATAAAGATTATAAACAAACCTTCGAAATGACGTTACTCTGAGTTTGAGACGGACGTACCTATATATATCTTTTTACTACATTTATATTCTCATCATTAATTACCAATTTCTTTAATTTGGGTTTGTCATTATAATGTCACATAAAACGAGAGCTGGAAACAATCATAATAAGTTTAATTAAAATTTCATTCAAACATGTTTCTTCATTTTACACACAAAAGTTTAGAAGGCTTTAGAAGAATTCGTCTTATTTACCCTCCCCCTTTTGGTACTTACCAGGGAGTGTATTGTGCCCCGTGGCTTCGGTCGGCCCGGACACAGGCACGGGCACGGGCTCGGGCGGGGCGTCTCGATGGGGCATCATTCGATTACCCAATAATTGCTTGTCTGAGTGGCACTCTTGTGCTATGCGGTTCGTGTGTCCCAGGATACGAGTGACGACGATTAAGTTGGTTTCTGGTTACTGTATGTGGGACCGGGATAAAAACTAGCCTATGTCCATTACCAAGCTATTACAAGATATAGGACTAGATATCTTTCATCAGAGTCGGTACGGTAGTTTTGGCCTGAAAGAGGTATCTTTCGAATTCATATTGTTACGTAGTGTTTTGTAAGTCTTTTGTGTGGTAAACTGCTTTGAGAGAGTTTAAGTTCTGATGGACTAAGGGACGTCCCTTATTTATTTACGTATGTTTTTATTTAATTAGTGAAAATACTATTGTTTGGACTTACCAAATTAATAAATCATATCGTAAATATGTTCAAATACACTAGCTGGTTGCACGGCAAATGAATATAATTATGTATTTTCAATAGAAGTTCATCAACTACCATACTAAAAGCTCTGCTTAGTTCGACTAAGTACTTTAGTGTTTCTAGTCTAAGCACCATTGCAACATATATCAAAATTTTTAAAAGTGGAAAGCTATGTTCATGTTTTATCTGTATATTCTTTTTATATCGCTGTTGTTTTCCCAAATAAATAAATAAATAAACATATCACATTATGATAAAAAATACAAAACTAACTTCACTAGAGCATTTTTTGATTTATTTTCCTAAACTCTCTCGAATAAAATAAGCTTGTAACTTGTACGATAGGCCAAAAGCAGTGTGGTTATCACCCGCGGCCCCGCGGTGCCCCTGGACGCCCCCAGACGGCCCCGGACGGCCCAATATATTATGTGCGGTTATCGGGTATTCGCGTATTAAACCCATACGATTTGCTTCGGTCGGTTAATGTTGTAGACACGGCTTAACCTCTGGTTTTGCTCGAATTAATATCAGTACTTTGCTGATTAGTTTTGGATCATTGAGTGATTGTTAATCTGTTTGTGGAAATATAGGTCATAATCATTATTTATTTATGGACAATTTGACCATTAACTTCACATAATTTATACTATAAAAAGTATACTACATATATCTAGCATTTAGGTATAAATGAGGAAGTTAAAAATTTCAGGAACAAGGAAACATTTTAGGTAATGCAAATGCTAACTCAATTGTTGTTGTTTATTTTATAATTATGATTTTTAAGTCAGTTTTACACAAGAACAGAGTAGGTTTTGTATCATGAGATAAATTTAATCCTTTAAAAGCGCGGTATCAAAATAGTCTACTTTTTACTAGTTTTAATTATAGTAACATCTTTTAACCCGTCTGTCTAAACATCATAAACTCTGAAACCTTGCTGTGTAAGTAATATATAAAGGGAAAACAACCTTTATGAATTAAATAAACTGTGCAATTAAAACCGTGTTTTGAGATTATTATGAATATTTCATCGCGACCCACTTTCAGCTGGCGCGGCCCAAGTATAATTTAAATAGTGACTTTAAAGAAATTATTTAACTTACTTTAACATGAAACCTTTTGATTATATATAAACTACTTAAGCCTTGACAAATATTATATATTTGACCTAGTTTTATTAAGATTTACGTTTTGAAGAAAAAACACTAGATTCTTAGGCTGATTCTGTTAAAAACAGAGAATAAACAGGTAGAGTTAGAGTTATGTTAGAGTTAGAGACGTTTGGGTAACGCACCGACTCACGATCATGAGGGTGCAGGTTCAGGCACACCACTGACTTTCGGTGAAGGAAAACATCGTGAGGAAACCTGCATGCCCGAGATGTCACAATCAAAGGCATGTGAAGTCCGCCAATCCGCACTAGGCCCGCGTGGTGGACTATAGCCTACACCCCCTCGATGTTAGGGGAGGCTCGAACTCCTCGGTGGAGACGTGTATGAGCTGACGATGATGGAGCTAATATCTTCTATCTTACAATAATAGCTGACGAAGTAAATCTCATTATTTTATTAGTCTTCGATGAAGGTATTAATTAAGCATGAAGCGTAAATAATATAATTAACTATTATTGGTTCGTGAAAGACGAATGCCATTAATCCTATTATGTTATTTATATTCTTATCTTAATCACTAACTTATAGAACAAATCAACCAATTCGCCTTTAGAGCTCTATCTATCAGCCAAAACCATATTAAAATTATCTTTGTTTAATGATGATGATGATGATGATGATTGGTCCGACCGATTTCGGCCATGGCGACCACTTTGACTCCTAGTCAGACTGGCGCTGATGCACCCGAAGATGGCTTATGTAGCCTATCTTCACGGCGAAACTGCGTGCACACTGGGGGCACGTGAGTACGCCGTTCTCATAATTATATGATATGGCGGCAGGCGGGCGAGCCTTTAACTGGTCGCGTTTGGTATCAAAGTCAGCTTTACGCTGAACCTCGAACTCGCGTACTTGGCTGTTCACCATCCTGCGCCATTCTGGCCGCTGTGCTGCCAAACGTTCCCAACGAGAGGGCTCTATGTTGCATCTCTTCATGTGTCGCTTTTGGACATCTTTGTACCGGAGAAGGGGACCGCCATGATTCCGTTTGCCCTTCTCCAGTTCTGAGTAGAGAATGCGCTTCGCCACTCTTTCCTCCGCCATACGAGATACGTATATATTTTTGTATATATTTGTTTAATACTAAAAATACGTAGGGTTTTATTTCAGTCATCACGTCTGAATCAAGAGTAATATCATCTATTCGAAAAGAAAAATGCTATAGGAAAAAAATACCTTTAATACTCTTTAAGTTTCCTTTGCTACGACGTAGCAGTGCTACGACAACAATTGTATTGTGCGTAGCCAGTGACGTAGCTACGGCGTAGACCTGCTACGAGTCACGTTCTGCTTTTGGACTTTGAATTATTTGATACTTTATATAAGACTAGCTTTTGCCCTGCGGTTTTGGCGTAAAAGTGTTACAGATAGACAGACAGAAATTTGTTATTTAAGTTTGTTTATATCATTGTATTATATGTAAACGTTAATAAACTACAATTCGGTTTTCTTTTTTTTTATGTGCGATTATTTTCCGCGAAGTTACAGCTCTTTGAAAATCACCTAAAATTTCGTGGTAACTTAGTGGAATTTATTTTCTGAAATATAATGATAAATAAATAAAATATAGAACGGAGTTCACTGAGATCAATTTCATATAAATTTTAAGTCAAAGTACTAACTTGAATATTCACAAAAGAACACCTTATTTATCTTTCTACATAGAGTATAAATATATAAAGAAAATATACAAAGTAAATGTTTTACCGACATAAGTGTATAAACGAAAGAAAAGTAGGTATTGAGTTTTATCCCCTTGATGGCGTACTGTAAGGGCAAAGACACAAGAATTAATGTTAAAAATCTTATTTCATTTCTTACTAATATTAACCCTCGTTTCTCGAAGACTTTAAACTTTCTCAGAATAAAATGTATAATAAAACACTAGATAATGATTGTCATACGACTGATTTTTTTACTGATTAAATTAGATCTCTAAACCTTTACAAAGAAAAAGTACTTCACATATTTCTAACTAGATGGCGTTACATACTCCATCCATACTAATATTATAAATGCGAAAGTAACTCAGCCTGTCGTCTGTCTGTCTGTTACGCTTTCACGCTAAAACTACTGAACCGATTTAAATGAAATTTGATACACAGATAATCCAAAGCCTGAGAAAGGTCATAGGGTACTTTATATCTCAGGAAAATTGAAGATCCCCCGGGAACGCGGGCGAAACCGCGGGGAGCCACTAGTTAACAATAAAAGGTGTTGTCCTATGTCCTTATCCAACCATTTCACCAGTAAGTAGTTTATGCGTCAATACGTAACAGACATAACTCATTTTTTCCCGGATAAAAAGTAGCCTATATTCCTTCTCAGCATCAACTACCTGTGTACAAAATTTTATTTAAATCGCTTCATTAGTTTTAGCTTGAAAGCGAGACAAACAGACATACTTTCGCCATAATTATATTAGTGTAATTTTCCCCGGATATATATTTTTTTTATACCACAAGGGTGGCAAACAGGCATACGGTCCCACCTGATGGGAAGCGGTTACCGTAGCCTATAGACGCTTGCAACACCAGAGGCGTCACTACAGCGTCTCCTCATGGAGCTCTGGCTACATGTAGTGTTATTTGGTATATATATTTATAATTATGTCAGTATATCTATGCCTTTACTGTGTAGACACACGATCTCCAATATAATAACGTCTCGGGAACATCGGGGCCCATTGCTACCAGCTGTGAGCTGTTCTTCTATATCATGTTATAAGTAAAGAGGTTTTTATACTTTTGCTTTTCTTTTTCTTTCGCTTTTGGAAAGTGCTTTGAGTTTTTATATACGACTATTATATGTGTTTTGAATATGATTAGATATGAGATTGGTTGGGTATTAATTCTTTTGATATAGTAACAGTATTTGAAATTTATTAAGATGATATCTTGCTAATAATATGGGAATGTTAGGACGGTTGTTTATTATACAATCATGGAAGAATGGTTGAAGGAATATGGGTGAAGTTTGGTGCCAACTGAGAATATATTTTGGAATAGCGGGTAAGTAACTTTATAAGTTATATATAGTTATAATAGTTATCGATATATTCTGCACCAGTGTGGCATCGGCGAGGCGAATACTAAGCAATGAATTTTTTATTGATCTAGTGTGTGTTTGTAATTATATATAATATCTGGTAATGTTCTTTGGCACAGATATTTCTTAGATTATTTCTTATTCGTGAAGACCTGTTATTGGCTTTTTGATATTAATAATCGATATTATAATGTTTGTTTTGGCTGTTGGTCTTCCCAAAATGAATAAATAAGCTGCAAAATAATAAGTTTCCCCGGAAATACGTAGGAAACAACGACATGTCTAATAAATAAGAAAATAATCTAATTTGTATGTTATGTAATGTTGATTTATTAATGAAAAAGAGCTTTTCAAACCTGTGTTAATGCCATACATTTATATTTCCATGAAAAAAATACAAAAAAATCATTCTAGGTTAGTCATTAGCTTGGAGCACGAAATCTCCTTGTACACTCCCAATGAACTATGAAAGTCGTAACTCAAAGAACAAAATTACCCTTTCTAACATCAAAGGATTGAAAGAGAGGTGAGATCTTGCGACAGACGAAATGCACCCTGCTAGCATTTGGCAGTTAAAGAGTTAATTGCCGGTGGAGGGTTCATTCGACCTACTTCGAGTTATACTTTTGTGGGTTAACTTAAGGGCCTAAGTTTCGAGAGTATAACTTAAGTTGGCGGCGTTACTTGACTTATTTGTTTTAAAGTTTAATATGTACCTACGTATAAAGTGAGAATTTGTATTAGTCGACCCGCGCCACTTCGTTTCGGTTTTGCACCATTTTTTATTGACGGTACGCTCCTATTCGTTGTAGCGTGATGATATACCTATAGCCTATAGCCTTTCTCGATAGATGCGATATCTAACACGGAAATATTTTTCAAATCAGACCAGTATTTCCTGTTCAAGGAAACAAACAAACTCTTCAGCTTTACATATTAGTATAGATATGTACGTATACAATCAGAATTGGTAAAGGCTTTGAAAATATATGTAGGCTTAGTCATAATAAAATGTATATGAAATAATTAACCTTGCTGAGTTTATTTCTTGTTCTTCTTACTTAAAAGTATACTGTTCGGTTGTAGCTTGAGCAGTTTCGACCTACATGAACGCCGAAACTGAACATTAATTATTGGATTCACTTTATGATTTTATACTGTACTGTGTAGTAGTAGATACATATAGAGGGATGAAACATATGAGGAAGGAAAAGAGTATATATTCTATCTTAATTCTTCCGGGTCTTCTCAGCAAAAACCACCATCTGAACCAAGCTTTAGAGACTGACTTTTTATAGTTTATTAAAATTGTAAATAGTTCACTTTGACAGCATTTTTTTTTTGGATTTCTGTGAATTTTTTTCTACAAATATTTTCTACTAGTGGCTCCCCGCGGTTTCACCCGCGTTCCCGGGATAAAAAGTAGCCTATGTGTTATTCCAGAACATATTCTAGCTCTGTGCCAAATTTCAAGCAGATCCCTTCAGCCGTTGGAGCGTGAAAGAGTAACAAACATCCATACATCCATACTTACAAACTTTCGCATTTATAATATTAGTAGGATTTTATTTCAATCATACCCTCAATCTTTAGGGAGTACTCCATAATCATATGACGCCAGAATTACGATGATTCAGGCCAATAAATCACCTAATTAAGTCCCTCGAGAGCGCAGTGTTATCTGGTTCCATCATGCAGCGTGCTGACTGGAAAGGCTTTTAATTAACAAACTATAGAATTTATTTTCGTTAATTACTACAAAGTTAATTATGATTAACTACACTGTCCCGTGGTTTCACTATTGTTTTGCGATCAGATAACCGTGAAAAATGTACGGGGTAATTTGTTATAGGGAATAATGTAGGGACATATTTTGTCGCATCGTCATAATGACTTAGCTGTAAGTCTAAGCAATTGTCTTTCATGTCGTGTCATGTGATTTTATTTATCTTTACATCAAAAAACAACATTATAGCCGACAAACCGGTTGGCTTTGTGGTTAGTGACCCTGAATTTGAAGCCGCCGGTCGTGGGTTCGAATTCTACACAGGACAAACATTTGTATGCATGACAATGTCTGTTTGTTCTGTGTGTTGGATGGAATTATCTATAGGTATAAGTATGTATTTAAAAGTTAGTATATGTAGTATATCAGCTATCTGGTTACCATATCACAAGCTCTGCTTAACTTGGAATCAGATTGGCCGTGTGTGAAAAATGTCCCAGGATATTTATTATTATTTAAGTATAAATCTCGATATCTAAATACTTACATAATTGTATTCTATGGTAAATCTTGTTGTAATCTTATAATTATGTTTTCAACGAATAATAAATAAATAGAAAGTAACTAACCAGTTATATATTCTTTCTAACTAAAACCTCAGCATAATATAGGGAACATAAAATATTACACAAGTCAGGTAAAATGTAACGTATAAGCAAAAACATAAGAGAAATCACAGAAACGCTTAACGTTTTATTATTATTAGACATCTGGCCGGCCTCGCTCGATAAACCGTCGCAATGGTTTTATTTTGTCGTCACCAAGTTTAGTGTCGTTTTAGTGCTCGCCTGGAAATGCTTTGGTGTCATTTGGTGCTGTTTCTCGCACTACGACACTTTAGTTTGGTTTAGTCGTGAATAACTTGAATTTGGCTGAAATTAAAGTCTAAACTTAATCTATGCATACTAATATTATGAAAAGTAAAGATTTGATTGTTTGCTTAACTGTTGGGAAGCTACACTATCTCCGGTGAATATAGGCTATATTTTATTCCTATACTCTCACGGGAACGGGAATTACGCGGGTAAAACCGCGTGGAGGGAGCTAGTTACATAAGATTATAATAGAAGTGTGTACATAAATAATATTTATACCACAAACAGGGAAGGAAAGTCATATAAAAGCTCTGGTAAACTCTAACTTAAATTAATAAAGCAAAGATTGTTGAAGTTGTTTGAAAAAGAAAAATATATGAGTATGCAACTGTGTCAGATTCACAATTATCTTTTCCTCCTGGCTATTTTTTATATTGTATCCAGTATTATAATATATTAATTTTTATTTTTTTCATTTCAGGTAATATTCCAAACGGCATCCAGCTGAGGTTAAGAAATGCACACAATATTAAACCAGTTTATAATAATTACATCGAGTATGGCAACGCAAATTGAGTTTGTAACTAGGAACTACCAGCTACCTAATACTGCCTTTGTCTAACTTTCTAACTCTATAAACTATGATACGAAATATTACAACCTTTATTTATTAGGCAACAAAGTTGAAATTAACTAAATTCGTTGCACTCACCACGGCTACATGATACTCATTCTATTTTCATGGTACGTCTACTCGGTTGCAAAATTTTATTGTTTATAAGTGTCTAGCAATTATAATTGAATGGTAGTTTTAAGTGAAGTTTTATAGAACTCATTTTGATTACATGTATTACTTGCTCCACACACGAATTGCATTATCCTTAATTTAAAAGAATTAAATGAAAAAAGATTTTCGATGAGACTAGATATTAGTTTTTTCGGTGAAGGAAAACATAGTGAGGGAACTTGCATGCCCGAGTTTACACAATTAAAGACATATGATGTCCGCCAATTCGGATTAGGCCGTGTGGACTATGGCCTAAACTCCCTCGTTGTTAGGGGAGGCTCGTGCTCCTCGGCCAAGACGTATATGAGCTGATGATGATGATATTAGATTAGATGTTATGTTCATGTGAAAAAGTAAGTGGAACAAAATTTAATATAATAATAGGTATTATATACGATAAGGACTTAAATAACTTTAAAGTAAAATAACAAATTATATATACTTCCAGTATAATACTTTCCTTAGCTATACTTATATATTTTATATTAGTTTCTGTAAGAAAATATATTGCCAATTTTAAAGAAAATTTTCAGTCTTCCAAAATGGCAGCCATAATACAGCATGAATTATTAAAAAGCTGTCGAAGATTTTGATACAAACCGCCGCGGCCGCTTGGCGAGGTATAAGCAAACAAAACTGACAATGCATTTTATATGAACTAGACTTACTTTGTGGTTTTACTTGCTTCACATAGTATAAAGATATATACTGTTAAAATATACACTAAAAGAGAAGCAAGAAAATGATGCATTCTTTAACAATAGGTAGGTAACTAAACTATACATGATTAACTAAAAAGCACAAAATGATTTCTAAGTCATTTGGTTTTCGTTTACTCTATGAGTTAGTCGTTTGAGTTTACTTTTGTTAAGATATTTAATCCTTTTCCGAATCACAACTAATTCTGTTTTCTTAGCTTAGTCGGTAGGTATGTATTAGATTGAAATATCAGTTGAATTAATAAAACAGTGACATAAAACGAATCTAGATAAAACTCATTATATATACACATTTTATACCCCCATAATAATAAGGTCGATTTTCGTATAGCACTGTCAAAAAATCTGATACTTTTTAAAATCAATTTCGTTCTCGATCCGATAATAATTAACATACTTTTGGAATTGTAAATTGAATTCCGTTCCCTCGAAATGACCCGATTATATTCACATTTGGAATTCGCATTGTAAAAATAAATGTTGGGTGCAAATGTTTTTCATACTTTGTATAAAAAAAAGTTATGAATATATAACGTATTTTAACAATTTCGTTACGTAAAATTTGGGATGGGAAAATTTTATTTCAAAATTTTTAAAAATACTTTTATTTCAACCCTTCATTTTGAAATACTTATATGTGAGCCACCATATTTCCGCCGTGAAGCTGTAGGTACTCTTTACCTGTCTACGGCAACAAGAAGGACTAAGATTTTTACCTTTGTAATTTTCTAGATGCTCCTGGGACCCACATGCTATACCGAGATCATGTTTGTACTTATGTCTAGATTTCTGTATACAATATTTTCTGGTTACATAATTTTAGAGTGACATTTTCCGGTAGACAGGTTTTAGTTATTGAACTGTTTTGTTAATAACTTGTGTTTCGGGTTAACGATGGTAATGAAGTCATCTTGTGTCCTAATGTTCATAGACCTGGAATAAGTAACAATATTAAGTATACATATCTACTTATAAATATCTCGGTAAAACAATAAAAATATCATCTAAAATGTTTTCTTAGTACCTAATTTCCCACCTATGAGACACCTATTTTACCCATTACCTACTAAGAATTACCTTGAAAATATTTGAATGAATTTAAGTTCGAATGTCAAAAGACTAAATTAATGGAATCAGAACTGATTATTATTCGAATTAAGTACCTACCTACTTAATATAGAACTTCACGAATACAAATTCCGGTAAAGGTAACTTAGCTTTCATAAGTACAAAGCTCTAGTTCGAAGCTCTAAGTCGTGTGACTTAGATTTGAATTTTAAATGAGATGAACTTCGTTTGTTCTTCATTCATGAATCGGTTGAAGTTACTTGGTATCTTCACTAGTATGTACATTTGATTAATTTTGTGAATACCTACCCTGTTTTTTTAAATAATGTAGCCCGTTCGATTCTCTTCCGGGACAAATATTTGTTAACATCAGTATGTCTGCGTCTGATTTGTAGTAATTAATTTATTGCCATTTTCAAGTATTTATTCTGGGACTATTATACACGGCCAATTTAATCACAAACTAATAACCATTATTATAGTAACCAGATAGATAATTTAATACATAGCACATACAGTTTTTTCACTGTTCTTTTTTCATATAGTTTCCTTTAATCTTTAAAAATATGTAGAAAAATACAAAACTTATCACATGCCCATAAAAGTGAATCATAATGGGATACTAACCCCCACCTATCGCGGCGCAGTCAAGCCTATGAGTCTTTCTCAGCTCTCAACCCTAAGTATCTAAGCTATTTCCTCAAACATACATAGGCATATAGTACCCAACCCTTCAATGCAGTTCTATTTGAGTTACCGCCGCCGCAGCCCCCCGCCCCGCCCCGCCACTGTACACCGCGCACAGCAATTTCACACTCTTATTGTTAACTAGCTACCTTGGCGCGGTTTTACCCGCATAGTACCAGTTCCCGTGGGAATACAGGAATATTATAAAGCATAAAATATAGCCTACTAGTGACTTCTCGCGGCTTCGCCCGCGTTCCCGGGGATCTTCAATTTTCCTGGGATAAAAAGTAGCCTATGTCGTTTCTCAGGCTCTGTACACAGATAAATCATCTGTGTACCCAATTTCATTTAAATCGGTTCAGTAGTTTTAGCGTGAAAGCGTAACAGACAGAGAGAGTTACTTTCGCATTTATAATACTAGTATGGATGTTACTCGTGGATAATGTAGCTTTCGAATGGTGAAAGGATTTTTAAACTGACCATTTTTGAGCCAATTCATTACAAACAAACAAACAAAGTTTTCCTCTTTATAATATTACTAGTGGCTCCCCGCGGTTTCACCCGCGTACCCGGGAGGTCTTCCATTTTCCCGGGATAAAAAGTAGCCTATATGTTAATCCAGGTTATAAGCTATCTTTATTCCAAATTTCATTCAAATCCATTCAGTAGTTTTTACGTGAAAGAGTAACAAACATCCATACATCCATACATCCATACTTACAAACTTTCGCCTTTATAATATTAGTAGGATTGTAGACTAGTGGCTCCCCGCGGTTTCACCCGCGTTCCCGGGATAAAAAGTAGCCTATGTGTTATTCCAGAACATATTCTAGCTCTGTGCCAAATTTCAAGCAGATCCCTTCAGCCGTTGGAGCGTGAAAGAGTAACAAACATCCATACATACAAACTTTCGCATTTATAATATTAGTAGGATTTTCAGTTTTATATCAAACTTGCCCACTGTATTGTAAACTAGCTGCCCCCGCGCGGTTTTACCCGCGTAGTTCCCGTTCCCGTGGGAATACAGGGATAAAATATACCCTATGTTACTCGGGGATAATGTAGCTTCCAAAGGTGAAAGAATTTTTGAAATCGGTCCAGTAGTTTCGGAGCCTATTCATTACAAACAACAAACAAATCTTTCCTCTTTATAATATTAGTATAAATAGCGAGGTATTGTTTGTTCTGACGGCAACTTGTCAGGGATTCGTTTCAGTCTGTGCTAGGGTTAGAAAAAGTTTTGTGTGTTTTCGTTTCTACATAGTTATATTTTACTAGCAAATCCGTGGTGCTTTTTCAGCGTCAGTTTTCACGGTTAGCAACATTATTCATTGATGCTCTGTTCTTATAGGTCAAAGCGTGGTTTTACATAGCATATATACTTTCATGATATTGTCCCGATTTGAAGTAGTAGTTCATGAGATTAAAGCGTTCAAATAAACTCTTTAGCTTTATATTAGTACAAGTACCTATAGATTTGAGAAAAAAAGTTCCTTAATGGTAAAATATTGCTGAGTTACTAACCCCTCTTTACTAGCCGCCTAAAATTAAAAAGATGTAATTTTTTAAATTATTTTTCATCATACTAAAGAAAAGTTATGAACTAAAGAATTTTATATTTCTCAATTTTTTAGATTCTCTCCATCCTAATGTTGCTTGGAAGAGATAAGGCCGCCTATTGTAACACTCTTGTCTTTTATGTTTCTTGTATTTTTATGTTTTATGTATGGTGTAATAATACAGTATTATCTATCTATCTATCTATATTTGATGATCAAACGAACTTCCAAGTGAAGTTCGATCGAAATTATATCAGCTTCATTCGAAGAAGTATGTAAGCTATCTGAATACAGTACAAGCTCAGCCCTCTATATAATTTACCAGGTTAATACTACATTATTTAAAACATTATAAGCAACAATATAAGTTATATAAAGCTACAAATAACAAGTTGTTGGCTATCTGAACAGTTTGCTGATTGCTCGCTGTTCCGCGTCTCAAGTTAATTAATTGACTTAACTCCGAAACAACTGATCCACGGTGAAGCTGCGAATGATAACTGCTTTTATTACGTGTTTAGTAGAATACATTTTTGATTGTTTTATAAATGCAGAGTATTTTGTTATAAAAAAAAATATTTAATGACTGGATGTTTTTGTTGAATCATACTAAAATAAGTAATAAATTGGGTCTAGAGGTTTTCTATTATGGTATTATTTCGAGGTTTCAATCTAGTTGCATTCGCTTCAGTTTCGAAAAAACTCATTAAAATATAAAATTTTATATAAGAAGTATTTTTTTTTCAAAAAGGTTGTTAATAAGGCAGTGTTATTGCGTAAATCATAACTTGAGTAGCAACTTTTTCCTTCAGTTTTATAATATGTATTTGGACTTTAAGTTTAATATAATGTCCAGTAATTTTGACTAAATAGGTTGGTATTCAAGCAAATATTCCTAAATTATATATTCAAATTGTTCCCTTTCACCACAGCGAGGCAGTTTCAGTAGGAACGTTAGGTTCTAATTAACATTATCTCGCTTTGTGATGCTATTGTTTAGGAACTGTGACAAGCGACCAAGTTATATGCGAGAACATTTATTTCTTTAATCTTTGTTATATACAAAGACAGTACCTATTTAAGATATAAATGACTGGACTTTATTTTTGGTGTAGGACCATTATCGTTACAAAAAATAATTCAATTTTTTTATTTTTGGGTATTCTATAATGGACTAAGTAATTGTTATTTACGAAGCACTAATATGAGATCTATGTTAGAGAAGTTATTTCTTTTTCCAATCTAAATCCCACGACCGATAAAAAAGCGTTATTTAAAAAAAATTACCTTTTAAACAAACCTAAAATCGCAACAGCAATTCAATTGGTCGCGGCGGCGCAACCCTGCCATACTCCAGTCGTCATCACAAAAGACACTTCACGGGATGTCACCCGCACAAAGAATCACAATTAAGCGCAGCGCCGCGCAACTTTCATGGCTAATTGTTATTCTGGACACGACAGGGGACAGGCCAGGGGAACGTCACGATTTATCTTGTCACATTTTCCCCTGGAAACTTTTGCTTGCCATTGGAAAGTGTGCGATGAAAATTTTTAATTTATGTTCTGCTATGTTGAATATAAAAAATGATAGACCTTGCTAAGATATTTCAGTTGATTCTTAACTCGTAACTTTAGCTGTTGTGAACTTTATGCGAGTTAAAATTGAATAAATGTCCTGGAATTTCAAATATTAGATTGAAAATTACACGTGTTTTGATTATACAGAAATAAAATAAAGCTACAAATTTTATAGCTCATAAAATACATACGACAAAAGGATAAGAATAAAGTAATTTATCACACATGTTTATTCCAGGTAAATATTTTAATTAACCCTTTGTCTAACCTAACAATTTATCTTTAAACCTTTTTGTTTGAAGTGTCTAAACCAGGTATAAGTACATATATTTTCTTAAAATATACTACTAATTTAGTCGTTAAATTATTCGTTTGAAAGAAAACAAAATGAGGATAAAATATATAAATTTATGTAGCAATAACTTAACAAATCCTTCGTCGCGCCCACACACAATCTTGAACGAAAACGTTGAACCAAAACCACCAGACCTCCAGAAGGATGATAAAGACAGCCTCAAGACAATTACCTGTAAAGAATTATACAATAAATCATCCGACGCGGCAAAGTGTCCGGGACAGGGTACAATTCTGTAACATAAAATTACGCTTACAGGCGAAATCTCCACGCGGGTGACGCTGTCTCTTTCTTTAGCTATGCGATTATGTGAGAAGTCCGTTCCACCGAGGTCGAAAGCGTAGTTTGTGTGATAGAATACATACGCAGGGGACGGATGTCTTCATCCGCATTGTGATTCGGTACGTGAGATTCTGCGGGATTGTGGTGTCGTAAGGGCCAGGGGAATGATTTTGACGTGACGTGACGTGACGTAGTGGACGTGCCCGCTCGCGTTGACGCCAGGAAATTGTTATTTTAAAAAGATAAAAGTTATTGATTTTTAAGAATTCTTGACACACTGCGGGGAAACGCGGAAATTTTTGATTAGATTTTTTATAGCATTTATAGGTTTTAGATATGTTCATCATCATCATCATCTCAGCCATAGGACGTCCACTGCTGAACATAGGCCTCCCCCATCGACTTCCATGCAGACCGGTTGTAGGTTGCCGGCATCCAGCGGGTTCCAGCGACCCTTGTCAGGTCGTCAGTCCACCTTGTAGGTGGACGCCCTACGCTGCGCTTGCCGGTGCGTGGTCTCCACTCGAGAACCCGTCTGCCCCACCGGCCATCGGTTCTACGAGTTATGTGCCCCGCCCACTGCCACTTCAGCTTGTTAATCCGCTGGGCTATGTCGGCGACATTCGTTCGTCTACGGATCTCCTCATTCCTGATTCGATCTCGTAGAGAAACACCGAGCATAGCCCTTTCCATAGCTCGCTGTGTGACCTTGAGCTTTCTTATGAGGCCCATAGTGAAAGACCACGTTTCGGAGCCATAGGTGATCACTGGTAACACACACTGGTTAAAGACTTTCGTCTTTAGGCACTGAGGTATTTTGGACGAGAAGATGTCGCGAAGTTTCCCGAACGCTGCCCAGCCGAGTTGGATTCGACGATTGACCTCTTTCTCGAAGTTGGACCTACCTAATTGGACCGTATGCCCTAGGTAGACGTACTCGTCAACAACTTCGAGAATGGAGCTCCCAACTAGTACAGGGGCGGGCGCAACATGGACATTCGACATGACCTTCGTTTTGTCCATGTTCATTTTAAGGCCCACCTATTGGGAGACTCGATTGAGGTCTTCGAGCATTGTGCTGAGGTCTTCCAGCGATTTTGCCATGACCACGATATCATCAGCAAACCGAAGGTGAGTGATGTACACGCCATTTATGTAGATGCCGAATCCTTTCCATTCCAGGAGCTTGAAGGCATCTTCCAGTGCGGCCGTGAAGAGTTTCGGAGAGATAACGTCTCCCTGTCTCACGCCTCTTTGCAATGGAATTGCCTTCGTGCACTGCTCCTGTATTCGGACCGACATGGTGGCATTGTTGTACAAACACTTCAGCACTTCAATATACCGATGGTCAATACGGCACCGCTGTAAAGACTGCAGCACTGCCCACGTCTCGATCGAATCAAAGGCTTTCTCATAGTCCACAAACGCTAAGCATAGTGGCAAGTTATACTCCTCGGTCTTCTGTATAACTTGCCGCAGCGTGTGGATGTGGTCTATAGTGCTGAAGCCTTTTCGGAACCCGGCTTGTTCGGGAGGCTGGAAGTCATCGAACCTGCACATGAGACGATTCGTGATGACCCTTGAGAACAACTTATAAACATGGCTCAGAAGCGAGATGGGCCTGTAGTTCTTCAATAAGGCGTTGTCCCCTTTCTTGAAGAAAAGGACCACCACGCTTCTGTTCCATGCTTCTGGCGTTGTACCCTCGAGCAGGCCTAAATCAAAGAGCTTCTGAAGGACTTTAAGTATCGGTGTTCCACCCGCTGTCAGAAGCTCTGATGTGAGACCGTCCTCGCCCGGCGCCTTGTTGTTTTTAAGCTGTCTAAGGGCCATCCTAATCTCGTACAGGCTGATGTCCGGGATATCTTCGGTATAGTGTCGGGTTAGCTTGGCTCTAGGGTCTTTGGCCAAGCTGCTAACAGGTTTGGCCACCGAGGTATACAACTGTCCATAAAACCTCTCGACCTCCCTCAATACCTCTGCTTTTGTCGACGCTATGCTGCCATCTTCCGTTTTCAGCTTCGTCAACTGACTTTGCCCAATAGACTTGTTCCTTGCGAACACTTTGGAGCCTTGGTTCCGCTCTATCGTCTCTTTAATACAATTAGTATTAAAGAGACGCACGTCGTGTCGCAAGGACTTCCATATCCGTCTATTGAGCTGCCGGTGTGCTTCTGCGTCATCGGAAGACTGCAACACCCTTGAGCGTCGTTCTGTCATGAGGTTGAGAGTTTGGGCCGAGAGTTTTTGGGGTCTATCTTTACGATGGGGCTTAAAGAACTTTGCCCCAACCTTATGGACAGTTTCTACCAACCTGTTGTTAATGTCGTCCACCGAAACGCAACTGTCTAGGCAATCGAAGCGATTTGACAGCTCAAGTTGGAATCTCTCGGGGTTTTGGATATGGCGCGATCTTTCGATCTTGACGTTAATATTTAATGTGCCTCTTACCATGCGGTGATCACTTCCGGTTTTCACCCTGTGAATCACAGAGACATCATTAAATATCCGTCTTTTTGTCGTCATGATGAAGTCTATCTCATTTTTTGTAGAACCGTCGGGGCTCATCCAGGTCCATTTCCTGTGAGGCGGCTTTTGGTAGAAAGAGTTCATCATAAAGAGGGACTCTTTCTCCAAAAATTATATAGATAGATATGTTCAACGCCTTAAAATTATTTAAATGTGTGTATATAACAGATTTAATTTTTTAATATACATAGATAAATATACTTAAACAAAACAAATAATATAAGTATTTTATATGTTTTTCGAAGTCTTAAACAAGTCGTTTATTAACTTCTCATAAAATTTAAGTAGTACTTTACTCCACTCAGAGCACAATATCTATTCTCTCAACGCAATAACTTAAGCGATATAGATTAAATAAAATTGATTAGATTAAAATTGACCTCTCCAGTTCACAACTCGACAAACAGGGCCTTTCTGAATTCAATTGTCCCAAAGCCGGCTGACAAACATCGATTTAACTTTTGATCACGTGTCTGCAATATTTCGGGAACCCTCACAAAATTAACTGAGTACCGTCCGCGTCGGCTATAAAAGGGATCGTTCCAATATTTCTAATGTTGGTAACATTATTCTGTTTACTGTGTTTAAATAATAATATTTATACGCAGTTATTTCGATGTGTTTTTCTGTATGTTCGATTCCTTAAAACGAGGTAATTGAATGGGTTTGCAATAGTTATTGTAGGCGATGTAGGTGCTGCTAGGTTTTAAAATGATAAGGACAAGTCTTTTGGTGGCTTTGCGGATCGCTAGGCGTAAATCGTACTGCTCTGGTAACGGTGCACAGACGACTGCCGACTACCGACCGCCCGTTTATATTTTTCAAAAATAATGAAGGTACATAATAATAATAATTTATTTGCTAGAAACATGGTTATTAGTACAAAGATGTTCAAAAGAAAAGAGAAGTTCTACATGCTTTGCCATAATGGCGTGCAAATATACAATATTATCTACGAAAGCATAATTGTCAATTTAAATTAAAATAATATAAAAATAAGTAAAAAATGTCATCATCTAAATTAAATCAATGTTATTTATGTTTTACAAGTAAAAAGTCATTAATAGAATAAAAATTATTTTCATGCAACAATGTCTTGAGTCTAGCTTTAAAACACTTAATAGGTAAACTTGTCATGTGAGCAGGCAACGCATTGAACACTTTTATAGCCATAGCGTAGCAATTTTTAGTAAACATAGCTGTTCTTATGTTAAAGGGAACAACTAGTCTATTTGTGTTTCTAGTGTTCCTTGGAAAAATATGACTAGCTTTAGTGAATAGCTCAGCGTTCTGTTTAACGAACATTGCCATTTCAAGAATATACATACAAGGCAAAGGCAATATTTTTAGAGCTTTAAATAGAGGTTTGCATGATTCGTAATTTGGTTTACCACATATAGCCCTGACACATTTTTTCTGACCGAGAAAGGCTCTATTTACATCCGTCGAATTACCCCAAAGAATAAGACCGTATCTCAGGATCGATGCTACATACCCATGATAAGCCATAAGTGTAGTCTCTTGTGTTGAAGTTTTACGTAATCTGTTTAGAGCATACACAAATCTATTAATCTTACTGCACACCCTATCTACATGCGACTTCCAATCTGAATGTTCGTCAATTACTAAACCTAGAAATATAGTTTCGTGTGTTGCTTCGATTTTGATATCATTATATTTAATGTTTAATTTATTTGTTTTGCTACCTTTTCCATGGAATTGTATATATTTTGTTTTATTGAGATTAACTTTAAGATTATTAGTATCAAGCCATTGTATTATTAATTGTATTGTCCTATTAATTTCACATTCATAATTTATTACGTCAGTACATGTCACAATTACGGAAATGTCATCAGCAAATAAAATGCATGGATATGGAATAACATCAGGAAGGTCATTTATATATAATAGGAAGAGAAGTGGCCCCAGCACACTGCCTTGTGGTACGCCAAACCCATTAACCTTGTAGTCGGACCTGTACGTTGTTTCGGTAAAATCCTTTGCTATTTTCGTTATCTCAACACATTGCTTCCTGGAATAGAGGTAATGCATACATACAGTTGACACACTACAAAGGTAAGTTAATACGGTTAGATACATATACATTAAGCTAAGTAGATACATACAAAATAAAAAGCAAAACAGGTAAGTATATAATTTTTCTTCGGTACATTTTTTGGTTTCTTATTTTTTATTTAATGTTTATATTTTATTTATTTTTATTTCAGGTTTCCATCATCAACAGTTATGTTAACAGTTACGTTAATTAATAATAGTTTAAATTAATAGTAGTTTACCTCAAACTGTTATTTCCGTTATATAAATGCCTATATGTGTTACTAAGCTCACACTCGGGTTGAGTTAGACCAATTTGGCTGTTCTTGGTCTCAAAACTTTCGAAATAGATAAAACTTATCAAAAATGTTAACCTTTGAGGATGCTGAGTGGAAGCTACTTGATGATAGATTTATCGTTTATTATACTATAGAATATACTTATTATAAACCTTATAAATGTTACAGATTAGATAATAGTTATTACGTAAATACGGGCTTCACTTGTGATATTGCGTCATTTCGTTCGCATCCAAAAACCTGATAGGATTCAGCCATCACTCATACAAATATTGTATTCCCAGGATAAAAATATCCCGGTACAGTTTTTCCCTATTTGACAGAAAAGGAATGGAATTGTTTACCTATCATGTAAAAGGGGATTTTTTATGGATCACGGAACGGCCTCATAATGTGAACCGATTGATTTTTGCCACAATTTCCCGATAGAAATCCTTTATTTGATTTCCGTTTTTGATTGGATTAGATCCCCAAGTAGTTTTCAACAATAATGAAAGTATTGCTATTCCGTTTGTTCGCACATATGTAGTTTACTAAAACTACTTTTATTGTTATATGCTTATATGTAATGTAAGCATGTATTTTAAAAAATATTATTCATTAAAACAATTTTTCAACATAGTAAAAAATATAGTTTAGAATTTTTAACTCTATCGACCCTAAATATCTTGGTTGTGTTTGTCTGTAGTGTCGCAGCTCTCAAACAATTAGACAGATTTGAATGCGTATTTTTCTGTTTGAAAACAAGATTATTTCGTTTTTGAAAATCGGTTTAACCGGGTAACTATCGTTACCCCTTTCCTAGCATCTTCGGTGGTTTTTTTTCCATTCTAAAGTTGCTACCTCAAAATATGTCCTATTTAAATATGGGCATGCGTTTAACGAAAACAAAATGCAAACAATATTTGTCTTTGAAATCGAATCCACCACACATCACGAATCGTTTCAATTTTACTTCAAAAACACAAGCGTCCGAGAAAAATACATTTACATGTATCATACAACTTGGAACACCTGCCGATGACAATGCAAATCCATCCCGGATTCCTCCAACTGTCAATAATGGGAGAACTTCGAAGTGTACGTAAAACGGAACACATCACGTCATAACGCCGTGTGACGTCACTCTTGCAGCTAGTTTGTGATTCGGTTAGGTAACAGGTTTTTAGGGTTCCGTAGCCAAATGGCAAAAAACCGGAACCCTTATAGATTCGTCATGTCTGTCTGTCTGTCTTTTGTACCCGTGTTCCCGGGAAATCTTGTTAAGTAAATGAAGTTATTAGAAAATTAACAATATGGGATACAAATAAAAAAATAGTCTCGGCATATTATATATCTTACCTACCTATTTCTAAGGTTAGCTGAATAAATAATCATAATAAGATAGATTTTCAATAAAATAAATAATAATAAAATATATATCCTAGAACATTTTTGCACACGCGGCCAATCTGATTCCAAACTAAGCAGAACTTGTGATATAGTAACCAGATAGCTGTTATACTACTTTAAAACACTTATCTAGATAATTACATACAGACACAGAACAAGACTTATTCATGCATACAAATGTTTATCCTGGATGGGATTCGAACCCACGACCGGCGGTTTGAAAGTCAGGGTCACTAACCACAAAACCAGCGTTATGACTTAAGTTTTATAGAGTCCAAAGTAACAAGGAATGACCTGCCACAATGTATAACATGATATCTGAACGCCGAACCGTTCTGAAAACAAGTTAATCTCGTACAAAGCGATCCCATCTCGTGCATGCACCAATAAATTTCACTTCGCAATGACTTACGGAAATCCAATATGCCTTTTTTCTCTCACAACGAGCTTTACTGTTTCCGTTTTGAAATGTGGAAGGGAAATAGTTTAACTTCCCTCGCTGGTATTCCAAACGTGTATAAGTTTCGTTCATTTCTCTTTCATAGTTTAAATTTTCACGACGTTACGTTAGTTCGGAAATAATGGTCTTGGCGGAGCGTACTTATATTGTTATAGAAGCAGTTAATAGAATGTGGTTTTGGAAGATAGTTCTTGCGAGATTTTGTATGAATAATTGTTTTAACTGGTTTGGTTTTGGTGTTTCTAGACGTGTATTAGATTGATGGACTCGATTGATGTTACTTCTTAGGTATGTGTTTTAGTTACCCGTTTGAAGGTGGTAGGTGTAGGCGATCACACTTGATCGCGGTAGGCGGTCCGCGGTGTGGAATAAAAGGCTCAATTGCATATTTAAATCGATTTCCAATCTATGAGCCTCTTCGGTAGTCGTTTCTTCTTTTCTCGATTGTGCACGCGTCTTCATACTACGCGGCGGTGTTCGAAAAAACGACATCCCTGTATCACAGGTTTTGTTCACACGTGGGATCCGGATCGATGGACCAAATTGTAGGCGATCACACTTGATCGCGGTAGGCGGTCCGCGGTGTGGAATAAAAGGCTCAATTGCATATTTAAATCGATTTCCAATCTATGAGCCTCTTCGGTAGTATAGTGGTAAGTATCCCCGCCTATCACGCGGGAGACCGGGGTTCGATTCCCCGCCGGAGAGCCACAAATTGTAGGCGATCAAACGCGATCGCGGTAGGCGGTCCGCGGTGTGGAATAAAAGGCTCACTTGCACACACAGGAAATGTAATTTAAATTAAACTAATAAACATAACAAACAAAAATAAAGAAATAAAAATAAGCAAAATAAAACAAACATGGCCGTCAGCGCCAATAAGCTAGTGAACCACGACTGCCGCGCACGCCCGGCTCCGTGCGGTCGCCGGACGGCGGGGCAGTTTTCTTTTTAAATCACACAATATGGTTTTTTACAAAATAGATTATAGCTGGGGAGGCGCCGATGCTAATCGGGGATGTCCTCGAGCGTCGTGGAGACCTATTGGATTTTGAAGATCAGATAATATGAAGAAAAAAAGGTTATATGATGTTTTCTCTTTTAGCGGTGGGGCAAGCGTCTACGAGCTTGCAAAGATGTAAAAAAAAATTGATACATGGACATAGTCGAGCGCGTCAGATATTGATACTGCATATACTCCATGTAACTCTGATGACAGAATAATGTTAATCTGCCAGTTTACATGGTGGGGCCGGCCGTACGGATGGTTTAAAAATGGTAAAAAAAAAAAATGCTCGAGCGCGTCAGATATTTACAGGGGATGTTAAGTGAGCCTAAACGAAGCTCAGATCCAAAAATCTGACGATTCGGACGCGACGCAAACTCGGGACGGCTTCTTGAAAATGCAAAAAAAAATCGCCATCTGGACATGCTCGAGCGCGTCAGATTTTCATACAGATGGTTCAGCATGATACCCTGGGCGTGCGATGCCATAATCTGACGAATATATGGATGGGTTTTCTTAATCTGACGGCTTAAAGATTTGTTTTATTCCGTGATTTTATAAAATCATTGAATGTGTTAAATAAAATTATAAATAATATAAATCACGGATATATTATGAGATCTAGAAACAGTAATTGTAAAAAAATCAACACATTTGTAGGGGAGCCCAAGCAGGGATTTTGGGATTTCCTCGAGCGCAGCAAATTAGTATATGGGAGGATACCTTACATCTAATTGAGTGCCTCTACCGAACATGAACCTCATAAAAGATTCCGCCGCGCATCCAGGATAAAAGATCAGATTAGTAAAAAAAGTTGACCATCAGAAATTCTCGAGCGCGTCAGATTAAGGTAGAGTGAGTTCATTACATGCTAATAAGTGTATATTCCACTATTCTGACGATTTGAGAGTAACTTAAAGAAAGTGGAGGGCTACAAAATTGTAAAAATTGTTATCTGGACATTCTCGAGCGTACCTCAATTTACTTTGATGGAAATGATTTAAGGGTAACGAAAAATATATAATCTGACGATTTCCACAAGCCGAAATAACAAAAATTCGTTAATTCAGTTGAATGCGTAATACCTATATTCTCCTCTCCGTGTTTCTATTCCTCTGTCACTCCATCTTCACTCTGTTGTTTCTGTTGCCATAACGACAGCTGATCACAGAGACTCGTTCGTGGCATATTATTTTAATTATTTACAACGTTTCTGATTAATTTGAATTGAGGTTTGTAAATATTTAGGTACAATGAGTGATGTAAATTTAGAGTGTGTGTTTTGTGGTAAAGCTGAACTCAAAACAATAAATTTTACATCAGATACATTAAAAAAATGTTTAAAAATCTTGGAATATCGTCGGAGCAAACCAGTCCTCCGAAAATCCCGAAGTATACACAATAATGTACATCTGTCAATAGATTCTTCAGTCAATAAACTATATCACGCAAAGTGCTACAAATTATTTACAGCAATAAAAATACCCCGAGATTATTGCTTATGAGCACCCCCTAAGAAAATTTGACGCGCTCGAGTAAAAAAATTGATCAATATAATAAATTAATTAATCTTGTTTGTTTCTTTCTTTCTTTCTTCTTTCTATCATTTAAACTACTAGGATGTTTTTTTTTTACATATCTACAAACAATGGTTTAGCGTTATTTGCAAACTAACTATTTAACAATTAGCTATCGAACGATATGCCCTACTATAGGAATGGCGAATAAAAAATGACTCCGTTTTACATGTATGGAAGGAACCCTAAAAATAATATTTTTCTAGATTTTATGTTTTAACTTTGTCGATGTAGTTAATATTTACTACCACACCAAATTATAGCTCTGTAGTATCAAGGGTCTCTGAGCTTACCCTTGCTGCTTGAAACTATATAGCAACTAAGGAATTAACTTTTTGTTACTTCGGCTTGTCCAAATCGGCAGATTATATGATTTCTGTGATCCTTGAATTATTCTCTCTAAAATGAAAATAAATTCAACCGCGCTCGAGAATGTCCACTCATCGATTTTTTTTTGCAACTTTGCGACCCTCTCACTCCCATACGTCACGCTCAAATCGTCAGATTATTGAAATACACTCTTTTCAGCATGTGATTAAACCACCATACTTTAATCTGACACGCTCGAGTATCTTCACCTATCAATTTTTTTTTACTAATCTGATCGGCTGCTGTACGCGCGCGGCTCCACATGGAGAGCTTAGATTTGGTTGAGGCACTCAACTAGACCTAAGGTACCTCCCATATACTAATCTGCCGCGCTCGAGGAACTCCCAGAATCCCCTCTTCGGCTCCCCTATTATTAGGTAGGCTGCTAAATCCATCGCCAACATTCTGCCCCTTAGTGTCTTTGTGACACTCAAAACCATATATCCGTGCTACTTGTAATGCTTTCGGCCATATATTATTGCGTGGAGAAGTTGAGTCAAAATCACTACGATATCTCCAAGCTTCAGCTGCGTACCATCGTGGTCCCACTTCTTCCGGTAACGAAAGTTAGGTATATACCATATTAACTTTTGAGAAGTGTTTTTACATGCAGACTTGGTTAGTTTTCTTGCACAATCATTTTCAAATAAATGCTGTACTCGTTGGCGGTACCGTGTTTCACAGACTTTGAGTAAGACAGCTGACTCGTCAAGTATGGTTTTCGCTCTTATCTTGTCGTTTTGATGCGGCTTATTACCAATCGAGTTGAATGAAAATGAACGACGTATTAATTTGCTGAAATCGGTGTTAGGTCTTGATACTACATTTGTTACTAGCTTGGGAGTTCTCAGCTCATCAGTTTGGTGAAGCATTTGAGTAGCAGTGACTTTATTATTTATTTTAATTGTAAAGTTCACTATCTGTGTGTGATGAACTTGAGGTAACGGCTGTAATTTCTTTAATTGTGATGTTACCTTATGCATTACGTTTTCGGGTCTACCGAATCGCAACTCTAGTGTTTCCATGATCTCTAGTGGCGATGTGGCACTCATTAGTAGCGACGATATCGCTTCCTTGGCATCACCACGGAGACATTTGCGTAAACGCCAGAGGTTTTCAGGATCACTATATTTGCATAAACGTGTCGAGTCATAAAAAGCTTCCTTAAATTGTAGCCACTCTAACGGGTCCCCAAAATATAGCGGCAAATCTTTGGAAGTAGCTAGTCTGGATAACAACTCTTCATTATGAGGCTTTGCAGATGAGCTGACGACGGCTTCTTTTAGTGCACTAGCCGGCGCAACTATAGCGCGGTGGGTGCTCGTGTCCGCGTCTACATTAGCAGGTTGGTCTTCGACGTTGCAGCCATTAGTATTATTCATACAACTATGTGATGAACTGGGAGGGGTAGCGTAAATTTCAGCCTTATTTATGTTTTTAACAGACCTGTCTGGCGTTCTATTGATGTAAGCTAAGTCAATAGCCAATTTTTTCTCGAATAAATCTTTTTTAATGCGAATCATTGTCATCGCCATCTGAGCTTGAGCTTCAGCTTCAGCTTCTTGGAGTTCAATCATTGCTATTGCTTGGGCCGCTTCGTATTGTAGCCGCTTACGGCGCGCGGCGGACGATGGCGTGCGAGTGGTGCGTTGCTGAGCGCTGCCGGTGGCCGCGCCCGGGGGCGCCGGCGGCGGCGCGGTGCGCGACGGCGTGGTGCGCGCCGGCAGCTGCGGCAAACTCGCCGACGTGCTAGCCAGCGGACCCGAAACTGCCTTGGTTGGTTTTGATGCGTTGCTCTTTTGTTTTTCAGCATTTTTGTTCGTAGATTGCATATTAATTAATTCCATTTCCAATCTATGAGCCTCTTCGGTAGTCGATTCTTCCTTTCTCAAAGGTGCACGCGTATTCATGATACGCTGCGGTGTTCGAAAGAACGACATGCCTGTATCACAGGTTTTGTTCACACGTAGGGATCCGGATCGATGGACCAAATTGTAGGCGATCAAACGCGATCGCGGTAGGCGGTCCGCGGTGTGGAATAAAAGGCTCACTTGCACACACAGGAAATGTAATTTAAATTAAACTAATAAACATAACAAACAAAAATAAAGAAATAAAAATAAGCAAAATAAAACAAACATGGCCGTCAGCGCCAATAAGCTAGTGAACCACGACTGCCGCGCACGCCCGGCTCCGTGCGGTCGCCGGACGGCGGGGCAGTTTTCTTTTTAAATCACACAATATGGTTTTTTACAAAATAGATTAGGTAGGCTGCTAAATCCATCGCCAACAGTAGGGGTAAGGATTATCTCAACTAACTAGTCTGTCATTCTCGTATTCAAGAGAGCTAGTTCACCTTTAATCATATTATCACACTATTCATGGTGTGATAACATCATTAAATACTAGCTTACACCCCACGTTCCCGGGGATATTAAATTTTCCCGGGATAAAAATACATAATATATTATTCCAGAATATATTGTATCTCTGTGCCAAATTTCATTTATGTCCCTTCAGCCGTTATTGAGTGAAAGAGTAACAACTCTCATAATCTTTCGCATTTATAATATTTTTAGGAATAGTAGGATACGCCTTTAAGTAACCAACCAAATGCTAACGTAAAAACGAAATTTTGATTAAAATATCTCTTTTATTATTCCTAAAAGTAAGTTGGCAGACAAAATAAAACACCAAACAAAGTTTATACTCATGTTACACTTACATAAACTAATAATATACTGAAACAGCACACGAACAACAAAATATTTTACGAACCAACTTTTTCATGGAGTTCTATTTCGGTAAAAAACTTTTTTTACCGAAAACAAACTGGTTAAGATCGTTAACATTTCCACAAGTAACATGATTCGCATGACTCGTCCATTCTCCAATAAGTTTTGAGAATCCTGTAGCATCAGCTTTTGAACAATGTCAAAGGAATCTGGAAACTGTGAGTACCAAAGACAATTGCTTCTATAGAGCTTCAAATCTATCGATTGATAATTGGATTTTGATTTGACTTTCAGGAGTGTTCTATAGTCATTGATTTTAATCTGTAATATGTACTTAAAATTAAGTTATAGTAAATAATAGAGTTTGGTTACTGTTGGAACATAAAAGTGCTTAATAATAATAATAGTATTTGATTCATGATTGTTACAAAAACTTATATTTTCTATACGGATTTAAGTTCGAAAGCATTTCTACGGGAGCCAGGTCTTATAATAAGAAATAATAACACAATATTGGTTCTGACAGTTTTCCAACTCCCATTTCTGCAGAACATTATTATGTTATCCAGAGAATTGGTAACATTTTCGTCATAATAAAATACAAACAATGTTGTAGTGCTCTGTTGTACATAACACACGCAACAAAAATATTTTTCGCAGAATATAATACTAAGTCCGCTATATTTTGTTTGTTTTCTATAAAAACAACACCGCCCCTTAATTGTTAGGGGCTCGCCCTACAAAAACATTATCATAACGTATTCAAAACGCGCCATGGATTACATTAAGCCCTTAACTACTTACACAATTTGAATTGAATAAATTACACATAATTCGACCCATTATCTCCTATTTTAGAAATTAAGCGTAATTGTGTAGACCTTTCGGCAAACAATCGTACCATTTTCATTACTTAAAACTGTTATGTATGTAGGTTGTTTTATTATATTTCTAAATGTGTATGTCGGTAGGTGAAAATCTTTTGTTTTTGTTCCGGATTAAATGTGGTTTCGTATAGACGTGTTTTACTGTGCATCCCGTAATTATCGAGGAATACAAGTATATTCCCATATTCTTTAGTGGCGACGAACTATATAAAGATACACACGCGTGTTATTGAAATATAAAGTAAGAACAATGGTTGTGGGCAAAATAAGTGCGTTTGACCTTAGTAAGGACGACTGGGGCCTTTACGTAGACCGATTGGAACAATATTTTATTGTGAACGATGTGAAACCGGCGATGCATGTGGCTACATTGATTACTGTGATCGGAAGTGATGCATATGAACTGTTAGTCAACTTATGTACGCCGGAGAAGCCTGCCACCAAGACCTTCAGTGACCTTGTGGAGGTTATGAAAGGTCATTTACAACCAAAACCGAGTATATTGGCGGAACGGTTTAAATTCAGACGTCGAGTGCAACACAGTGATGAAACAATAGCAGAATACGCAGCTGAGTTAAAGAGAATGACAATTCATTGTGGATTTTCTGCCAGTAATTTAAAAGAGAATTTACGGGACCAATTTGTATGTGGCTTGATGAGCGATGACGTAAGGCAAAGGCTATTTGCCGAAGACAATATTTGCTTCGATTCAGCTTTCAAGCTGGCATTGACCATGGAGGCAGCCGAGACAGACGCAGCAGCAGTAGAAGATCGTACCCGGGGAGGAGGTGACGGTATACCTAAGGCGCAGTCGGCAGTTTATCAGATGGCGCCAGCAGGGAAATGGACTCGAGGAAGTGTTCCCGCAAAGCGAGAATCGACGGCGTCAAGCAGCGGGGTACGGCGAGTCGCGTCTACGTCACGTGACTCACTTCACGATGGCCCAAAGGTTACAAGCGGAGCGGGTAGCGGGAACCATCAGTATGTAAGGAGCATTAGATCCCATGGCAAATACGATGGTGAATGTGGAGTGTGTGGTAACCATCATAGAACGGACACATGCAAATACAAAACGTATGTGTGTAGGGTTTGCAATCAAGAAGGGCATTTAAAAAGGGTGTGTCCTAAGTTAAGAAATTGGAAGACAATGCACAATGTGTCCGAGTTGGAAGTTATAGACCGAAATAATTGTAGTTCTGATAGCGAGGAGGTAAATAACTTTTCTATTAATTGTAATAATTTTAAAATGTTTGGACCATACACCATAAATGTGTGTGTCAATAACATAATGTTAGAAATGGAAAAAGATACGGGTAGTGCTATTTCATGCATAAGTATGGATTGTTATAATACTTATTTTACTAATTATAAGATTCAGAGATGTAATTTGATGTTACGGTATTATACGGGTGAAACGGTTATGCCGGTGGGTAAATTTAAACCCTTAGTGAAATATAAAAGCAAGTCCAAATACCTTGATTTGTATGTAATTGAATGTGGAAAAACAAGCCTTCTAGGCAGACAGTGGTTAGGCGAATTGGGAATTGATATATCTATTGTACCTATAAATAGTATTAGGAAATCAGATGTAGAATTTAGGTTTGATGACTTTAGTTCCAGATACTCTGAGGTGTTTTCGGAGGGGCTTGGAAGGTTTACCGGTGGTCCTGTGGGGTTCCGATTGCGGGCGGACGCGCGACCGGTATTTCTCCGCGCGCGCCCTCTCGCGTACGCACTGCGCGAGCCGGTGGAGCGCGCGCTCGATCAGCTGGTAAGGGACGGAGTGATCTCGCCGGTCACCACTTCTGACTGGGCGACGCCTATTGTACCAGTTATGAAAAAAGATGGCACCATACGGGTATGTGGAGATTTTAAAGTGACCTTGAATAAATGCCTTGAGGTGGATCGTTTTCCTTTACCGCGAGTAGATGATCTATTGGCGAAGTTACATGGGGGAGATAAATTTACCAAACTAGATTTATCACAGGCTTACGCTCAACTTGAACTTGACCAATCTAAAAAGTATACCGTGATTAATACACATAAAGGGTTGTTTATGTATAACAGATTGATTTACGGTTTAGCTTCGAGTCCCGGTATTTTTCAGAGGAAATTAGAGCAGCTCTTTGCGGATATGCCGAGGGTAGGCGTGTTTCTTGATGACGTTATCATAACGGGTACCGATGACCGCTCACATTTGGATACCCTGCATGAGGTTTTTAATAGATTGCAAAAATACGGTTTAAAAATAAAAAAAGAAAAATGTACTTTCTTTGCCGAATCTGTCACGTACTTAGGATATGTTATTAGTAAACAAGGTGTACATACGTGTCCTGAGAAGATAGAGGCTATTAAAAAAGTTAAAATACCACAAAACGTGTCTGAGTTGCGTTCTTTTCTAGGTCTTGTAATGTATTATGCTAAATTCGTTCCTAAAGTTAGTAATATACTGGCACCATTGTACAATTTGTTGAAAAAAGAAATTAAATTTGAATGGACCCAATCGTGTATGATAGCTTTTAATACAATTAAGAATATGCTAATTTCTAGTGTAGTTTTAGCCCACTACTCGCCTGAATTGCCACTTGTGCTGACTACCGATGCCAGTAGTATAGGAGTGGGGGCAGTTATATCCCATATCACACCGGAAGGGGAAAGGCCCATAGCATACGCATCTAGAGTTCTCAATTCAGCGGAAAAATCATACTCACAGATAGAAAAAGAAGCGTTAGCCATCATATACGGTGTCAGGAAATTTCATCAATATTTGTATGGTAGACAGTTTACGTTACGTACGGATCATAAGCCATTGGTTGCTATTTTTGGGGACAAGAAGGGAATACCAATAATGGCAGCTAGTAGAATGCAACGTTGGGCGGTTATTTTGGCAGGCTATGACTATAAAATTGAATATGTACGTAGTGATAGGAACGCAGCGGATGCTTTGTCTAGATTACCTGCGGAATGTATGAAGCGGGAAAAAGAAGAAAAGACGTATGTAAATTTTATTCAAAATTTTTTACCTGTCACTAGGAAAACAATTTTAGAGCATAGTAAGAAGGATGATATTTTAAATAAAGTAATATTGTTTATTCAAACGGGTTGGCCTTCTTATTGTAATGATGAGCAATTAAAACCGTATTTTATACGGCGAAATGAATTGTATTTAGATATAGGTTGTGTAGTCTGGGGGTACAGGTTAGTAATACCGAATTCATTAAGAAGTATTTTGTTAAAAGAGTTACACACGGGGCATATGGGTATTGTTAAGATGAAGAGCATCGCTCGAAGTGTGGTGTGGTGGGCGGGCATCGACGCGGACGTGGAGCGCGTGTGCGCGGCGTGCGCGACGTGCGCGGCGGAGGGCAGCGCGCCGCCGCGGGCGCCGCCGCAGCCGTGGCCACATATTCCTGACCCGTGGTCGAGACTGCATGTAGACTTTTTAGGCCCTTTCCACGGTAAAAGCTTCTTGATTATTATAGATTCAACGACTAAATGGTTAGAAGTGTTTCAGATGCAAAAAACGACGGCCAGTGCCGTTATTAAGGTATTACGAGAGACGTTTGCCCGGTTTGGTTTACCAAAAGAAATAGTGTCCGATAACGGTCCTCCATTTTCGAGCAGAGAGTATGCGGATTTTATGAGTAATAATGGCATTAAAATAACGTTTACGGCGATTTACCACCCGTCTTCCAACGGGGCAGCGGAAGGCGCGGTCAAGTTGTGTAAACGAGCCCTTAAAAAGTCTATTCTTGATGGAAGTGACAGCGAGGCGGCTTTACAAAC
Source organism: Thyatira batis (assembly GCA_905147785.2). Classification (NCBI taxonomy): domain Eukaryota; kingdom Metazoa; phylum Arthropoda; class Insecta; order Lepidoptera; family Drepanidae; genus Thyatira; species Thyatira batis. The sequence goes on along the minus strand of LR990508.1, from coordinate 7,633,166 downwards.
ATACTTAATGGCGTATAGAAACGTGGCTCATAGTTCTACAGGTGTATCGCCCGCGATGCTATTACAACGTAGAAATTTACGTTCGAGGTTAGACTTATTACGCGCTGATCGTCAAATAGAGAATAGAGTACAGGAGATAAAAGAAAAACAAACCAGTCAAGCTAGGGGGACACCACGAGATTTCAGGGTAGGTGAGCAGGTCTGGGTTCGTAATTATGGCAGAGGGTATAGGTGGCTTAGTGGTCAAGTTGAAGGAAAGCACGGTTCAAAGATTTACTTGATTGGTAGAAAAGACGGTCCTCCCTTAAAAAGGCATATAGATCAAATCAAAAAGAGATGGGCTAGTTTTAATATTCCATCGTTGGTACAAGAGGCGGCTCCCGATACAGCGGAAGTGGAGGTTGGTGATCACTCTGTACCTGAGCCAGCAGAGGTTGTTGCCTCAGGGCCAACCCAGCATTCACAAACGTCAGATACATTAGAAGTTCCAGGACAAAACACAACTTCCAAGCGTATCCGAAAGCCTGTCCAGAGAAATATATTAGAAATAGATTAGGTAAAATTTTTAATTATAAACTTTTGTAAAATTAAGATATTTGTATTAATAGTAATTTAAGGGTGAGGGTGTTATGTATGTAGGTTGTTTTATTATATTTCTAAATGTGTATGTCGGTAGGTGAAAATCTTTTGTTTTTGTTCCGGATTAAATGTGGTTTCGTATAGACGTGTTTTACTGTGCATCCCGTAATTATCGAGGAATACAAGTATATTCCCATATTCTTTATTTACATAAAACTGTCCGAAGTTTCATCGTGGCTGTGAGTTAAATTAACAGTTGTGGGGATCGACATTTCGATCCAATTTCGTGATAGGAGCGGTGTCAAGCTATTGTAAGCGAGTAGACTATGATGTCATCTACGTACACTAGCCTCTCTGGTTATCGTTCCCATTGACACAGAATGGCTTGTCAGCGCGAATAGAATTGACGGCCGTATTCAGACATCCAACGTAACAATTCTGTGCTCCAGTTTGCTCGTTGAAAGCTTCTAACTTTTGTCTTTTGTGTCTCGGGGAGCAACACCGATTTGATAGTAGCCCCTCGATGACGCAACGCAACTTTGACTATTTCAATAATACAAGTTTGTTTATCGATATTGAATATCAGGAGAAAAACAATCTTCGATAAAGTAAGAATGTTACTCTGGAACACTGTGGAAGCTTTTCATAAATAACTGAGAACGCTTCGCAACGGATACATTAAAGAATGAGTTTAATAGACGGTAGATTCCAGCGCTGTGTTCGTTTCGGAAGGTTTATTTTTCAATTACACTCACGTCGCGTTAGATAGGGAGCGTGATGGAATGCAAACAATTTATTTCACTTTCACTTTCCAAATAAAAAGGGTTCACTTTTAGAAAAGGGAAAGTTTCGCGAGAGCGCGTGCCCTTTGTGTGGAATTCCTTAAAACGATGCGAGATGTAAACAGTTTCCTAGGGTTTCACTTTGCCGGAGTGGAGTGATGTAATTTCATTTCGCAGCTTTATGTTTTTAGTCTCGCTTATTATTGTATTAAGAATTAGGCACGGTCCTGACCTTGTGCCTTTGTGCCTCTGTAGTCTAGGTTTTAGTATATTCCAACCCGACATTTGGCTGAAATTAATTTATTTTGGAATTTATTGTTCATTAAGAACAGACATGAGCTGGAACGTATTTTGTTGACTCGTTGTCATATTAATAGAGTATTACAGAGATAATTGAAAGTTCTATACATTTTTTTGTAATTTTTGTTAATATCTTCTCATTTTCGTGTCTTAAGTGTTCTAATTACACACTTACTCTATATACCACTTTCATTAGTCCGTGTACTTCTAGACTTTCTGTGTTGCCTAACTCACATCAACTATCACTTAATAGGTCAATGCGTTAGCCTACGAAAATACTATGCGTAATAATAATGTAACATTACCTATTTTCTCGAGAGCCACATAACAGATTTTTCTGAAAATCGAGGCTCGTGACTTTTTCGTTTCCGATATTCCAAACGCTCTGGGTTGCCGCTGAAGTGAAAAACGTTGTTAACCTGCCTTTACGGTCCACTAGCCGATACCAGTTCAGGGATTTCAGATATTGAAAGCTAAAGTAAAAAAACTACGAGTGTGCGTACCTAGAGAGTATCGATACACGATAAATACTAACTCTATGGTACTTGGGTAGATTACCGTTATTTATTTATTGAGAACCAACCCATTGCTTAAATAGTTTTGATACTTAAAGCGTATAATAAAGTTCACGGTTACCCGCGAGCTTAAGATACATCTGGTCGGCGCTTAAATCCTATTAATATCCTATTTTAATATTATTAATGAGAAAGTTTGTGGTATGGATAGATGTATAGATGTATGTTTGTTACTCTTTCACGCCAAAACGGCCGAAGGGATCTGCTGGAAATTTGGTACAGAATTAAAATATGTTCTGGAATAACACATAGGCTACTTTTTCCTGGGAAAATTAAACGCGCGGTGAAACCGCGGAGGGCCACTGCAAGTGATGCCATAAATTTAAACGTAAATTTGAAATTTGCCTTGTCATTTAATTGCCACGAAATGGAGAGAATGACTGTAGAATAAGTTTAGACAGTAGTTATATAATATCAACTCTGTGAATTGAGCTGTGAATACCGATCCGATGCAAACAACAGCGACAAAGATAATATCGATGACAAATATTGTATAACAACAAACATGACTACCTGAAGGGATAAAAACCCTTATAATCTTCCCCGTACTTTGTCACGTCAAGGTTCCGGATGTAAGCCTCGATGTAGGGCTTATATTGATAACCGTTTCTTTTGCTGTAAGGATCTTACAGTGATTCTAAAAGTTTGAAAAATATGCGATAAAAAAATGTCTTTTATTGAAATCGTAACTATCAAAAGTGTTCCTTTAGATTAAATTAGAGATGATTGACATAAACATAATTTTAAACATTTCGAATTAGGTACTTCATAGCCGCAGTTGTTATTGCATCATTCAATGCGGTTACATATCAATCAAATAAATACACTAAAATCAGTATTCCAAAATAAATTTATGTAAAACTTGAACAATATCCGTTACATATAACTTTGCAACACAACCACAATCCTTCCAAACCTTACTGCCAACATCACCAAACTAATATATGCAGGATGCGCGATCAACTTTGAGAATCGAGATGAAGGGATGACAAAAGTCATGATTTACGTTGGTATCGTGATCCCAAGGTGAGCCCGGAGGCATTGGATGCCACGAATTATGCTCCACTTCCCTGCAGGGGAGATAAGCAGTGATTTTTATGGTACCTCCGCTTGAGACCGTATCGATATCTGAAGGAGGAAAGTGTGGATTTAATGCCCTTATATAAAGCTGTGTGGGAATTGAATGGGTTTTTAATGTTGGTCTTGAAAATAACAGGTGTGTTTGTGCATACAGAGTTCTGGAGGTAAATTGAAAATGGATTTTTTATATTTAAATAAGCTAAATGAACTCACACTATTAATAATTTTTTTTTATTCCAGGCTAAATTTAGTAATAAAAAAAATACAACATATTTCATTAAATCATACAAGATTTATCATACACTTATAAAATATTACAGGAACAATAACTTCATGAAGTACCTATCGTGTGGTAAACTAGTAGTTCTTCCACAATCACATTTACCATATTTATTAAAGTACTATCAAGTAAATATATACCTTAAAACAACACGCGAGTGAGTTCTGTTTCTAGCTTGAATTTTCCATTGTTTTTAACCTAGAGGCAGTGAAAGACGCGGTTGGTCCTTTTAAATAACCAGAAAGCTCATTCTGTTTTGCTGCCGTTAAGATATGAACTTTAATGGTATGGAATACGGTTGAATTTTGCAGATGGGGAATGGTATTATTGGATTCCCTGGCACCAGTGCAAATAGAATCGTGCATACGAATGTTTTAGCCTTTTTCTTGTTTGTTAACGCTGTTTCCTCGTGCTGTTTGTCCCGATGCTCCAAAGGTTTTATTTTAAGTATGTGGTTTGCATTTTAAACGTTTCTCTTTAGCTGTAACATTCTCTATTTTAGTTGTTCCATTAGTTTTATTGCGATAATAATATACTTTACGTGCAATGCCTTTATTAGGCTCTTTATTTTTATTCTTTGCACTAGGATTAACATTTCTTTGTTATTATACTCTTTTGCTAATTGTTCCCATATTATGATTTCAGTACTATGTCAATGGACTTCAGATTATTTGTTGTTAGCTTTTACAGTGGCTGATGATATGCTGCTTATTAAAATTCTCATCTAATCATAACGATAACTACATAAAAGGTATGTCTGTTTAAGGAATGTTAAATTAAATAAACAAAATCAAAGCTATGGAATGAAACACCGATATCTAAAAGCTATCACATGTTTAAAAATTACCTTAAACGTACCAGTAATGTCGAATAACGAGAATATTCTTAAGCTGAGACATCCATTAGGACTCCCCGAAGATCTGACCCAGTTGAAAACTGCGGATATTACTCCAACCAATTACTGGAGTCCACTTGAGAGGCCCGAACAGGGCTGGATTGGGAATTGGGCAAATGGAGCGCAATATTGCCCTCGACTGAACAAAATCTTATTAGGCGTTTTTGTATAAAGGTATGTATCCATTTTTCCTGGGAGATTTCGCTGCATGAAATTGTTGTGTGTTGTTATTAACATTGCTAATTACATATTTACTGTACAGATAAAAAATTCAAGTCTGGATTATCTGTAGAACTTATGAACAACTATTTGTTAAGCTAAATCACGACTTTTTAGAGGTTATGTTACTTTGAAGAATGAGAAGAAATGTATAGTGCAAACTTTAATAATAAATCTCAACTTTAAAATGCTATGCTTGAAACAAAGTTACGGTGAATAATACGAAAAGTAGTATTTTTAACAGTGCTATAACGTATTTTTTTATGTCGATTTTTTCAACCTGAAAATCATATTACATATAAAAGTACGATATGTAGCTCATGAAAACTATTACCTTATGAAAACACTGTCGTAATACGTCTCTGGTGAAATTTAGTCGGCTATGAACTCAAATTAGTGCAGAGAAGTTGGAAGGTTGGATTTTCAAAGATTAATTACTCAGCAATAGTTTGGGACACACATGACAATAGGTTTAAGGTAGTTGTTTTGGCAGTTTACGGCACTTAATAATATATAGGCGGGTACTTCGGACAATAGGGGTTTAGGGCTGATACATAATTATGATTCTTAAAAACTATTGAATGAACATGCTAGAGTAATAACATAAATAATGCCACTTTATATGTCCATATTAAATACTAGTGGCTCCCCGCGGTTTCACCCGCGTTCCCGGGATAAAAAGTAGCCTATGTGTTATTCCAGAACATATTCTAGCTCTGTGCCAAATTTCAAGCAGATCCCTTCAGCCGTTGGAGCGTGAAAGAGTAACAAACATCCATACATACAAACTTTCGCATTTATAATATTAGTAGGATTGACTATTTGAATCACTGAAATGTATATTTACATAGCCCATTAGCACTGAAGCTCCAAAAGTAAAAGCAAAAGCACAAAACAAACAACGTTTCCTATTAAATTTACAGTAACAGCGCTGTAATAAATATACTCGAAGCACAAATAAATAATAACACTCTGAAATTGCTTTTTCATCTCGCAGCATAATCCTTAAAAGATCGGGCAATACATAAAAAAAAGGAAACACCCCGACGGCTCTCGTAAGGAAATCTTGACAAGAGCTATCAGGGTTCAAAATTCCATATCATCGGAGACACGCTTGAGGGAATTCAAATCAAACTGCAAATAGTGTTAAGGTGGAAATTTGAGTGCACAAGATAGATCCTTGATTCAATAATGGCGGGTGAGGTCAGACACAGATGGATTGAATTGTATGTTCGAAGGCTTTTGTGGCATTTCCCGGTCTCGTCTTTTAACATTCCCGCATTGGAATGAATCGTGCCACTTATTCGACTCGGTACGCGGCTTTCATCAAATGCCCGCCCTTATGAGATTATGAATGTTGAATTCTATGACGAGAATTCCTTTTCAATTTCAGCTTTGTTGTTCGAGAAATGGAATGAATTATTTGCAGATTATGTGTGTAATTACTTAGTTATCTGGAGCCTACAGGGACAATGCTCCGACTTATTTTTATCTGGATGATAATTATGTTTTTAAATTGGAATAAATATTTTTTTTACCTCATTTGATTTTGGCAAATGGATATCCAAAATCATATTATTATAAGCTGGTAACACTTCCAAATGAATTGAATTTCATAACATTTGTTCCACAATTCTTAAAGAGATGTGAAGTTATACTCTCCGCGCTTAGACACATTTGTTATTTATCATGACAGTGAAAAATTGTTTTATCCTCCAAGTTTCAGATTCTCTTTGCAATATGGATTTCATATATCGTTCTGAATGACAGTTTATGATTGTCTTAAATATATTCAAGTCTGGATCTAGGACGATCTAGATCACATTACCGATTCTAGGTTCAATTGAACCTTAATAGTTTCAATGAATGAGAAAGTAACATTAATATGTAAGACGTTTCTATATTACCATCATAAAATATTTACTACAAATGTTACAACTTAAATTGCAGCTTACATTTTGAGTTTTATTGTTACGTCTTAAGCTATACGATTGTTTTTAGTGTTAGTTGCACGACAGTGTAAGTGTTCAGCATTTTTCATTAATTTTAAATTAGAATTTGGACAAAATCTTTTCTAGAATTTGGGTACAAAGAGGCCATATTAAATACACGCGTGGGCAATATTAAAGAACCGACATTTAGAAGTCAGTAAAGAATATAACCGCTCATTTGTATTGTTATCTAAAGCGGCACTGTTACAACCCCTTTTATGCACGTTTGTAACAAATAACCCTGAGGCTCTTTATATCCACATTTATTTGGTATTTGTTCAGTATTTAAACCATATAAATCGTATTATCCTGAATCCCCCTTTGACCGAAATCGGCTTCAATAAATTGTAAGCTATCTCATTACCGCTGGCCGTTTGGTCGACGCGGCCGTCTGTCCGTACGCGGGTTATTTGTTTGATCCATTCGTTTGATTTATTATCTTATGTCACTATCAAAGTGATAAGTCCAGTATATTCACTTTGTCACACTTTATCCTACTAATGTAAATATACATTTCAGTGATTCAAATAGTCAATCCTACTAATATTATAAATGCGAAAGTTTGTATGTATGGATGTTTGTTACTCTTTCACGCTCCAACGGCTGAAGGGATCTGCTTGAAATTTGGCACAGAGCTAGAATATGTTCTGGAATAACACATAGGCTACTTTTTATCCCGGGAACGCGGGTGAAACCGCGGGGAGCCACTAGTATGACATAAATGTAGTAAAGATTTCGTTGGTCAAACTTAGTGTTATTAAAAAATCTTTCGTATATTATATTACTGTGCCTTAAATAAAGCATACTAAGTGTATAAATATTGTTTTAAAACGTACAGGCTTATTTTTTTTTTATTTCCATGTGTCAAAGACAGCATATTCCATTATGGTAGACTATATTGTAGAGGAAAATCATATATGAAGGTGACCCTCACCGACCCGTTGTTAATAATGATTGATTAAATTTAGCATCGCACCAGACCCTAGATATAAACCCTAATCATTTTAGAGATGACCTTTCTATACTATATAGTACAATATCATAGTACATTTTGTTATATCTACGTGTTAGTCGTAAGTGGATATAAATTTAATCTCGCTTGAGGTAAAAAGATATTGTATTTAATTTGACGAAGGACCATTAGTGTTTTGTTATTCTGAACATGGTTTTATCGGTACAAGATAATTGCTTATGTTAGTGTAGAATTTATAGGTGGGTAGGATTTACTCGTTAGCTTAGTTGGCTTAAAAGAAAATCCATATTATAGACTAAAACGATTAAGATATTTATTAATACATATATAATAGTTAGCTTAAGCATTTTCTCTTTAACAATTTAAACTACCAAACCCACTCACTTTTCACTACTCATCTATACGTGAATCGTTTTATTTTGTTTAGTAGCTATTGAAGAGATGTTTGTAATAAAAAGAAAATGTATATATATATTTCGATAACTAGACAATCACTAAAAAAATTTAAATATATTAATAAATTATGTCAATAATTGAAAATGGCGTTAAATATAAAACCATTACCTTCCTTCCCATCGAATAATGATTATAAACTAAAGATCTTAAACGAGATTTCAATGCAAATTTCGATAATGACGCCATATTTTACCAATAACCATGAAACTTAACTGAGCATTATTACCCCCGAACGCAAAACTGGTTATTATAGCCCCTGAAATATCCCCATAATTATTCCAAGTTAATTAAACAGTATTAGTATACAGCCGTTAATAATGCGTTGAGTGAAATAATTATAGATTTGTGTACATTACAGTATAGATTGTTGATAATGAAGCTGTGTCACGGAATAAGTAATTGTAGAGTAGCTGTGCCGTTACGGAGTTGCTTGGTACGAGTAATGAGAGCGATATTAGTTCGGTGGTAGTGAGGCTCAGTGATGAATGCACTGTATGCGGTGGATAGTGCAGATTCTATAAATGGCCCGGTCCTCTGAATTATAAATAACGGCTTAGAAGGAAAATATGGGTAGAAAACCTGCACACCTAAGATGTCGCATCAAATGTATGTGAGGCCCGCGCTGTGGACTTTTTTCAGTTAAAAGCTGATTTCTAATTGTAGCTTCAGATTAATTTAAAGTAATTAATTCCCTAAGGCATGTAAAACAAAAATCATCCTACGAACACAATGTTTGCATTAAACAAAAAAGGGTACAAGTTTTTGCCCTCATTGTGTAATGGGGCCTAATTACCCCACATGTGCCCCCGAGCCCGGGGCGAGGTTGTCCCTGGGTATGTATTTTTACCCTTTAATTAGCTGACGCTGCTTCCGGATTTCTATTGGAATATTTTGGGGCTGCCTACGTTTTGGCTTGCAAAAATGGTTGTTTATTTTTACTTGTGTTTGCTTGACGGAATTTGCTATAGTAGCTATTTTATGTTTATAGTTAACACGCTATATTTGCAAAAGTTAAGAGATGTTGGTTTGAAAATTGCATCCCTTTATGTGAGTTAATTAATTTAAAACAAACCCGAATCAAGAGATATCAAATTAACAAATTCATATCCGAGTTAGTAGTAGTTTGTTTTTTGTGAGTATGGATGTACGTTTGTTACACTGTCACCTAAATACTACTCAATGGTTTGGGTTGAATGCAGCACAGATAGTTCATAATCTAGACTGCTACTTTCTATTCCAGGAAAATTGAAAATCCCACAGAAACGCGGGTAAAACCGCGGGCTAAAGCTTTTATGTACATAGTAAAAATCCATCTGCCATATAACATTGAAATTGCTAAACAGCTTCTACAGCATCAAGATAATTGTTCACACCAAGTTTATAGTATAAACTAAAGAAAACAATCATCGTAAAGTGAAGCGTAACTTTACGATACATAGTCTAAGTTATTTCCTTTTGAAGTGAAATTAAGTTTTAGTACTCATAGTTTCTGATGTGTTAGAACTGTACATACATAGCTTGGGATATTTTTCACACGCCCAATGCAAACTTAATAGAGAGAGAGAGACTAAATACATACTAATATAGATATTTACATCCAGATCCAAACATGTTCATGCACACAAATGTTTGTCTTGAGATGACTGTCGGCTTCAATTTCAGGGTCACTGACCATCTAGCTAGTCCATGGTCACTTAAAAGTCTATCTATGGCTTACTATGAAACTTAAAATGTCTTCTTTAATTTGTGACTTGGCATCTTGAAGCCTTGAAGTATCTTGCAGAAAAAAAAGTCCGACATTTTTGAAAGCTCTTCTTAAATCGTGCTTTTTCCACCAGCGTCTGGCCATTACAAGCTCAGGTTTTTATAAATCTAAGTTGTTACTTTGTCTAATGATATTTGCCGAGGATCTCGCCTTTTTAGGGACGTTTACTTTTTCAGCTAAAATATGGTAATTAGAATTGCGTCGTTGGATCGTGTTTGTTAAGTTGTTTTTGTATATAGATTTATTTTTATTAGACAAATTTTGCATTGCAAATGTGCATAGAATTTACAGTGACTGTAAAATTGTTTTGCTGTTTTGTTTGGAATATAAAAGAATGAAAAGATTTGTAGTTTATTTAAAGATATGAAGTTGAGGTTTCTGGTTTATCGTTTTATACACCTTTACCGATAATATTGGTTTATTTTATACTAGTTGACCCGCGCAACTTCGTCAGCGTGACTTGCCCGTTTTTGCAACAGTTTTGATTGATGCTCCGTTCCTATTCGTCATAGCGTAATGATTTATTTATACATAAAAACCTTCTTTAAGAATCACTCTACCTATTAAAAAAACCGGATCATAATCCTTTGCGTAGTTTTAAAGATACATACATAGGGACAGACAGACGGCGGATAGCGACTTTGTTTTATAATAGGTAGTGATTCACATTGTTTTTTATCTCCTCCAATAAATCACTTAATGGCAATCTTTAATTAAATATTAAAGAATAAAATAAATAAACTTATGGAAATTACAATCTGACACTGACTGATAGAATTTACAGCCTAAACTTCTAAGTCGTATGTATATCAATTTGTACAAAAGTTCTTAATGCGTATAAACTCAGAAGGGCTTTTTATTAATTTGTCTCTTTTGAGAGTAAAATCGTAGCCGAAACTCAGTCTTAATAAGCTACCTTAAGCATAAATGATATAAATATTTAATGTAAAGAAATACCATTTCAAAGGGTAAAATTAGCTAACGAAGTGAAATTATAAAGGAAATGGTTAACATTCTTGTTGTAAATAAAATAAAAGCAACAAAATATTCTGTTGGAATTTGAAGCTTCGGTCACATTTGCAGCGTTATATTAATTTTTATTTATCCTTGACGTTCTGAAATTAAATTAAATTATTACAGATATATATATCTACTGTCAAATTAATATACCTATTTATTAATTTATAGGTATTTTCAAAGTAATTTAATTCTCGAAAAATACTGTTATAGGTACCCATGTATATAATGTGCAAAAATAGATGATATTATACATATTAACGCATTATTTATGTTTTTATTATACTTACACTATAACTGTTAGGTTACATTATTATAAAATAAATCAGCCAAATTTACTCAACATACTTTATTTAACGCTTAAAGGCTTTTATAACTTCCAAAACTAAGAATTTTTACACACACTTTAGTATTATGACATCTATCCGCTACCGCTTACACCTGTCGCCACTCGCTCTATAAGCGACTCCACCTGAAAAACAAAAGCTTGAACATCATCAAAGCTTTGAATCACATCTGAACAATGCTTCAGTAACAACGCGAAGGAACTCCTTTCGTAATTAACATTTTAAACAATTCATTTTACCTTCAGCTAGTTATTCAACCATCTGCATACATTTACAATTGCAATGGAAAATAATTTAATTGTTCACTTCATATTATTTAGTTAGTTTTCAGTCATTTAGAGTATAATTACTTACATATAATATTTACGAGGTAAAATTGTAGAAATGGCGAAGGACGTTTGGGAAAATGTTAATTAGGTTAGTTACGTTGTGTAATTTCAATAAAAATATTTAATTATAAGAAAAGAACAGTCATGTAACGCATAGGTTTTATAAGTAAATATCAAATGTTGTAGTCTTCACCTATCTAAGTTCATTAGTAGGTACCTAAGTACACTACATTAACACTAATTGTAAAGCTACATTAGCAGGGAGTAACAAAGGCTTTATTTTATTCCTGTATTCTTACGGGAACAGGAATTATGCGGGTAAAACCGCGCAGAGACAACTAACTAGTCAGATGGGGTTCTTCAAAAAGGGAGTGAAGAGATTTACAGGGTCGGCAACGCGTGAGTAACGCACCTAGTGTTGCAAGCGTCCATAGGCTGCGGCAACCGCTTCCCATCAGGCGGACTGTATGCCTATTTGCTACCTTTGTGGTATAAAAAAAAAGATAATAAAATATTCATTCATTCTTCCGAATCAAGTTTGACCGTTGATCATCACTTAAAAACCTAATTACTGCCATGTAATATTACTCATTCTGTGGCGGGAGTACATACTTCTGAACAGTTTTGACAAGTGACAAGTTCATATAAGAGCTCTCTCAAGTTAGCAAGATATCTACTAATATTATAAATCTGAAGAGTTTGTCTGTTTGAACGCTAATTAAACTAATCTTAACAACTACTTATCCTAATTGAAAAAATATTTAAGTGTTGTATAGTCCATATATCGACAAAGGCTATGTGGTATGTAATCCCACGCTACGACCAAAAGGAGCGGAGTATCAATGAAAACCGAAGAAAAAATCTTATGTAACGCAGACGAAGCTGCGCGGATCAGCTAGTATTAAATTATGATAAATGTAATGGGAAATGTTTTCCGAGTCTGTTCGTTCCGCGTTTCCCTTTGAACGTTATTTAATATTGAATCTCCCGGAATTTTGGTAATTAAATTAAGTTGAAACACACACATGATCACCTGAAAGCTTCGCCTTAAGCCTTAGTGAACTACCTGAGGGATTATAGAGGATTGGGACCATATTTTGGATAGAATATTAATGATTTATTTATTATTGTTATCATACTATATATAACTTAGAGAAACTTAATAGAAGTTTATAATATTAGGACCTACTAAATAAAATTATCTTTTATCTATAATTGCGTAAATCTTAATATTATAAATGCGAAAGTAACTCTGTCTGTCTCGCTTTCACGCTAAAACTACTCAACCGATCCCTTTTCTCAAGCTCTTTCTTAGACTCTAGAGCCTGAGAAAAGCAATGGCCTACTTTTAATCCCGGGAAAATGGAAGATCTCCGGGGAATGTGAGTGAAATCGTACCTACTACCTACTAGTATCTATATAAATATGTAGTCTATGTCCTATTATCTGCCTAAGTTTGCAATCAGATTGGTCGTGTGTGAACAATCTCCCGGGATATTTATTTATTGGCTTAATTAATCCAGGCTTTAGTCCAGGACAAAACTAACGACTAACATAATAACACCAGGCACTTTATTAAGTTTTTGCCCATCAGTGGGACGTTATCTCAACGCCATTGTCTCCGCTACAATGGTGGAGACAATAAATCTGAGAGTTCATTTCTCCACCGCCATTTTTCTTTAGTAGAGTGTAATAAATTTACTTTTTTTAGGGTCTCGTGATGGAATGTCTAAGTTGTTTCTACTGTTATAGGGCGAATTAATTACCTACAACATTATAAAAAGTAAAAGATAAAACATTTTGGTATATTTGTTTATATAACGGGAGGATTCGCGCTTGTACTACCTACTGCCAAATAAATTATTTCGACTAAGCATTGATCGTGGTCACGAGAAGATTCATATTGTTTGTTTCTTTGTATTAAATAGATTCCAAAACTATTAAATTGATCTGAATATATTTATTATACCACTATTATATATAGTCCTGATGGGATGCGGTAATAGTTCATCATTATTTCACCAATAGAAAACCACCTTATTTGCGAGTGTCATAGGCTATATTTTATCCCTATATTCCTTCGGGAACAGAAACTACGCGTAAAACCACGCGGTGGCAGCTAGTTTTACATTAGTTGAACCAGTTTATCTAATTATATTTTTTGTTCTGTTTCAGGTAAGAATCTTCACTATACTTCACATTTCTCCGAGGGAGTTAGAAGGTATTTTTACATATGTAGATAACTATGGAAAATTTAATTGGAACATATTATTCTTCAATTGAAACAAAAATGCATTATTTAGTATATTACTTACATCAGAATATACCTATTATACCAGTATCTCATGTCTTCTTTTTCGAGTCGATTTTTCTACCGAAAAAGGTCTAAATAACTGACATACACACATATGTAAGTTTCGCACACGAAACACGTAAAACTGAGCGGAGCATTCCTGTACTTTACAACCACTAAGCAACTACTACAAGCACTAAGCAACTACTACTACAACTAAACAACTACTAGGTACCACTAACCAACTACAACTAGTAACAAATTGAAGAGAACAAGTGGTTTAACTAGTCCTGTTCTCGAGATTTACGCTTCGCCAACGTTAGGACCATTTGTACGCTTGAGAAAGCGAAAATGCGCTACTACGAGTATTTGTCTTTATATAGGTTTAAGTTAGCGGTTTACAAAGTGAGTTTGCGACGAGTTTGAGAAATAGCAGTCTGTCTTTTATTGGCATAAATATAGACTTGGTAATACATGTTTTAGGATTTGTCCGTTCATATTAATATAATTATGAGACAATTTCTAATCATGGTTCTACGAGCATAAGATTGCTTTCAACAAGTCATCGTCTCATATTTACTATATTAATTAAGTAGTAGGTAATTAATCATCACTTCATTATATTAGTCATATAACGTCCTTTAGTTATGTTCAGCATAGGCCGAAACTCGCTGGATGGAGGCCTCTTCTAACCGGTTACTATGGAAATCGATGGGAGAGGCCTATTCAGCAGGTAACTAAAATAAATCATAAAAGCGTTTAACACCCAGTGTCCTGAAATACAGTTTAGTTGTATCTAGTTTAAACACCAGTCTTCCACAGTTAAACCTTTTTTTTATTTTTATGTCTCATAATATTATAAATTTTTTTGTAATTGTGGTAGTTATAAAGTTCGTGTAATAAATTTGGTATTTCTACCCGATTAGTATTTGAAGTATTATTAAGACTACCATATATGGTAACACTGGTTTTATTTTTCATCTGGCAACTTATCTGTCGAGAACATTTGGTAAAGTTCGTATTCAATTTAAACTGTACTATATCTCAACTTAGTGTTTATATCCACACACACACACACACACACATACTAACTGTTCGTGTGTGTGTGTGTACTGTAATTTCTTATATGTACCTACTAATAAATTGCTAAGAACTGGACTTGAGAGACATTCGGATAACTGAGACATTTTATTTTAAGTAAACGGTTTTAGACGTTAAAGTCTTATTTTATACGCTTGATAAATTAAAAGCATTGGGTTAAATTAGTTTTACGGTTAAGTTTTTAACTCTGGCCCTAATTAAAGCTTTTTGAAAGTTACCTGATAAAAGCCCGATAAAAGTATTTGGGTCATGCATGCATACGAAAAAATAATTTTAATTTTGATCTGGGTACTTTTAATGACTTAACATATAATTATGCCATATTATTAATAGATTAAAAATTTATGAGACCTCTGCTGACCTACTCACCTATTAGAATCCTTTTTTTATTTAGGTTTTTACGCTTAAAGTTAAAAAAATCATACCAACTATTTTAATAATATTAGAAGATTTTTAAATAAATTCGCATATTATCAAGAATACAGTTAGCAAAGCGGCCTTTAAAAACGAATATGGTAATTTTATATCTGAAAATGAAACGAAATCCCAGCGAATGATACAATCGGACGGTGACACCGGACAGCCAGACACCCGGACACCCGGACAGCCGGACGGACAGATGGACCAATGTGATTAATGGTTGGATGTTATTCAATTTAACACCCAGTAAGTTCTGTCGTATATACGTATGGTAGCTTCGTGTGAAGCTGAGTTTTGGTTAGCTAATAGATTAAATCTGAGAGATGGCTATCTTTTTCTATCTGGCTTGACCCGTTATGCAGTGAAAAAACATCTTTGCTGACATGGAATGCAAATAGATATTTTGTTCTTTGCCCTTTTTTGTTCTTATTAAATATGTTATAATTAGGTTATTTCCTGAACATTGCTTTACCAGTATTTGAAGCTACTTATTTGCAGCTTACTAAGATCATAAATGTGAAAGTCAAAATTAGTTTTAGCTTTCACGCGTACACCACTAAACATTTTCCAAAACCTCTTTTACCAATTTTAATCTACTTAATCGGGGAGTATCCTACGGGAACTACGCAAGTGAAACAGCGGGGCGGAATCTAGTAAAATAACAAAAAGAAACATTCATCAAACGAACACTCATGAACGTACTCAAGTCGTAATTTCCACTAACACGTGTATTCCCGCCCACTATCTCACTACCCGGGATTAACAGTCCCCTGGGTCCCGGGGTGTTGAGTCCCGGGAAACGGGATACGATCGCCCAATTAGGGATGTGAGTTAAATGACAGCTTACGTGTGCGAAGGGGATGGCACGATAAAAAAACAGTCTTTAGTTTATGTATACTAGCTACCGTTACGGTTTCACCCTCGTAATTCCCCTTCCCGTGGGAATACGGGGATATATATAGCCTATGTTACTCCCTGATAATGTAGCTTTATATTGGTGGAAGAATTTGTTGTTGATACGGAAAAATTCGAAATAGTTGATTCGGTTTTGTGGTTTCGGCGTGAAAGCGAAACAAACTCAAATTAGTTAGGAGGAAGCTTTTCATTTTTTTTCAGAGGTTTCATTTAGTTATTTAATATGAAAAAGTTGTGGAAATGGAAATATACGCTTTCATGCAATAGTAACCGAAGTATACAAATTGTATAATATAAAAAACATAGAACCTATAGAAGAATCATTTTTATTCAGGGAAAATTTAATATCTTTTGAATCGTGGGTGTACGGTATACACAAAGTCATATTAAGTAATCTACATATCTATACTAATATTATAAATGCGAAAGTAACCCTGTCTGTCTGTTTGTCTACCGACCTTAGTAACCGATTTAAATGACAGTTGGTACACAGATAGTCTAGAGCCTGAGAAATCACATAGGCTACTTTTCATCCCGGAAAAATGGAAGATCTCTCTGGTACGCGGTAGAAACTGGGGGGAGTCACTAGTAATAAAATATGTTACTATAATTATAAAACGGATGAAGTAACATTGTTTAATGGAAAACCCTTTTTAACCCCAAACCATGGCTCGTGCTCAAAAGAAAATTAGAAACAAAGAAATGAGAAAGAAATAAACTCCCTTTGTTCCCGGCGGGGAAAATTTTACAAATAATTACAAAGTAAAGACTAAACCGTCATAATCCTTATAAAGTTTATTTGCAACTTTTTCACAACCTCGGACTTTGAATATTTGATCGTGTTCAACTCTTTGTGAAGAGTTTACGGGAGTTTTCTTTAATATTTCGAATACTTTGTACAATTACACTGGTATTTAAAACACCGACATTAAAAGAGTCTTCTGTTGAAATCAGTTTTACAAGCTATAATACAAATTAGTCCTATAAAGTAAATTAGTTTGAAAATTTTGGATATTCTTTTACATAAATGCTATTAAATTATTGGAATTATATATTAGGTATGATTTTAATTTTGACTAGCCGGTTGGCTTTGTGGTTAGTAGACTTTAAAGCCGCCGGTCGTGGGTTCAAAACTCATTCAGTCAGACATAATATATGTGCAAGAACTGTCTTTTTGGTTCTTTATCTTGATGTAAATATAGGTATAATACGTAGGCATATCTTTTAAAGTAGTTTATCAGTTATCTGGTTACCATAGTTCACGATCTGCTTAGTTTAGATCGGATTGACCGCGCCTGAATAATAAATAATACAAGCTTATGCCGCAAAAGGCACCTTTATAACGAATATTCTTTTCATAGCATTATTAAAGGACAACTTAAGTATTTTTTACATTAAATCGATATGTCCCCGTCACATTAATCACAATGAACCATCCCGGGTGTAATGAACTGTCAAAACGTACTCGAATATTGTCACGTAGTAAATTATGGATTCAATTTATTTCATTATTTTTAAGCTTACGATTATAATTCGATTTTATAATCGATTATTTCACAGGTTTTTAGTTAATATTTTAACTCTTAGTTGGTTTTGTAGTCTTTAATTACTATATCTAGTGAGGTTTATCGATGCTTAATTCATTTCTTATTTATTAGGCATTGCACCTAACTTTTGATAAATATTTAGTTTATTAATTAACGTTTAATCGATTTAATTCATCGATTCATTAAGTAGTTTCCGAACGATTGTAATCTGTGCCAAATTGATTTGTTTATCTATGATCTCGTGCAATTTTTAGTGTTGACAGTTTATAAATCAATTTTGCACAATTCTTCACTGTTATTATTGTAATTAATTTGCATAACAAATTAATTGTTTCGGATGCAAATAATATTAGTTTTTATTAAATAAATCTTGTTACATTAGTTAGGATTTATTCGGGGTATTTTCATACCAAATACTCGACGTTTTCTATAAATAGATTATGTTTACCTTGTCGGTCAATGACCTACATGTCAAGGTTTTTGCACAAAATTGTGCATTTCGCGTTGTTGTGTTATCACTGTCTCTGACGTCATAATGGAATGTCGATTCCATTTTGGGTCTTCTTTTCTAATATACGCCCGGCGCGTGAGCATCGTCTCTTTATCAGGAGTCATTAACCCTTAATTTTGGGAATATATCGTTCGCCTCGTACCAAGGCGGCGATTCCGTTCCTGATGGCGTGGTGCGTGTTGTAAGGCAAATGTAACCTTACACATTACTACTACTAGGCCTCCTTGCGTCACAAACAAGGGGGCCCGTTCGTAGAACCCGTCAGTAGAACCCGTCGGACTGTTCGCCTACCCGTCAGTTCCCGTCAGTTCCCGACCGTAGAACCTGTTCGCCCGTTATCACCTGTCCGTGATGCCTTCCTGATGTCAGAAGGTGTTGTTAGTTCTTTTTGCTTGAAGCTCTAAGGCAAATGTCTTCCCGGTTTCAATGCGGGGACTCTACAACTCATATGCTGACGTCTACTGGAGTCCATACCTCAGCGACTCCAGTGGGGTCTAGCGGAGTTCTACCTACTATGAGAAGTACCAAGTAACATGACAACATGGTATTTATAAAATTTATTATGGAATAGTGGCCATCTCCACTATTGGCGCCCTTTACCTTTATTTACCTTTACTTTTATTTACTTTAAATTAACTTAACTACATTTACATATAATATACAACACAATTCATCTCTTGTTCCCACGGCAGCGTACCGTTGAGTAGTTGTGGCAAATATTTTAAATCCTTCAACTTTATCTGATATTGATTTCTTATTGTACTGTGTTAGTGATAATAATAAATTTATAAATTGTTATATTTCTTTTATTTGGGGTTATTTTTAGAAACGCTTCGGAGCTATGGGGGGGTTCAAAATCCGATACGTTACAGTGACGCCCGTACGTAGGGGCAGGAAACCAGAGATGATTGTGTTTACAATAGTATAACAAAAATTGTGTTGTATAAAATTACTCACTATTGTTCTAATTTAAAACAATTTCTATATTTAAGTGTTGCGGAAGTGTACCTATTTTGTTTACCATACTTTTGTGTTAAATTAAGTTTATACCAAACTTTTTTTACATATTTATTTTAAATATTTTAAATACTTATTCTTGTTAAACTTGAGATGAATTGCGGCTTTAAAACTTTATAGAATATCTTTAATTATACCATACACTGACATTAAAACTATACACAATAATTTTATTAATAAATTAATAGTTCAGTAACTTACCTTAATTTACTTAAAGTATAATCAACTTTTTTATTATTTAGTAAATGTTTCTGCAACTGTAGGTTATTACTACCTTCCTTGCATTAAAATTTTTATTTTAATTTAAATACTTTGGAAGAAATTATTAAAATTAAGTTTTCAGACATTCACATTTCACACATAACTTCACATACACTAAACATTACTTAACTTAAAACTTTTTCTTGAACTTTATGGTTGTTAAACCATACTGTATAACTTTAACTTTTATCTTTTATCTGATTTAAATATAACTTTTAATTTTCAATAACGTTTTCAAATATGGAGGAACGTACCATAGCTTTTCAAGCTTTACATAAGGATGAGCTCGCTCATGAAGTCCGTATTAGGGATGCTGTAGCTGTTGATGATGTACAATCTTTGCGTTTAATTCGTATACAAGCTCTTGCTCATTTATTTCATCGTGTTACTCGATTGCAACCGGTAGGGATTCGGATAAGGTTACTCATTTCGATATGGTATAGGTCTTAGCGAAAATTTTATCTCAGTTAGACAATATGTTAGCAGTATTTAAAACTAGTGTTTCTTTAGATTTTCCGTCTGAAACTCATACTTTTGTTTCACTTTTATAATAACACTTCCGTTTCACAAATTCTGATAAATTTACGTAGCCGATTGGCGTACTGTATATTGACAGTAATTATCTTTTTTCTTCTCTACTTATAATAACGTTTCGATAGTTCGTAGCGATTATAGTTTCAAGGATTACCGTCCTTTTCTTTCGGTTAGAATATTCGTCATTCGGCCGTCTGTTTCGTCGTTTACTGGATTCGGGATCCACTATTACAATGTTAGGTACCGATTCATGTAATGTTTTGTTGAAGGCGGGAGCTACGCTTCACGGTTGCGATGATTTTACTTGCATTTCAACCGGTAACGACTCTCGTGCTTCTGTTGGTGGTTTCGTGTTATCTTTTTACTTCCGGTTCAGTTTGAATGACTGACCCGTGTTTGTAAGTTATACGTACCTGATATTTCTATATCACTTGTACGTACTAGGCCGTACTTGATGTTGATAGGGAGTCGGCTATTTTGATGTTTGTGGTTTTTTTTACTTCCGGTTCAGTTTGAGTGACTGACCCGTGTTCGTAAGTTATACGTACCTGATGTTTCTACATCACTTGTACGTACTAGATGTTGATAGGGAGTTGGTTATTTTGAACTTCGTGGTTCAAGGTCACCGTTGGCCTTGGAGCATTGGCCCACCGTTGTGTGCTAATGCTGGTAAGGTGGTTATCACTTTACGTTTGATAGATTGTTCGTGGATTCGGTTGTTTCTTTACCTTGCTTATATTGCTAGGTAGGAGGAACATTAGGTTGTGTCGCGATTTTTATTGCTATGCAACCAAATAGCCCGGTCGGCAGAGATTGTTTTTGGAATGTAAGATTAGTCCTGGCTTGATTGTTGTTCTTTTGAACTGGTTTTCGATTACTGTAATGAAGTGACCTTTTATATATCTTTGGGGATTATTATATCATATTAGTTTATCAATTCTATCGCTATTTATTTAATTACTTGAATATCCTTTTATCTATTTATATTACTTTATTGCTTAGTTCGTTAGAAGTATAATACTCGCTTAAAACCGTTTAGTATAGAAGCCAATCGTGTTAGTTAGTTTATTGTTTAGCTTAACACTTTTCTTCTTTTACTATTTAAATTTAATTTGTTTAACTTAACGGGTTAGGAGCGGTTGGTGACTCCTATTATAAATAAATAAGCCATTTACTAGAGGCGGTTGATAACCTCTTTAATAATAAGCCATAAATCGGGAGCGGTTGGTTACTCCACTAAATAAGCCATTAACTAGAGGCGGTTGGTTACCTCTTTAAAATAAAGCCTTAATACTAAATTATCATCTAAATTCTAAAATTGGTTTTCATTCACTTCTTTGTTAATATGGGGGGATAGTATGGTCGCGTAACCACGTATTAGTTGTGAGTTATCGCTGTGTAGGAAGGTACATGTAATATTAGCAAGAGCAGTGTATAGTATTAAATTTATCCCATTCTATCATAGTTCATGTATTATATTAATATTCGGGTTTCCTTTAATTTGAGTTTAGGTGGGGTCTATCGACCCCGAGATGTCGTTAAACTCTCGTGCACTTCAAAAAAAAAATTATATTCCTTTTTTTTGAAGTGTAACTATGTTTTGTTGTGTTAGGTCGATTATACACAACAAAACAATTATTTCTTTTCTTTATTATTACATAAGGAATATTTTTTTTTGTTCTCGAAGAGTTATTTTTTGTTTCTTTTATTTCTACTACTGATGTTATGTAGGTAATATATGGTATTTTTTTCTATTTGTGTGGTTTAGATTTTAGTAATCTTGTTAGAGGTTGGTTGTTTATTTGAGGATTAGTCGTAGTGGTTTTCATTGTTTCTCAGGCTGGAGGACCAGCTTGAATTTCGCGTGTACCGACGCAAAATTCTTCTGACAGGGGGGGTCGTGTCACGTAGTAAATTATGGATTCAATTTATTTCATTATTTTTAAGCTTACGATTATAATTCGATTTTATAATCGATTATTTCACAGGTTTTTAGTTAATATTTTAACTCTTAGTTGGTTTTGTAGTCTTTAATTACTATATCTAGTGAGGTTTATCGATGCTTAATTCATTTCTTATTTATTAGGCATTGCACCTAACTTTTGATAAATATTTAGTTTATTAATTAACGTTTAATCGATTTAATTCATCGATTCATTAAGTAGTTTCCGAACGATTGTAATCTGTGCCAAATTGATTTGTTTATCTATGATCTCGTGCAATTTTTAGTGTTGACAGTTTATAAATCAATTTTGCACAATTCTTCACTGTTATTATTGTAATTAATTTGCATAACAAATTAATTGTTTCGGATGCAAATAATATTAGTTTTTATTAAATAAATCTTGTTACATTAGTTAGGATTTATTCGGGGTATTTTCATACCAAATACTCGACGTTTTCTATAAATAGATTATGTTTACCTTGTCGGTCAATGACCTACATGTCAAGGTTTTTGCACAAAATTGTGCATTTCGCGTTGTTGTGTTATCACTGTCTCTGACGTCATAATGGAATGTCGATTCCATTTTGGGTCTTCTTTTCTAATATACGCCCGGCGCGTGAGCATCGTCTCTTTATCAGGAGTCATTAACCCTTAATTTTGGGAATATATCGTTCGCCTCGTACCAAGGCGGCGATTCCGTTCCTGATGGCGTGGTGCGTGTTGTAAGGCAAATGTAACCTTACACATTACTACTACTAGGCCTCCTTGCGTCACAAACAAGGGGGCCCGTTCGTAGAACCCGTCAGTAGAACCCGTCGGACTGTTCGCCTACCCGTCAGTTCCCGTCAGTTCCCGACCGTAGAACCTGTTCGCCCGTTATCACCTGTCCGTGATGCCTTCCTGATGTCAGAAGGTGTTGTTAGTTCTTTTTGCTTGAAGCTCTAAGGCAAATGTCTTCCCGGTTTCAATGCGGGGACTCTACAACTCATATGCTGACGTCTACTGGAGTCCATACCTCAGCGACTCCAGTGGGGTCTAGCGGAGTTCTACCTACTATGAGAAGTACCAAGTAACATGACAACATGGTATTTATAAAATTTATTATGGAATAGTGGCCATCTCCACTATTGGCGCCCTTTACCTTTATTTACCTTTACTTTTATTTACTTTAAATTAACTTAACTACATTTACATATAATATACAACACAATTCATCTCTTGTTCCCACGGCAGCGTACCGTTGAGTAGTTGTGGCAAATATTTTAAATCCTTCAACTTTATCTGATATTGATTTCTTATTGTACTGTGTTAGTGATAATAATAAATTTATAAATTGTTATATTTCTTTTATTTGGGGTTATTTTTAGAAACGCTTCGGAGCTATGGGGGGGTTCAAAATCCGATACGTTACAATATATTAAAAAATAATCCCCCATTACATTTATGTAAGCTCCATTTAACCTTGTCCCGGGGAACTGACGGCGTTACATTATTCGCTCATGTTCTTAGTTCCATTATAAGTATGTATTTAAAAGTAGTATATGTAGTATATCAGCTATCTGGTTACCATAACACAAGCTCACTTTGATGCTTAATTTGGAATCAGATTGGCCGTGTGTGAAAAATGTCCCAGGATATTTATTTATTATTTATTATTATTATCTTTACATTACGAATATAGAAGTCAGGAAGTGGTTTCAGCTGTGCATTGACATGTCGATTGGCTTTGTGGCTAGTGACGCTGACTCTCAAGCCGCGGGTCGTGGGTTCGAATCCCACCCAGGACAAACATTTGTATGCATGAATATATCTGTTTGTCCTGTGTCTGGATGTAAATATCTATATAAGTATGTATTTAAAAATAGTATATGTAGTATATCAGCTATCTGGTTACCATATCACAAGCTCTGCTTATTTTGGAATTAGATTGGCTGTGTGTGAAAAATGTCGCAGGATATTTATTTATTATATTTATTTAACCTCGTCCCAGGGAACTGACGGCGTTACATAATTCGCTCATTTTTCTAAGTTCTTTCATTATTATCTTTAAATTACGAATATCTTTATAGTAGTCGAGAAGTGGTTTTAACAATGCATTGATATGTTTTTAAATGAATTTCAAAGGTTTTTTGTTGCATAAATCGTGGTTTATTAAACGTGAGTAAAAATATGAGAATTGATTATGTATATAATGTAAAATTATGTTTATATGTACCCATTTCATAAAATATATATTCCTATGTCATTTCGAATACTTCATTTAACAGATTTGTCCTGAATTATTTAACGAATTTTCAAACCTAACCATCATATTTAATATTTTACCTTATTTGACATTTGTATAAAATTTCGTATGTTCCGCGATAGAACGGCAATCAGCCTATCGTTTTCCCACGAACACTTACCCTATAACAAGCACCATGGTTAACAGACACCCTAAATTATAATTAACTTTTACATACCACATAGCCACTGCAAATCCATCGGCATCACACAAATCAATTTATCCTATAGACAGATTATATATGACTTATAACTAATACTCAACTCATTTTTGTGAAACCTTTAATCAATTAAAATCAACTGTTGCATGAAAATGCCAATATTTTTTCACACATCCCCCCCTCTTTGTAGCCAGTGGTGCCGACAGCTCCCCACTTTGAGAGAAAATTAATTACCTCCCCCTACTACCCCCTACTACCCTTAACTACCCCTTACTACCCTGTAGTACCCCCTACTGGTCTGTACCGAGCGGTCAGCGACTAATCGTTTGATATCAATAATTGTTTATCGACAATTTTGGTTTGGATTTAATTAAACGTCCTTTGTGTTATGCTTTTTGCTGGAAAATACATTTTTATAATTCTACTTATATTATATATGAATAAGTTTGTGAGTATGGACGTAATGGATAGATGAATCTCTGTAACTCTTTCACGTAAAATCTACTGAACGGATTTAGATGAAATATTATTTATACATTAACACATAGGCTACTTCATATCACGGGAAAAATGGAGAACCCCGGGAACGCGCGTGAAACCGCAGGGATACACTAGTCTTCCATTGTAATGTGTTCTAAGACCTACTTTTAATGCTTTACATTCGTCTCATATTCTGGGTATTTTTTATTTTTTTTTAACTAAATTCAGTGGTCACTACCTATATTATACGGATACATACACCTGGTAACTTTCCCCTTATTACTATGAGAACGAGAACTTCACGAGTGAAGCCGCATGGCGGGTGCTAGTGATATATAAGAGACTAGCTGCCTCCCCGCGGTTTTACCCGCGTAGTTCCCGTTCCCGTGGGAATACAGGGATAAAATATAGCCTATGTTACTCGGGGATAATGTAGCTTTCCAAAGGTGAAAGAATTTTTGAAATCGGTCCAGTAGTTTCGGAGCCTATTCATTACAAACAAACAAACAAACAAACAAACAAATCTTTCCTCTTTATAATATTAGTATAGATGAATGCTTTTGTGTCACGGGGTCACAAATGCCCGGATGGTATCGATCGGGTTAACATTTGGCAACCCGCCAGCTCCCAGGCCCCAGCTCCCAGCTGTTAGGTCGCTATGGGTCATACGGACCCCACATAAATTCGATGAATTATATTACTATAGTAATATTTATTTTATATAAATACGTTTCGAATAAACAACTAAAGGTTCTATAAAGAAAAATAATATTTAAAAAACAAGCCTTATGTAATTTATGGCTTGCAAATAACATTCAAATATCTTTATTTGATCTTTAAATACTAAAGCTGAAAAGTTTGTTTGTTCATTTGAATTTGCTATTCTTACTGCTAATGATATAATATTTAAGTGTTCGATAGTCTATTTATCGAGGAAGGCTATATATTGGCTATATAACGCTCCGACCAACGGGAAAGGAGCATCCACGAAATATATTGCAAAAACGGGGAAGTAATCGCTTTAGCTCCGCAATTTTACCTAAGGATATAAGTATATAATATACTAGTGGCTCCCCGCGGTTTCACCCGCGTACCCGGGAGGTCTTCCATTTTCCCGGGATAAAAAGTAGCCTATATGTTAATCCAGGTTATAAGCTATCTTTATTCCAAATTTCATTCAAATCCATTCAGTAGTTTTTACGTGAAAGAGTAACAAACATCCATACATACATACATCCATACTTACAAACTTTCGCCTTTATAATATTAGTAGGATATAAGGTTGCCCATAGTTTCCTGAGTTCTAGTGTATCTCTGTAAAAATAGTTTTAGTGGTATAGCCTTGAAAGCGTAACATGCAGAGTTACTTTCGTATTTATAATATTAGTAAGGATTTAGTTACTTTACACTTCCTGAAAACATTTTTCAAACATCAAACAAGCCTTACGTTTGAATTGACGTGAAAAATTACGGAATATTTCATCATAAAATATAATAATAATTAATTTTAATTGGTGCGACGTTCCGTCCAGCTGCGCTCGGCTTGTTTACATTTAATTTTCTTTATTAAAAAGTTTTTTATACCCACCAGATTATCCCAAAGGTTTCGTAGTTTTACACCATTTTCTATAAGTTTTAATGAGATTATATTATATAATTTTTTTAATGACAATATTTTTAATAATAAATATATTGATACGTTTTTCATACATGACATGTTTTTCGTACCTTTGACCAAAAATATGTTTTTATACCTAGTTTGTCAGGAGGAAGAAATAAAACATTGTTTACTATTAAAAAAAATGAAGAATCGGATTCGAGAATCAGAGGAGTTTAATCACAAGCACCACGACACGAGAATTTTATATATTAGATTTACATACAGGGAGAACTCTAAGACATATTTATGCAAATGCAAATATTGGAAGTATTGGACATTCGAATTTATTGTTACTTTATTTTTTAACATAAAAATCGCTTCAATCGTTTATCTTAAAACGTAATAGATAGACATACAGACACAGCTATTTTTGCATTTATAATATTAGTAAAATTGCATTTAAAACCAATTTCATACCTGTTTATTTAAAAATTCCTGTATTTTTACACTCAAAAACATTAACTTATATAAAGATAATATAAATAGTTTTTATCTCCCAAGCTTTAAGTAGCACTTCCTTTAATACCCCGCCGGAAGTGCATAAGCTCGTCACACGACACTTCCGGTGTAAGCTTTAATGCACTGAAAGGAAACTGACATCATCCTTCATAATATACTTATGCGACTACTAATGTAAATGCTACAGTTTGTCTGTTTGTCACGTTTTAAGAAGTAATAGATTATGTTTTTTGGCATATATATTAAAGTTTATAAGTTTAACCATTATAATAACACATATTGACAGCCCGGTTGGCTTTGTGGTTAGTGAACCTGACTTTCAAGCCGCGGGTCGTGGGTTGGAATCCCACCCAGGACAAACATTTGTACGCATGAATATGTCTGCCCTGTGTCTGGATGTAAATATCTATATAAGTATGTATTTAAAAGTAGTATATGTAGTATATCGGCTATCTGGTTACCATAACACAAGCTCTGCTTAGTTTGGAATCAGATTGGCCGTGTGTGAGAAATGGCCCAGGATATTTATTTATTTATATAAACTGCATATAAATTACCAATTTTAATTTATCATTAATTTGAACTTGAGTGCAATTAAGATATACAAACAAAACATTTGGTAGTAAGTGTCTCGTAGACATTTCGTAGCTAAAGTGCTACGGCGTAGCACTTCGTAGACGTGTCGTAGATATGTTGCAGTAACGGCATGAATTCTAACGTTTTCTAATTTAAATAATAGATAATACTCTACATTATTCCTGTACAAAGGAAATTATTAATATTTTTTAGTATTTAGTTTATTTTTGTAAGAAAACAAAATTATTAGTATTAAAGTTTGTGGATCTGATTCCCATACATACCAAATATTTTTACATACATCTGTATACATGCACTCTAAATGCATCCTAATTGAATATTTACTATATAAATGTGTATTTAAAGTACATACATAGTATATCATTGAATATAAGTTTTGGATAATTTATTAAATTTACCATGTATGAAGAATTATTCTTGAATTTATTTATTACCTACCCCTAACTAGAAACCGAATTTTACCAGAGTCAGCTAAATGCTTCCCATTTTTCAATCTCTAAAATTAATATCAAGCAAAAGGTGTAATTTATAAAAATGACGACAACATTCTTCAGCATTTTTCACGGCGGATGCACCTGCAAGGAAGCTCCTGAAAAATGTCCTGAAAGCTCGTCTCGGAGCTTTTTGCTAATAACTTAAGGCGGCTATCCAATTTTCTGCGCTGCCACCTTAACATTTTAATATAACGTCGTGAAACACTTTTCACTTTGCTGACACAGATAAAAAATAGTCCAGTATTGCAACATATTAAAAACTAGGTAAGAGGATTATTATGAACTACTGGTACTTATAAAACCTGTTTATGTATAAATATTATATTGAAGAAATATTTGATTTCATGCTTGTTTGTATTTTATAAAACCAGCCTCTAATACTACTAGTTTAAATGAAAACATTTTTGGTGTTAGAAAACTCGTTTATCGAGGAAGACAATAGACTATTAAACATCGCGCTACGATCATAAGGAGCGAACTATCATTGAAACACTATGCAATATCGGGGGAGATGTGACGCAGAAGAAGTTATGCTTCTTTTCTTTAATATGTACTCTTTTTTCTGTGTGTAGAATTACTTTCATGGTTTAAATGATTTAAAACTTTATAATACCTCTATGGTTTAAACAACAGTTTCACTATTATATTAGATATCGTCAAACTGATTTTTTTTTAGGAAATAGTATTATTTGTACTCAATTAAACCTTTTGTTTAATTTTCCATGATCTTACTTTAACGTCTTTTGATTATTTACACCTTTTTACAGGCACCAAATCCCCTTTACACCTGCATTCTCATTGACCTTACAAAAAACAAACATTCATAGCTTCTCGCAATCCACTGGCATAAATACCGAAGGTTCTCCCTTTGTTACACCTCTGTATACCTTGTACTGTACCTCGCCTTTTCAATCCAGCTCAGAGAGCCCAAGGACATCTTTAGAAATTTTCTAATGTGTGTTTTGTCTCATAGATGTCATATTTATGCTGAGCTCATTTCTATTGCGGCGTCTCCCTTTACAAACTCATATTTACGACAGGTTGGCTTTGTGGTTAGTGACCCTGACTCTTAAGCCTCGTGGGTTCGAATCCCACCCAGGACAAACATGTCTATGCATGAATATGTCTGTTCAGTGTCTGGATGTAAATATCTATCTATACTAATATTATAAAGGAGTAGAGTTTGTTTGTTTGTTTGTTTGGTTGAACGCGCTAATCTCAGAAACTACTGGTCCGATTTGAAAAACTCTTTCGCCATTAGATAGTCCATCTATCGAGGAAGGCTATAGGCTATATATCATCACGCTATGATCAATAGGAGCGGAGCACCAATGAAGAGTGTTTCAAAATCGGGAGATTTCTTTTCCTGTTGAGAGCTTCCGCTGCGTACACTGCGTAAACGGTTAAAGTTACGCTAAAATGATGTATGACAGAATTGTTTCCCTTTAAAAGTTCTAAAAAAAAGTCCGCGATAGCATATGTCTATCTGTTGAGGTTGGCTCACTGTGACCATTTTTATAGTAACCAAATTTGTTCGAAAATTAAGCATTATTTGTGAAGGTGTTTTTATGAAGAAGATATTAATCCTTATCCAAATTAATACGTTATTCATCACAGGTATTTAATTTAAAATAAAACTGCCATTTACAGCATTCGATTTCAATGAATATCTTAGGAGATATCGCAAATTTAAAATAACATTGCACCAAAATAATGTTCAAGTACTGTACTGCGCGCGCCTTTATGTGCCGGGCCGGCGCGTGGAGTCATCAGTTGCCTCTGCGAGACCATCCTTCTACGTATACGAAGGGGGTTGAAAGTTAGCGTTAGCCCAAAGTAACTATTCCACGCGGACGGAGTCGCGGGCAGAAGCTAGTTTATATATAAAATTCTCGTGTCGCGGCGTTTGTGATTAAACTCCTCCGATACGGCTTAACCGATTCTCATGAAATTTTGTGTGCATATTGGGTAGGTCTGAGAATCGGGCAACATCTATTTTTCATCTCTCTAAGTGATCACGGGAACGGGAACTGCGCGGGTGAAACCGCGGGGCGGCAGCTAGTATAAGTATGTATTTAAAAAGTAGTATATCAGCTATCTGGTTACTATGTCACAAGCTCTGCTTAGTTTGGAATCAGATTGGCCGTGTGTGAAAAATGTCCCAAGATATTTTTTATTTTTCGAATTTTCTAATGTGTACAGTTTTGTCTTATAGATGCCATATTTACGCCGAGCTCGTTTCTTTTGCGGCGCGGGGTCTCCCTTTACAATCTCATATTTGCTTTTCAAATCTGTATGTGCCTATTTTCGTGTATAATTTCGTGGCCATTTTATATTCTTTGTAGGGATTATACTTTGAGGTAACTGACGTGTCTTTTGATGTTATTGAGTTGGATTCTAATCGGTTTGATTTATGTTATATGGAAGCAAGT
Organism: Thyatira batis; assembly: GCA_905147785.2. Lineage (NCBI taxonomy): Eukaryota > Metazoa > Arthropoda > Insecta > Lepidoptera > Drepanidae > Thyatira > Thyatira batis. The sequence continues at coordinate 7,602,468 of LR990508.1, read as the reverse complement.
ATTATAGGAATAAATATATGTATATGGTATTAAAATTAAATATGAATAAAATATATTTATTAAATCAAATAGCCCTTCTCAATCTTCTCATGCACTTATGAAAAGTCGACTCTAATTCTCGGTTCGGAAGGTTGCTTACATATATATATACATATTATAACCTACTAGTGATTTACCGTGGTTTCACTCGCGGTCCCGAAGAACCTTTAACTTTTCCTGGTAGCCCTTCTCAAGCTTTTGTCCATCTCTGTACCAAATTTCATGTGTTTATAAAGTAGGGATTTTTGATGGAATGGGAGACAGACTTACTTTCAAATTAATGGTAAGTGGTCGCCACTATGTGTCGACATGCCCAATCCTAAGACATGAATATGTTAAGTCTTATTATCTTAGCTCATATACGTCTCCGCTGCAGCCTAAACCTCCCTTATCAACAAAGGGGTTTAGGCAATAGTCCACCACAGGGGCCTAGTGAGGATTGGATTGAACATGTCTTAGAATAATACTAACGTGTATTTCGAATATACATTTCAAGTAACCTAAGCTTACCTTTAATATTTATACTAGCTGCCGCCCTGCGGTTTCACGTAGTTCCCGTTCCCGTAATCACAGGGGTATCAAAAATAGATAGTAGCTGATTCTCAGACCTACTAAATATGCATATAAAATTGAATAATTAGCGGTCAAGCCGTATCGGAGGAGTTTAATCACAAACACCGCGACACGAGAATTTTATATACATATTAGATTTTGTGAAAACAATCGATGCAACCTCATCGAAAACATCGAGGTTAGCCAAAATAATATTATACATACATATTTTGATAATAGTCTACGCGCAAATCGTTCCAAACTAAACTTAAGTTTTATGTAAAAATATACAAAATGATTTTGTGAGTTTATGTAAACACTTTAAGTGGCTAGACCGTTTAATGTTACACTGTATTTTATTCAGAACATTAAGTATCTATTCGAATGACAAAATTATATTAAAATACGCATTTTATATTTTAGTTAGCTAAGTAAACTCGGGTGTAAAAGAAAATCGCTTTAGTACTGATTTATTCATCCGTTAGTTTCTGCCCTACGGTTTTACCTGAGTTCCTTTTACTCTGCTTAGTTTGGAACCAAATTTTATATGAATAGTGACTCAAGATATATATATATTATACATTCCAATATCTATTTTATTGAAATGGCATTAAATGATTAAATTCATAGGACAATATATTTACGAAATAAATAAGTAGGTAAGTAGTTTCTACATTTATTTTTTAGCTCTATATTATAGTTTACAATCTTTTATATTACTTTCCGAGGATTATACCTACTAACGGTGATAAAAAGCGAGCGGTGCGTATATTTGCACCCGAATGTATATTAATAAAAAGGGCTGCTTAAAAGGGATCCTTCTATATACTTTCACTTGAAAGACTTTATACGGCTCACTGATTTTCGACCACATTCGGCGTATAATATATGAAATACATTTTATAATGTACAAAATAAGGGGCCATCCAGAAAGTACCTACGTCACAAATAAAGGGGGTGGGGGGAAATGTGACAAGGCATGGTCCAAAGTTTTGTGACATCACGTTTCAAATTTAATAAATTGAATTGCGAAATTTGAAGTATTAATTAAAACTAAAAAATTATTTCAACTAAACAATTTTTTGAAGTAAAATTGCAAATTTCTGACGTCACACTAGGGAGGGGGGAGACAAGCAGAGGGGGGGGGTCTAAAAATCATGAAATACGTGAGACGTACTTTACGGATGGCCCCCAACATATAGATATATATACACGTATTTGTGTATGTTTGTATGTCAAAGTGAGCAATCTGCTTTGATGTGATACACACTGGATCCCAGGATTATATCTTATGTTTATCTTACTATATCTATAGCTGTATTTGGTTTTGACTCAATCACGGTTTAGCGGATTTAGATCAAACTGTATAGGTACACATATGCGGTAGGTCAATATTGGCAAAATCTTCGATTGCCGGAAGGACTGTATTTAGGGGAAATATACTCTTAGTAAAAACTTTTGCGTGACAGAAATCAATTAAGGTAGGTATTTAATAAATAACTTAATTGGTAGATTTTCCTTTAATTAGACATTATTATATTTAAATCGGTATGTTATTATCAAGTCTACTAAGCCGGAAATTAAACTTAAACTCGCAAAACTGAGAGTATTGTTTGCAAAAAACTTTGCCACCAATAATTTAGCCAATTAACTTCTTGTAAACAATAAAAAAAAATACTACTTTTTGACAGATTTTTTAGTAATACACCTACTTTTACTAAGTACCTATATATTTAACTATTTATGTAGGTATATACATGACTACACCAAGGAAACTTGCACCTTATATCCTTTGTTATAGAATACTAAATCACCTAACAAAAGATCTGAAGGACGCCCAAATCTTTATTACCCAACCGCGTAATTTCTTATCCCGACAATAGATAAGCGAAGCCCGAGTCGGCCATTGTGTCCGGTGACGTCACAGCCCCGGACAACTTGATAATGAACCCGGACTCGTTTTTCGAGGCATTATTTTTAGAGGACATCTTATTTTTTAAAGTAATGTTTACATGTATTTTTAGGTGTAATATTGAAGCTTATCCTACTATAATATTATGAATGCGAAAGTTTAAGAGTATGAACGTATGTTTGTTACTCTTTCACGACACAACGGCTAAAGGGATCGTGATGAATTTTAAATTTTTTTTTTAACCACAAAAAATTGGCACAGGGTTAAAATATGTTCTCGAATATACATAGGCAATATTTTATTCCGGGAAATTTGAAGATCCCCTGGGAACGTGGGTGGATCCGCGGGGAAAAAATAGTTTAAAACTCTCCAAAAAAGTTGGCGTGAAAATAGTTACATTTCAAATAAATGTATAAGTACATTTTATCGATATTTTTAATGACAAAAAACCTTTTCTTAAGAATAAGACAAAAGCCCAAAAGCTAGACCTTTTAAGTTGTAGCCGAAAACTAAGCGTTTATTATGTTCTGAATGTTTCGAGAGCTTTCAAGAAATCTGCAGTGATATTGAACTTTGTAAAGCTTTTCATCAAAGTTCAAATATTAAAGTTAATAGGTATATACTATACGTGATTAAATAAATTAAAATCTATATTTATATATTGACTTTTTGATTTAAGTGAAAATTTGTCAAAGTCAGCTCAAAAGACTGGCCATGAAAAGTCTCTTTATATCAAAAGGGTAAGGTTCAAAATTCATAACACCTAAAGACTGCCTATGCCAATAAAGATAATGGGCGTGAAGATACAAACTAAGGTCATAGTCATCAAACAGCAAAATGAGGTTGCCCGTTTATTTACACAATTTAAACAAATCCTTTGAATTCCCATTCTATATATACTCCTGACCTTTGCCCAAAGGTCTCCTGACCCCACCCTGACCCCAGCGTGACCCCGAGGGTTCCGCAGTTCTTTGTTTGTTTAAGGATCTCTAATTAGAGGTTTACCGTATTTACACACTCAATGTTTAAATTAATTACATTTATTTTTGTGACCATTAAAGTAAGAATTTAAATTGGTCTTGGTGGCTAGTTGGGTTGCTATAGGTCGCAGGTTCGATACTCGTTAACGACAATTATTTATGTTCATGAACATATCTAGCCGTCACAAATAGCTATAGGTCGCGGGTTAGATACCCGTTAACGACATAAATGTGTGTTCATGAACATATCTGGCTATCGTAAATGTATTTTGTAATGTTATGTTTATAAAACAGGGTATATGTCTTACCCACTTTTTTGTAACGTTGGTTAAAAATACATATAAAAAGCATAGTTTGAAAAAATTTTAATCTACGAGAATTTTCATGACGAACTTAGTTTTTTCCTTTAATAAAAGACGAGTCCAAATATACCATCTCAAATCCGGGGATTGGAAGTTTAAATTGGAAGCGATGTTGTCGAAGCCACCGTCCGGACTAACCGGACGGCCCGGACACTCCGGACAGGCGGCGCATAGAGAGAAAATATTCCACCAAGCTTTAGATAGGTTCCTGATTTTTATGCAGAAGATTTTTTAGGAATGATAGTGGTTTGTTCTGAAATTGAGTTAACTAAGGTTTTCATGCGCTTGAGAGGCATTTTTCATTGCATTTAATATACCCTATTCAACGTCTTTATACTGATGGAAATAAATAAATAAACATTCTCTGAGATTTATCACACGACAAATCTAATTTCAAACTAAGCAGAACTTGTAATATAGTAAACAATTTAAACAACTGATATTCAACATATAGGTACTACATTAAAATACATACTTACACAGTAATTTACATACATAACATTCAGCCATGTTCATGCACACAAATGCTTTGCAAAACTGGCTGATAAACAAACTTATATCAGACAGCTTGAAAGTCAGAGTCATCATAAATAAATATCCTGGGACATTTTTCACACACGGCCAATCTGATTCCAAACTAAACAGAGCTTGTGATATGGTAACCAGATAGCTGATATACTACTTTAAATACATACTTATATAGATAATTACATCCAGACACAGAACATACAAACAAATTCATACACATAAACGTTTGTCCTGGTTGGAAATTAAGCATATTTGACAGCTTTAACTTCAAATACATACTTCAATCAATTGATACATCACAAAAACATCACACATAGATCTAAACCAATCATTCCTATACAATATAAAACTACCATTCCCAATCTCAAGTCGTATAACAAAGTTACCGGACGGTCCTCCTAGACAATTCAATCCCCGGCGGTGTTCAACCCAATCGGCGATCGCGTCCAATCAGCGCTAGAAATGAACCCGCGACCGACTGATTGAAATATTAAGCTTCCTCGCACACAGCCCTGGGAACTCTTTTATTTGAAGTTTAATTTCACACTATGAGAAAAGATTTTAACTTGCATTGTTTGATTAAAATGCAATCTGGGGCTAATGAGAGGAAATAATCTATATTAATATGAACTGTCGATCTAGCTACATATATTTGTATTAAATAAAAAGCATTAGGTACCTGAAATATATATAAACTTTAACAAAATAGTTTGTTCTGTAACGGGAACTTACAGAATAAACCATTTTATGAAAGTTTTACAGCAACTATAAATAGAGCTTCAAATTAACAAAGAATAAATAGGTAATTTTATGGTGTAAATTTATTGCTATTTTTACCTAAGGTTATTTTGTAAAACATTTACTAAACTATTGTTTTTACGTGACGCTTATTCATGTCTTATCAGAAAATCGAACCTTTATTCCAGTTATAATCTAAAGTAGTAGCTAGAAACAAATCAAGTTAATAATTCAAAATTACTGAATTTCCATCAAAACAATCCTAGAAAGAATAAAATATTAGGTTGGTACATACATATATAAAGCCTCGTTAGTTTATTGAAAGAATCGCAAAGCTCTGTGCGGTCAAACAAATCCTTGAACGTAACTTTTGCTCGCTTCGCGTTTCTTGATAACCAGTGTCGAGTTTACTGCTTCGTTTTACATGAATCTTTTCATTTCAGCTTGTAATATTTTCAGTTTGCATTTTTATAATAATATACAATATGTATGAATTTGATTTGGCTTAGAGTCGACGTTTCATACAATGAAGGCCTATTTGAATATAATATATTTTGATTTAGATGTCACTGGAAATAACAAATATCTATGATACAGGCTCGACCTACTTTAAATATTAGTACTCCTTGTAATTCTACATATAATGCACTCTCAATAGTTTATAAACTCTATAGAGGATTTAGATTTGGATTCTATAGAGGTACTTAATACATTACAGTATTCACCACCTTAGTATAAATAACCATCTAACGTCATTTGTCGCCGAGCTGGTAGCCATTTTACCTTACAGGAATTTATCCCACATCGCTTAGAAATGTCCTATAACGAATCTTAGAAGATCCAGACGAATGGTTTTCTGGAAACATTTTAGCCTGACTTGATGAGATTGGATTGGGATTTTTAGGTCGCCTCTATTTGACGATTGTGATGTTTTATTCAAATTCTTCCAAGTTATATGTGTTTCTGTTGATTGAACGAGGTGTGGTTATCTTTATGTAGTTTGCTGATCATGCTCTTTGTGTAATTCTGGTTCGATAACGTGTTAAATACGCTAATAATGAATAGGAAAAGTTGATTTTTTGTTTGGTTATTTGGTTATGGTTTGAATTACTAGACTGATCTGAATACTGATTACATTGACTTTATAGATTCCTTAAACTAAAAATGTATAAAAAATTTCATGCTGTAAACATGAAAAACCATAAAACATAAATTGAAGATCATATGTATGAACTGTTTTCAAGCAATAAAATTATCTTTATCTTTAATATCATTTCGCCATTGGAAAGCTATTGTATCAGGAAGTAACATAACCTATATTTAATCCCTGTATTCCTATAAAAGATGGAATTACGCGGGTGAAACCACCAGGAGGAAGGTTTTTAGAATTATTTTTTAACTTATTAATATACCTAGGTCCCGTTTTTATATATCAGTGAAGTTATTTTGGTATGTAGGAATATTTTATATGCTACATAGTAATTTTAGGCTTTTAACTAGTTTTTCGTTTTCGTCATAGTCATTATCGTTTTTGATTAAAAACACTTAAATCAAAGTTATTACATGAGTATTTAGTTTCACTTTTGATGGTTACAATATTTATTAAAAATATCAATTTTTATTTTACAATATTTACAGGGGAAATAAAACAAATTATAAGCAAATAGTTCGACAATAAAATAGAATATTATCAATAAATGTTTTATCCATCAAAAGTCAATATAAATATGTAATAACACCAGTATGGAGGTATTACCCGACCGTTTTACGTTTGTTACGCAAACCGTTACCTTTTTGCACATTTTACGGGTACATCGTAAATTTTTCGCGTAAAAATCGTATCGTTTCGTACTTTGGTGTCGTAAAAATCGTAAAATCGTTTGATGTTTGTTTATATATATATTGGATCGATCACTATATGTAGTTGCTGTATAGTATTTTGTATCTGTCGGTTGGTACTGATGGAATATTACTGGTAGTGAAGTTTTATAGGTAAAGGATTTAATATTGATGTTATATATGTAGTTTTTTTTTATCATAAAAATAAATTAAATTAAATCTTAAATAAGGAATGTGAAATATATTTAAGTACTTACTTGTAGTACTTCCCGCTACCACTCTAAGCTTTACCATACGACATATGAGTGTTTCAAAACCACACTTGAGAGCCAAAAATTTGATCATCGCTTGTCATGGTGAAGTACTTTATATGTTACAAAAATCTAATATTGTAAAAAAAGTGTGGGTTAATTTTAAACCAAATTATATTTTAACACGAAAACAAAGTCATCAGTATCTAGGTTAAACAAATAAACAAAACAAAGAAAAAAACATTACAATGTCTGTTACAGGCGAAATTTATCGCCCCGTGTATACAACGCGCTTATCCGACATATCGCAGCTGGATTAAACCGGTTAAAACCGGTTATCGCCCGAATATATTCGGAAACCACCAGCTTCACTTTCACAACTAGAGTAATGCAATTTGTTTTCACACCAAAAACTAGTGCTTTTCCAAAATGCACTTTAGAGACATACTAATAAAGTTTGATTAAAATTTTGTGTTGTGTAATTTGATTTTACAATCTATGTCTACATTTTACCCAGCGACTGTACTCGATGTAGTTATACCTACATTAAACCCGGGATATTTATTTATAGTATACTAGTGGCTCCTCGCGGTTTCACCCGCGTTCCCGGAGATATTAATTAGGTAATTTTCCCGGAATAAAAAGTAGCCTATGTCCTTTCTCAGGCTCTAGAGTTCTAGACTATCTGTGTACCAAATTTTATTTTAATCGGTTCTGTAGATTTAGCGTGAAACCGTGACAGAGTTACTTTCTCATTTATAATATTAAGTAGGAATGTGAATAACACATCATTTCACACAATTTATAAAGCCGCACATCGTTTACACAAAAAATACGCTCATATTTAAAATAAACATGGCAACATTTTCATTCGAAAAATCACACGTGTTACGCGGCAACATTTATTTGTATATTTCACGAGAATAAAACTCAATTCTTCATGTAAATGTTGTTTTTTTAACGACCTATAACTGTCGCGAAAGCCTCTCCCGTTGATTTATAATGGTTCAAGAGGCCAGACTCGTAAAAGCCTATTTATTGAGAGGTTTTTTCAAGTTTGGTGCGACTATAGAAATAATTTATCTACTGACTTTATATTGATTGCCCTCTTGGCTTTGTGGTTAGCGACCTTCAAGTCAAAGGTTCGATTACGACTCAGGACAAACATTTTCAAAGTGGGTGTTAAGATATCGAGAGAAGTATGAATTTAAAATCTCCATATTAGCCATTTAGTTATACAATAGTAACTACAAGCTCTTCTTAGTTTCGAATCAGATTGGCCGTGTGTTAAATAATGTTCTGGGATATTTATTTAAATAGTAACAAAGTCCTAACTAGTATTATAAATGCGAAGGTAGCTCTGTCTATCTGTCTCGCTTTCACGCTAAAACTACTGAAATGAACTAATGAAATTTGGAAATTATATAGTCTAGAGCCTGAGAAAGGATATAGGTAAACATTTTATCCCGGGAAAATTGTTGATCCCCCAGGTACGCGGGTGAAACCGCGGGGAGCCGTAGTGGCTCTAACTAATAAAATGGAGTAGTAAAACGTACCTGGACTTGTTTAGCCATTTCAAATGATCGATAAATACAAGCCAAAATGCATTCAATGTTACAACCATTTAGGGTTTAAATTGCAATGTACTTGCAAATAGCTTCCTGGAATGAAACGTTAGGTATTACATAAGCTATTGCAATTACTATTCGGTGAGTGAGACGGAAGCGAGGTGGGAGGGAGAGGGAAGAGGGAATCTCTTGCCAAATACTGGATATTGCCAACTGAGAGCTTAATCGTTCTCTTATGTTAATTGAAATGCAATTTAATGCGAATAACTACCTAAAATACTTTTTTTAACAATAATTTAAAGACTGGAATGTAATGTAGCTAAATACGTTCCCGTTCTTGCAGGAATACGAGGATAAAATATAGCCTATGTTACTCCCTGATAATGTAGCTTTCCGTAGGTGACAGAATCTTTGAAACCGTTGTGAAGTGTAATAAACAAACAAAAGCATCTTACTAATCTACATATATATAAAACAAAGTCCCCGCCGTCTCTGTCTGTCTGTCCGAACGTGATTAACACAAAAACTACTAAACAGATTTTCATGCGGTTTTCACCAAATTACGGAAAATTTCATGGGGAAGGTTTTTATGTATAATACATCAATATGGACCCGGTAGGTGGCGCTGGTGGGCAGAACGAAGTCTGCCGGGTCCGTATGTGCATTATAAGAAAAAGAACTATTTATTTAGTACCTTGAAGTTAGAAAGAAAAATCGACCTTCTATCAAAAAAAAATAATTAAAAAAGAATACAATACAAAAAAAAAAAGAATTCATTTGACATTCAAATAATCACAGTGGACTCCAAACTTAGTAAATAACCTTCTCTATTCAAACTCTACTAAAGTTATAGACCGATTTGTTCCGAACAAGCCCGAACTAATACGAACAGGGATTCGATTCACTAAAGCAAATTTACAGTGACTCTATATTATTTCATGCTCTGTCCCTTTCCTTCACTATGCTATCACGTGAGAAGTCCGTTTCCCCGAATCATTTGTCGACGAAGTTTGTGTAATAGAATACAATGGGTTAGCAGTTACTGACCGCGCGTTCATCAAATAGGTAAATGGGATTTTCATTGTTTTGGGCCGAAAATGTCACAGATGACTCCGGGATACTTTATTAGGTTACCTAAGCTTAAAGGTTGCCAATGTAGGGATTTTGACGTATAAATCTAAATATCCTGGGACATTTTTCACACACGGCTAATCAGATGCCAAAGTAAGCTTCAAATGAAGCCAGTGTTATGGTAACCAGACAGCTGATATACTACATATAATACTTTTAAATACATACATATTATAGATATTTAAATCCAGACACAGAACAAACAGACATATTCATGCATACAAATGTTTGTCCTGGGTGGGAATCGAACCCACGACCCGCGGCTTGAAAGTCAGGTTCACTAACCACAAAGCCAACCGGGCTGTCAAATCTAACTAGATAACGTAAGTTAGGTACCTCAATTTGTATGAAGACCAATCATGTCACATTTTCTTTGACGTCCGAAGGCAATAACGGTCGATCGCGGACTAAATGACGGCGTGGAAAGCAGACTTTTTTCCTGATTTTTTTAATCGTGTTCATCTTAAATTAGTTGATGTTTAGTCATGCTAGCTTCTTCCCCGCGGTTTCACCTGCGTTCACGGGGGACTATCAACTTTTCTACGATAAAAGGTAGCCTATATTATGCTTCACTGCGGTAATTTAAAATATTGGAGCCGTTGTCTTTCAAACCATTAGACGTGTGTTCGATATCCATTTGGGACAAACGTTTATGTATATGAATAGTTTGTGTAATCTATGTATTTTGTTAATCATTATTTGGTAATCATAGTACAAGCTTTTTGAAATCAAATTCGCTGAGATACAAAAATGTCCCGAGATATTTAATTAGTTATTTTAAATGTTGGAATTGAACCTTAAACCTATCAAGTAATAAGTATATAACTTTTTCTCTTGAGGCAGGTTTAATTATCATTTATTTAACACTACATTGACAATTGTCCAAAGTTTCGGTTGAATAATGAATAAAGGTATCCATTAGTACATTTGCTATTCAAATGTCCATTTCACTGTCAGTAATTAAAGTTTCGCACATTATCAAGTGTGTTAATAATATATGTAGATAGAGATCCAACTTTAATTGATGAAGGTTCAATTTGAATAAAAACTCTAATAAAATCTACTTTTACTATATACGATTTATCACTTTATATAGCTGCTTCGCGTGGTTTTATCCGTAGTTCCCGTTCCCGTGAGAATACAGGGATATCTATACTAATATTATAAAGGAGTAGAGTTTGTTTGTTTGGTTGGTTGAACGCGCTAATCTCAGAAACTACTGGTCCGATTTGAAAAATTCTTTCGCCATTGGATAGTCCATTTATCGAGGAAAGCTATAGGCTATATATCATCACGCTATGGCCAATAGGAGCGGAGCACCAATGAAGAATGTTTCAAAATCGGGAGATTTCTTTTCCTGTTGAGAGCTTCCGCTGCGTACGCTGCGTAAACGGTTAAAGTTACGATAAAATAATGTATGACAGAATTGTTCCCCTTCAAAAGTTCTAAAAAAAAGTCCGCGATAGCATATGTCTATCTGTTAAGGTTGGCTCACAGTGACCATTTTTATACTAACCAAATTTGTTCGAAAATTAAGCATTATTTGTAAAGGTGTTTTTATGAAGATGATATTAATCCTTATCCAAATAAATACGTTATTCATCACAAGTATTTAATTTAAAACAAAATTGCCTTTTGCATCATTCGATTTCAATGAATATCTTAGGAGATATCGCAAATTTAAAATAACATTGCACCAAAATAATGTTCAAGTACTGTACTGCGCGCGCCTTTATGTGCCGGGCCGGCGCGTGCAGTCATCAGTTAGCTCTGCGAGACCATCCTTCTACGTAAACGAAGGGGGTTGAACATTAGGGTAAGCCCAAAGTAACTATTCCACGCGGACGGAGTCGCGGGCAGAAGCTAGTTATAATATATATGATACTCACAAATAACGTACCTATCTATTGGTGAAATAATTATTCAAAACGGTCCAGTAGTTTCGGAGCCTATTCATAACAAGCAAATCTTTCCTCTTAATAATATTACTAGCTACTTACCCGCGGTTTCACTTGTGTAGATCTTGTACCCAGCCCTTGTGGTGCCTCAGTTGGGACGACGCACCGACTCACGATCATGAGGGCGCAGGTTCAAATCCCTTGCCCGTACCTCTGAGTTTATAAAAACTTACGTACAGATTCACACCACTGGCTATCAGTGAAGGAAAACATCGTGAGGAAACCTGCATGCCCGAGATGTCACAATTAAAGGCGTGTGAAGTCCGCCGCCGCACTATGCCCGCGTGGTGGACTATGGCCTAAACTCCCTCGATGTTAGAGGAGGATCGAGCTCCTCGGTGAAGATGTATATGAACTGATGATGATGTAACCTATATAATATAAACATGTGATTGCATCAATAGGTATCTTTCTACACCACGTTTATACAGTACATTTACATATAACAACGATTTACTCGGAATGGACTTGCTCCGGCAATAAAACTAGATAGTTGAAATTAATGTCTGCTTTATGTGCTCGCTACGAACTTTGGTTACAGTTTTATGGGTGTAAAATGTATGTGTACATGTACTGAATAGTAAAGGTTACATAAAAGGATATATCTTAAAGAAATACAGAGGTAATGTATCTAAAACCGTAAAGAAATAATAAAAAAATATATGTCAAAGCGGTGGAAAAAGCTGGGAAAAAGAGCTTGCGATATGGTTATCTAGATAGCTGATATGCTGCATATACTATTTCAAATACACACTTATATAGATATTACATTCAGATACAGAACAAACAGACATATTCATGCATACAAATGTTTGCCCTGCGTGGTATTCAAACCCATGACTGGCGGCTTGAAACCACAAACCCAACGTGTCTCTCAATAATCTATATATCTACTAATATATATTATGAAGCTTAAGACTTTGTTTGTTTACTTGAACACGTCCGATAACAGTAACTACTGATCTGATTTGAAAAAATATTTCAGTATTAGATAGCCCATTTATCGAGAAAGGCTTTATATCATCACGGTACGACGAATGGGAGCGGAACATCAATCAAAAATGTTGTAAGTAACTAACGAAGTTGCGCGGCTTAGCTAGTTATTTAAACAATTCAACATTTTAAAACTAACCATACCTATATATTAACTGATATAACCCATATATAACCTCAGGCAGGTTATAACCAACCCTTTAGGTATACAGCTGCAATATATCCAGGACAACAATGGCAGTTAGTGACAAATTGACCCTATAACGATATACGGACGACAAATCATTCTTGATGCTATTTTATATATATATATATACACAGTTTACTTCATCTTGTGTTATAGTTTGACAGCATTTGTGTTTGTGGTTAGTGACCCTGACTCTCAAGCCGCCTGTCGTGAGTTTGAATCCCACCCAGGACAAACATTTGTATGCAAGAATATGTATGTTTGTTCTGTGCTTGGATGTAAATTTCTATATAAGTGAGTGTTTAAAATAGTATCAGCTATCTGGTAACCATATTACAAGCTTTTTTTCATAGATTTTTCAGCCGCCTTGGGACAAATTTTTTCATTATTATCTATACTGTCTATATCTATATAAACAGTAGTATATTGTGTATAATATATATTATGTAGTATATCAGTTATCTAGTTACAATATCACAAGCTCTGCTTAGTTTGGAGAAGCAACCTTCCGAACCGAGCATTAGAGTCGACGTTATATTTAATATAAATAAATAAAAAATAAATAAATAAATAAATAAGTGCCTGTGAAGGCCTATTTGAATGAATAAATTTTTTCATTTCATTATTTCATTTCATTTCATAAGATTGGCCGTGAAACTTACGAAATTGTTATTAGAGTCGATATTAGTTAAACCACTCAACTCTCTGGCACAGAGTAATGAAACCGATGGTTATTCTGTCTCGCCTAACTCAAAACCTGTGGTTAAGCAATATGTCATACCACAGAGTAATAAATCCTAGAGCCATACTATTTCATTAGCAATTTTGCAATTTATGACGTTACTGGTAAAATGGATTAAGAATTATAATTAGTATAAGTTAAAGTACTATTTTCATCTTGAATTTTAGAAGGTTTTTTGGCAGAAGACAAACTAGTTAGTTTTTTGTTGGATTTGAACCCCAACTGGCGGCTTGAAATTTAGGATCGCTAACCAAAAAAAACCCACCGGTCTGCCAGTAGTTTTTTTATTCACTACAAAGTAATGTTAACTAATGTTTCATGTTTTTTTGGGTTTAAGTTGTTATACCTATACATATGTACCTATGTTAGGTACATATGTATAGGTATAACAACTTAAACCCAACTTCAAACAAAAAAAACTTAATAGACAAATATGCCAGTTAGAATAGCTCTGTGTTAAATACCTATAAAACAAATTTGTTGATAAATTGAACAAAACAAGTTAATTAAATTACATTTACAAAATGATCAAACCATTATTACTAAGCTGGTCCCCTCAGTGGTCGCGGTGCGGTCTTGACCAAAGCCTAATTGCAAATGGCGGACAAGCTTCAAATAATTCAAATAGCTTGTATTATTAATTATAACATTTGAGCTTGAAAATGGTAGTTACTAATCAGATGGTTATAGGTTCAATTTTGGGTAATACAATGGTTTGTTTCCTTTTGACTATTTATTACCCGCGTTTACTGACTTTAATTGTTCCGGGATAAAATGTAGCCTTTCCCAAGCTTTAGTCTATACGTGTACTACATATTAATAATATTAAATATCCTGGGACATTTTTCACACACGGCCAATCTGATTTCAAAGTAAGCTTCAAAGTAAGCTAAATAAAAAATGGTTTAGTAATTTAGGCGTAAAAGCGTAACAGACAGACGTTATTTTCGCTTTTATAATATAAGTAGGAATACGAGAAATTTTGTCATTCGACCTAATAGGTGATGTTCCGAAAATAAATTTAATTAGCTAGCCCCGGGGATACGCTTGCGTTCTCGGAGATTTTGAAGTATCCCGGAATAGAAAATATCATATTTGTATATATATATTCTACACCTAAATTCCACTAACAATCATACATAGGTACATCTAAACACTCTTCACATATAAAAAAAGAAAGATATCTATAAATTAAAAATGTCTTAAAACTCCTTAATTAAAAACTAACTTTAAACTCCCATGCATTAAATATAGCAAATCGCAGAGAGATTAAAAGCTTACTCCAATAATAACGGAGTGAACCGGTTTACACCGGACCGGACCGTCCGGGTCCGGACAGTGAAACTAATAGCCGAACGCGGATGTGATTTGTGTCCCAAATCCGCGGATAATCCGCAGATAACTTGTGTATGTGATTTAACCACCCTCGAACAAGTATGGCTCCCAAAAACCTACACTAAACATTTAAATAATGTGTTTACCAAATGTATTGCCGGCCTAGTCCGAATCCTTGGTTACATTTATGTGCATGAACATATTATGTTTGTGCTCATATCTATATGCGTGTGAATTTCAAAATAGCAGATCATATGTTCTATCTAGGGCTATAGAGTAACCAGAGTGCAAATTCCGCGGTTTAGAATCAGATTAGCCATGTGTAACTACAAGAATCCCACCCAGGACAAACATTTTGTATGCATGAATATGTCTATTTGTTTTATGTCTGAATGTAAATATCAATATAAGTATGTATGTAAAAGCCGTATATGTAGTATATCAGCTATCTGGTTACCATATTACGAGCTCTGCTTAGTTTAGAATCAGATTAGCCATATATAAACAATGTCCCAAGATTTTTTTTCAAAGCAACCTTAAAATAAAACAATATTCCTTTACCAACACCTAAAGAATATAATTTTTTTTTATAATTTAACGGTAGAATGAAAATAACGCCGTTTCTTCACGCGCTGACAGGTGCCGGGGAAAATATGAGACTTTTAGAAATCAAGCATTTTTACACTCCAATAAATAGCAATGGATCAAAAATTGTAATGTTTCCGAGAAACATTGTGGCTGACAAACGGACCGAAATATCATTTTGTAAGTCGTATTTAATATTAGATAAGATATTATAGAAAAGTGATTCATAAATGTATAATTTATAAACTTGGATTTATTTGCTTGGAAAATTTTCTTGGTCTATTTTCTACCGAAAGACATGGTTACTCTTACTTATTTATTAGTTGTTTCATAAGTTAGTGAAATTGTGTTGTCAAATTTAATTTTAACTTAGGAATATGAAATAACATATAGGTATTTGTAAATATACAAACATACACAAAGTTTGCATGATTGTATGTTTGTTACTCAACAACTCCAAAACTGTTAAAACATAAAACTATTAAGTGACCTAAACTAAATAATTAATCATACACGAAGTTATCTAATATCGCTGTTATTTTAAACTAGTGGCTCCCCGCAGTTTCACCCGCATAGGTACTCGGGAAATCTTCCATTTTTTCGGGATTAAAAGATTAAAACAAATTTAATTTAAATCGGTTTTAGCGTGAAAGTGAGACAGACAGACAGTTACTTTCTAATTTATAATATTAGTATTAGTACAAATATAGAACCTTGGTATGTTTATAAAACACTTCATTATCCCGGGACATATAATAGATTATTACGGACATATTTCCCCCTATTTCCCAAGTTGCGTACCCAAATCGTTCCCCCGCCATTTATCCCGTATCTGACATCCCTGTCCCGGATAAACCCGGATGATAAACAGCGGACATTATCCCCAATGTAAAACATACCCTCTGTCTTAAAGAATAGAATTGATTTTCTTTTAAACGACTCAAAGGAAAATACATAAAATATTTCCATTGTAAAACACACCTTACAAGTTTGCAAATAAAAGTTGTTTTTCTTTGTAAATAGAACGCGTCCAAAAATATTATTCAAAAGACATCAATCTCAAACAGGTGTGGGTGAACAATCAATCTCTGATTTACCTTGATGATGTATTCCTATGTCGTTCTTTTGTTGGGAACGCGATGGGGTAGAAAGGGACGGCAACAGTGAGTAATCGACAAATAATGCCAGTTTCAGTTGATGTATGAAGTAGATGGTTCCTATTTTCCTGTTTCTATGAGGAAAGTTGTGTTTTTTTATGTTGTTTGTTCTGTAAATACTTTCTGAATTGGCTCATTTCTTATGAATTTCGTGGTATTTGGTTGAATACAAAAAACAACATTAAATTTCGTAAACTTGAAAAGGAACGCTTAATATTTTTTATTTTTTTTGTTAAAGTGACATTATCAGAAGTGTTAAACATTTATTATGTAATATATATTATTTTTTATAGCGGTTTGTGAATTTTTTGTATTTACTTCTTTAGAATTCGATCCATAAATGCCATCCAAATACTCAACTTTCCCAACATATACTTTTTTAATTGATATAATAATATATTAAAGGAAAAGCGTGTACTAACCTCCTTGTATTTAATTAATGATTTACCTACCTATAAAATTATAGGAACCAGCTCCATAGCAGATATATAAGAAAAACCGACTGTAATTTCAAATTCTATACATATATATAACTTCATTTCACAC
This sequence comes from Thyatira batis, assembly GCA_905147785.2. Classification (NCBI taxonomy): domain Eukaryota; kingdom Metazoa; phylum Arthropoda; class Insecta; order Lepidoptera; family Drepanidae; genus Thyatira; species Thyatira batis. The sequence continues at coordinate 7,585,065 of LR990508.1, read as the reverse complement.
AAAATATACCACATTTAAATAAATAACAGAATGTAATATACGGTATGAATTTTCCAATTTACGTAAGAAAATCCAAGAAAAAAACTTTCATATGAAACTTGCAAGCTATTTCTATCCAAGCATACTTACATAAAGGAATATATCAGACAATGTTAATAAAGCGAAAAGGTGAGAAGGAAAGGAAAGAAAGTCCCACGTCAGTTTTTTGAAGTTAAATATGTTTATGTTTGACTATACTGTACATATACTTGTTAATTAAATAACTGCTTACCTTTAGAATTAAGTGAAAATTACAAATTATTGATACACTGAAAATATACAAAATTGGTCGTCGGTGACCACTTTCCATCAGGTGGCCCGATAGCTCGTCTGCCTTCGTAGGCAATAAAAAAAAAGGTAGGTATTGTACCTTGTGTAAGTCTAAAAATGTTTCATGTTACAATACTTAGAGCATTGTGTTTAAATAATAAATTGCACAACAATAATAACTAGTTTCTGCCCCCGGTTTCATCCACATTTCTGGGGGTCTTAAAATTTCCCAGGATAAAAATCCAGGGTGTCAAAATTTTATTAAAATCTCTCTAATCGTTTAGACATGAAGAAGTAACAAACATCAACACAAGCTTTCGCCTATATAACATTAGTGTGTATTCTGCATTAAAATCATATAGACCATAAACCCAAGCGTTTTATCATTGGAAATGTCAGGCAAATCCGGGGACAAAAGCTAAAGCTTCTCAAATATAAAGGCACAGTGTCACGCGTCACAGAATAGACTCACGTAGTGCCGGAACGACTTCGCTGTGCTCCCACTGAAATGGTGTATGCGTGCTCTTATACTGCTATTTTCTACTACGAAAAAGTTTAGGTAAAAATATGAGAAATGAAGATATATTTTTGATGCCTTGAAGTGAAATGAAATGTAATTTATACAGTCAGTCGAAATCCTTTCAGATGTTGTTGTGTGATAACTGATATTTGTCACACCTTTGCGTTTATAATATACTAGTTTCTGCCTCGCGGTTTCACCCGCGTAGCTCCCGTTCCCATGTAATTCAGATTCCTGATAATCTAGCTGTTCATTATTTTATTATCTTTATTATTAAGATCGGTCCAGTAGTTTCGAAGCCTATTTAAAACAAACAAACAATGTTATATTTTGGATAGAAGATCATCATCATCAGCTCATATACTTCTCCATCGAGGAGCTCAAGCCTCCCCTAACAGTCTGGTGCGGTGCTGACTTCACATGACATTAATAGTGTTATCTCAGGCATGCAGGTTTCCTCGCGATGTTTTCCTTCACCGAAAGCCAGTGGTGTGAATCCGTAGTTTTTAAACGCAAGAGGTATGGGCCAGGGGTTTGAACCTGCACTCTAGTGATCGTGTATCGGTGCGTTTCCCTCTGCCACGACTAGGATAACCGATAAATAAGAATAAAAGATAGCATAGGTTTAGTCTAGAATTCCAAATAAACAAAAATACTTCACAAAGCATAATAAAAAGCAGAAACACCCTGGTACTAATCCCTCTAAACTACCCAATAGCTTCGGACCCTCATCCCTTACACGACGCGAGCAAATCCCCATAATAAACTATGTATAGCCAATTTTATATCTACCAACTGTGTCACAGGATCGACTCGGTAAGGCCTTTGCTACACAGCGAGATTTGCTATTACAATAATATCTTCTTACTAGCTTCAGGAAGGCTGCTAGAAGGAATATAGGGATAAAATATAGCTTATGATACTCACAAATAACGTAGCTTTCTATTAGTGAAAGAAGTTTTGTAATCGGTTTACTGGTTTAGGTGTGAGAGGGTAACAAATAAACTCACGTTCCCATTTGTAATATTAGTGTTTATTTTAACTCGGTAGATAGCGTTGTGTGCACTTTGTTATGTATCTAAAGTTTAAACTCGAACTAGAACTCGATATGGCTTAAAAAACTAGAAGATTTAATTAATTTTGTATGCGAAGTCTTTTACCCTATCTTTTATGATACCTACCAGTATTTCTAGATCAATAGTTTTAACAAATGTTATGTCACATATTTTATGTGGCCATGTAACATATTTGTTGCAAATAAATAGTAGATACATAGTTCTTACCCCATATGTAATAGTTTTTTTTATCTGGAACTTGTGTAAAATATCGCCTTAATATCGCTTAGCTTTTAAAGTGTACACCAAGCTAACAGGAGAGTTTTTGCGTACGAACTGACGCAGCCCGAATTCTATTTAAATGCTAATGTGGTGACCCTAGCGTTAGGCCGAGGCCGGCGGCGCCGCGCGACACCGCGGGACCAATGCCGCTCGCTAGTGTTGTACATGAGTACTGGTAAAGTGCTTTTATTTATTTGTTTTTATGCTTAAGTTATGTTGGTTATATTCCAGCTGTAATAGCCCACATGTTTAGGTACCAAGTGATCCTGGTCCCCTCCTTCTTGGCGCGGAGGCTTTTATAGCTAAGGTCAGCTTGCAGATGTCGCGGTTGAAACACACTAGTGCGCCCGTGACATCTGCAAATAGAGCATAGAGGATCACCGACAGGTTTTTAGTGGGTATGCCTCTCTCAGCAGAGGAGAGTCCCACATAATCACCCGCACCGTCCCTTTAAGGTGCGGGGATATGCGTAATGCAGTTTCCTGTCGAAAAAAAAAATGATAATTGTTATATTACTAACACTTCACCCGCGAAATTCGTAAGCGTCTCATGCCCATTTTTGCAACATTTTTAATTGATGTTCCGCTCTTCTTCCTCGAAACGTGATGATATATAACCTTCCTCGAAAAATAGCCTATCTAACATTGAAATACTTTTTCAAATCGGAGCAGTAGTTTCTAATATGCCAATTGCCAAATTGCCAAACCAATACAAAGTAAAAAATAACTAAAAAGCTACGAGATTAAGATTTTACGTCCAACAAAGTTAAATAATTTAGTCACTTTGTATATTTATAGAAAACTTTTAAGAACAAAAGCTTTGATATAAGTTTTGGACTTAGCATTAAAGGAGATTTATAAGATTTGCTTTTAAATTAGGCTTACTTTTCGGTTTCTTAAATAAAACCAAGGCAAGACATCTTATTTCTTTAATAAGCTAAAAAGAATTAATAAAGATTTTAACTTTTTAAGTTAGCCATCAAAAATATATCGGCTTGATATAATGAAAAAGCATTTTACCTATTTTGTATATATACATTATGATATATCATGAACTAGCTTTGTGTGAATTGGGGGATCTTCAATTTTCCCGGAATAAAAAGTAACCTATGTGTTATAGTTTATACATTATCTGTGTTCCAAATCGGATCCATGAAAGACCATCATACATCCATTTATAATATTAGTAGTAGTACTTAGGATAAAAGTCGACACGATGGGCGAATGAGATGATTCTCGCATAAAATATATAAATGGATTTAGATAAATATCTATTTATATATACTAATATTATAAAGCTGAAGAGTTTGTTTGTTTGCTTTTTGATCGCGCTTATCTCAGGAAGTACTGGTCCGATTTGAAAAATTATTTCAGTACTAGATAGATCATCATGCTACGACGAATAGGGGCGGAGTATCAATAAAAACTGTTGCAAATCAGGCAAGTTACGCTAACGAAGTTGTGTGGGCTAACTACATAGTATATGTACATATAATACATATATAAATCATGAATTTAGTTTGGAAAAGTTAAAAAAACACTAACCATATAATTGACTTAACAGTGAAATCCCATTTATTTCCATCATAATTCTGGACACGTTACAATATAAATATCGTTGATTTAATAAAAGTCCATTAATGTCGGCTCCCTGCGACCCACATCCATATCGGTCCGGAATGACGGACAGCTGTCGCCGCAAAAGTGAATTCGGACATTTTTTGTCCGGAAAATGTTGCCGGACAAAAAGCGAGCGAATTGAAATAATGCGGGTACATGCTGACCGCAGAGTTTGTGTGTTGAACTGTAGAATTGGTTAAAAGCGTAAATTTTGATGGATATAAAATGTATATTCTGGGACATTTTTCACACGGCCAATCTGATTCTAAGCTAAGCAGCGCTTGTGCTGTGGCAACTAGATAGTATCACTACTTTGTAAATAAATTCTTATATAAGACTAGCTGCCACCCCGCAGTTTCACCCGTGTAGTTCCCGTCCCCGCGATTACAGGGGTATCAAAAATAGATAGAATAAAATAAAATTTCATAAAAATCGGTCAAACCGTTTCGTAGAAGTTTAATCACAAACACCGCGACACGAGAATTTTATATATTAGAATTTACAGTACACAAATGTTAGTCCTGGATTCGAGGGGTCCTGGCAGAGTTGTTGATGTGTTCAACTGTAGAATTGGTCTTACTATTTACATAAACGTAATTTTTTATGGATAAAAAATAAATATCCTGGGGCATTTTTCACACACGGCCAATCTGATTCATAGATAAGCAGAACATGTGCATTGTAACCAGATAGCTAATTACTTTTTAAACACATTCTTATAGATATTGACATCCAGGCACAGAATATAAATTATACCTAGACATTTATGGAAAAAAATGTTTCTCCTGGGTGGGATTCGGACAAACATATTAACGCATTCATGCATTGTTATGTGTTTGGATGCAAATATCTCAATAAATATGATCATACTTTAAAAGTTTGTATAATTATATAGTAGGTAGGTATATCAGGTAATTGACAATGTGAGAAATATGTCCCTGGATATTCATTGCACATTAATTTCCCGGGATATTTATTTTTTATTATTATTTATCATTAATTTAGTCATTTAAGGCGTGTCTAAACCCTCTTTTTAATTTACTCAGATATAAAAAATATCGCAATAAGGGAAAAAATGACATATAAAATTAACTAGCTTCTGCCCGCGACTCCGTCCGCGTGGAATAGTTACTTTGTGCTAACGCTAACTTTCAATACGCGACTTCATTTACGTAGAAGGATGGACTCGCAGAGCCAACTGATGACTGCCCGCGTGCACGCCGGCCCAGCGCTTAAAGGCGCGCACAGTACCTACTTGATCATTATTTTGCGGCGATGTCATTTTAAATTTGCGATATCTCCTAAGATATTCATTGAAATCGAATGATGTAAATGGCAATTTTATTTTAAATTAAGTACTTGTTATGAATAACGTATTTATTTGGATAAGGATTAATATCATCTTTATAAAAACACCTTCACAAATAATACTTAATTTTCGAACAAATTTGGTTAGTATAAAAGTGGTTATAGTGAGCCAACCTTAATAGATAGATATATGCTATTGCGGACTTTTTTTTAGAACTTTTGAAGGGGAACAATTCTGTGATACATCATTTTAGTGTAACTTTAACCGTTTACGCAGCGTACGCAGCAGAAGCTCTCAACAGGAATAGAAATCTCCCGATTTTGAAACATTCTTCATTGTTGCTCCGCTCCTATTGATCATAGCGTGATGGTATATATCCTATAGCCTTCCTCGATAAATGGACTATCTAATACTGAAAGAATTTTTCAAATCGGACCGGTACTTTCTGAGATTAACGCGTTCAAGCAAACAAACAAACAAACAAACAAACAAACAAACAAACAAACTCTACTCCTTTATAATATTAGTATAGATATTCACTTCCTAGTACATTTTTATTACGGACATTAAATTCTTTCAGTTAACGATGAAACTTGAAAAAAACTACATAATTGCTTCAACGGACCGACGGACGGTTTTCTCCTTTTTATAGATTGAGCTGTTATTAAATTCCATACTGCATTCTTTAAAGATTTTTAATTATTTTTACACACGTTTTAAAATATATAAAATTTCACGTTTTATAAGCTTGAAAACTTGACTAAGAATACATTTTAATACATTAAAGTTTTATTTAGAGCTGTTTTTGTTACATAATACATAAAAATCATGAACTTTTATTCATATATATATGGATAAATAATTCGTTGATTAAATTATTTCAAATTACCTTTCCTATACGTATAGTGGTTTTACCTGCGTTCCTGTCACATACAATATTCCATATTTTAATCCTGTAGGCTTAACATGCGCAAGTCGACATATCTCATAGACGAGATGACAAATTTTGTCGATCTCGATTCGTTTGTCACTTTTCCTAACATGCGCACCGCGCTCGAGAAGATATCTCGTCGTGACTTCGCCTTGTCGACGCGAGATAACCGATGTTGACATTTCATGAAAACATACCACAGTCTAGTTAGTAACGCCGGTTTCATTCGGTCAATATTGGTGGAAATTGCGCGAACGCTGCCATATTTGTGAACGCGACCTTAAAAATGTCTTAAATTCGTGTAATATGTAGGTACAAAATATGCAGTTTGGGTCTGACCAATAAATTGAAAAAAATCTAAAATCAAAATCTTTTTTATTCAAATAGGCCTCAATCAAGCACTTATGAATAGTCACTATTAATGCTCGGTTCTGAAAGTTGAATGCAACACAGAATCTGGAATTAAACATGAACAATCACACCTCTTTAGCAATACCTTTATTGGACTGATATTATTGCAATTTTGCTGTTTACTTTTGGTTAAAACATACACCTTATAAGAATTTAAGTAAATATTTTGGGAATTTCACATAGTAACAGAAGTTTAAGTGGTAAATAGGTAGGTAGATACATAATTTTAAGAAGGCAGGTAAACCACAGCCGTTTCGTGGCTCTAAATCTTCTTGGAGCTTATCTATAATGTAAATAGCCATAGGCTTTGTAATTCGCCAGAGAGACTGGAACTCGTTATTCCTTAGGTCGAATGGGTTGCAGACGTCGCGAATCACCTTCCTCTGTATTTTTCTTGCTTCCCTTTCCTCATACACAGTTAATAGATAATTATAGTACGGCACCGCCATTATACTTAAAGTGTTTCATAAATTTCACAAATCACAGAACACTGTTACCCCTTTTTTCAGATTTTTCTCAGCTATTCGCGGTTTCTCGTCTACGAAAACATCGACGAGAAACTTGTCATAGGAAAATGTCAAAATTCGACTAAATAAAGCGCGCATGTTAGAGCCTGACGACAAAAACAGGTTTGACAGAACGAAATGAGTTCTTTAACAGAACGACACGAGATATAAGTGGCGCCATGTTAGCTCCCATCGACAAACAGACATATGACGTCTCAGCACGAGATAATGCGTCGACAAAATTTTCTCGACTTGCGCATGTTAAGCAGGCTGGACACAATTTATCGGTGTGCCAATTTTCGTTTAAATCATTTCAATCGTTATTGCCTAAAAGAGCAAATATCCATACATCTAAACAATCATTCGCATTTATAATGTATAGCTTCCGTCACGCGTTCCCGGGAATCTACAATTTTCCCGAGACAAAAATTATCCTATGTGCCATTCCACAAAATATTCTAATTCTGTAGCCTTAAGCTGTTGTTGCATGAAAGAGTAACAAACATACATACATTCTCAAACATTCATATTTATAATATTATTAAGGCGAAGTCTTTTAAAACTTATCTACCTACACTAATATTATAAAGAGGTAAACTTTGTTTGTTTGGTTGTAATGTATAGGCTCAAAAACTACTGGACCGTTGTTAAAAATTCTTTCAACATTCGAAAGCTACATTATTCACGAGTAACATAGGCTATATTTTATCCCTCTATTCCCACGGGAACGGAAACTACGCGGGTAAATCCACGCGGAGGCAGCTAGTTAATAGTATATTATGAGTAAAGGTATATGTATAATATTGTGAATAAGATGGCTGCTCGATTCAAAACTCATTTGCACTAACAGACAGTTTTGTCCAAGTATTTTTTCTCTAATGATATTTTAATGACATTTTATTGATTTTTATTAACATTGGTGGCATCTTGCCAAAGTTATATTACACCAGATACTAAGTACATAAGTACATATTCGATGTACCTACTAAAAAAATACCTTTTTATATAGGTATTTCATATTCGTTATGAAATGAAATATATGTATTCATTCAAATAGGTCTTCACTGATGAAACTTCGATTCTAAAGCTCGGTTTGGAAGGTAGCTTTTGCTGAGAAGAGCCGGCAATAAACTCAGCAATTACTCTTTTCACATAACCTTTTATATTATTACAAAATATGTAGAAGAGAAAATATACAGGTATTATCGCACATACATAATATAGCACATTAATAGATAGGTAGAATCAAATAAATAGATTTACATTGAATATAGTAAAAAATTGTATATTGCCTAAGGAAAACCGCCTCCATCTTTAGTGCATCTATGTCAGTTGTCATAGCAACGGATCGGCTTCTATCGATTCCAGCGCCGATGCGGGAATATCTCTTAACTACATTCATCTCCCGTTGGTTACGTTGTTTGACCCTTCAACGATAGATGGCGCTGTCCTTATTTAATGTATTCTTGCTATCAAGTTTTTCTCTATTCTAAATATGCGTTTGTTTTATCTTTAGTCTATTTATATTATGATAGTTTTACTATTAACAGAATTTCTATTGTCGGAAAGACTAAGTTGAAGAGATGCATTGATTTTTGTATGTTTTATTGATTAATGATACCTTACATTGAATCAAATCAAATCAATAAATCACTGCGCCAATGTATGGTCTGATACTTTACAGACTTATCACGATAATAGATTTAGTTTCGACTAATTTATTTTAGTCCGCTAGATACATCGTCATAATATACCTACAACGAAGGGTATCCCTTCATTTTGTGATTGGTTCTACCGTGACATTTCGAGTATCTCATTATTTGTGTTTAATACCAAAAAAAAGCCCAAAAAGTGAGTGAAACTGCGGGACAGTACTAAGTTCACAACACGCTTCTAGTTACAACAGAGATACTGAACATTTCATAAATAATATCGCGGAAAGTTTATTACAACATTTTAAAGCTGAAAACTTCACGGTGTCTGTAAAATCAAGATTTATAATAAACGTAAAAACTTTGCGGACGCCCCGACGGTTTCTTTGTGCTTGTTATTATGAAAGTTCATGATTAAAACATCTGTCATCGCGGCCAGCTTTATTATTGGAGCCCACTGAGCTTTAAGTTAGGTCAATATATTTGTAACTTTAAGATTACCTATGATTAAAAAAAACTTACGGGCGAAAAAAAAGCAAATTCATTGAGGTATCTGCAATATTTTTTGTCGAAATTTTATATAGTTTTATGACAATAAATGCTTCTTTTTACTATGAATTCATATAATATAACACATATTATTAATAACTCCAGTATTGTGGTTAGTTTAATACTAAATACTAACTACATTTATGAAGTTACAGTGCATAAAATAAAGTACAAATTTTATATTTATTACACAATATTCTTAATAAAAATATCTAATAACATTTTTTACCGTTTGGTCCTTACCAGAAAAAGTTAAATTCCTCGCGAAAAAGATAATAATTAACCCTCAGACCTTATATAATCTGTGGTAAGAACGGCTCTACTCGATCGCGTAATGTCCCTTAATCCCGTTCCATAATTGATCACTTTTTAATCGCCCCATAGACCCCGATTATGGGAAATGCCTTTTTCATTTCCTTTCCAAAGTATTTTACAATACCTTTGGTAGGTTTAGAATACTTATTACGATAGCTTTCTCGGTATAAAAAAAAATATTTTTGTATGCATCCTAAACAACCAAAGCAAGATTTTTTATTAATATTGAGTAGGAAAGGAAAATTAAAAATATGTAAATAAACCCATTTTTCTTTAGTTAACAATTATAAATAGTTACTATCATGGTCCTACCAACGACAGATCGATCCACTATGTAGGTACTTTTATATGTACCAAATAGTTTTAGATAAATGTTAAAACGCTTAAAGTAAAAAAAATATTTATAAAATATTAATTTGACCTTACAACTTGGTTTACAAATTACTCATCTAGGATCCATTATTTGTTGTTATTTGTTTTAGTACAGCGCCATCTAGGACCAAGTGACAGTACTATTTACACTTTGATTTGAGTGATGTCTTTAATGGATATGCTATAAAATATTTACGGTATTCCAAAATGCCGAACATAATCACAAAGTGTTTTATACATTTATCTATGTAGTGAGGACACTAGTGAGGACTATTTAACCAAAAACACTTATTTTACTTATAAAATAGCCTATAAAGTATAGTATACTTTTTCTTATTGCGATGAAATAGGAAAACGGGTTAAGCCGTTCTCAAAAATTTAACTTACCAACACATTTACCCATATATTTAATCAATTATTTTCCTAATCCGTTAATGATTGTATTGTTCCAGTTTGTAAGGCAGAAACACAGAAGAAATGGCGGCGTTTGTGGCGAAACAGATGGTCGGCAACAAGCTGAGCGCCGTTAAAGGTATGTGTTTTCTATCTACCTGCAGAATTTAGGACATAATAGAGAAGAAAAATTCGTTACTAGGCAGTTTCGTTATAAAAAAAACTCGATTTTGACTTTTGACTTAGGTACGTAGGTACTCTTAATATCAAATACAGCGCTTTGATTACCTATTTGACATAAGCTCCTTTCGCCATAAAATCATGTTTTTATAATTAGCATAAAGTAACTACAGAAATTTTAAATTAAATTTACACCCATATATAATAAAAAAAATCAGATCACTTAATCAGAATTAAAATTTAAAGAATTAAAAATCATTATTAGCCTTAATCTTACGTATCTGTATCAAAAAAAATCGAATGCGGTGAGGAAAGGTACCCTCTCATTAGAACCAAAAAATAGCCTGCATTTTTATAAAATCCCCGTATTTTTGAAAAGAGGAAATAGGACATCATAAATGCTGTCCGATGCTATAGTTCCAGCTAACAATAACCCTATTAGAGCTAACAATATCTTCACGCGAACTCAGCGAAGGCCAGTAGACAATACTAAATCACAATATTGCAAGGTGCCTGAACAAATTGGCCGAATATGAGACAAAGCACGTACAATATCGAGAGACAAGTTTCTTTTCCTAAAGATCCCTAGACCATCGATAACGGTTAGATTTTAAAATCCAAACTATCTAGGTTTGTTTTTTTGCACCAGCATTTTTTAAAGTACTATTATGTACTTACGATACTGCATATATAAATAAGATACCGTACTTAACGAGTTATTTTACTTAACGAAGAGGAAATCTCCATCATCATCATCATCAACAGCTCATAGGTATACGTCTCCACCGAAGAGCTCGAGCCTCCCCAAACATCGAGGGGGTATAGGCCATAGTCCACCACGCGCGCCTAGTGCGGATTGGCGGACTTCACATGCCTTTAATTATGACATCTCGGGCATACAGGTTTCCTCACGATGTTTTCCTTCACCGAAAGCCAGTGGTGTGAATCCGTACGTAAGTTTTTATAAACTCAGAGGTACGGGCCAGGGATTTGAACCGGCACCCTCATGATCGTGAGTCGGTGCGTTCCCAACTGAGCCACCACGGCTACTAGAAGAAATCTAATATTTAAAAATTAAAAACAAAGAGTAAAGACTAGGCATAATATAAATATCATAAACAACAAATCTCTTGGTACAAAGTACCTAAAGCCATTATAAATTATTTCATATCTCAAACAAAATATAAAAAAAGAATAACGACATTTATGATTACCCCTGCCTAAAAAAACTCGACCAATCCATCAAAGGAACTACAGAGCTAAACCATAAATCAGCAGAGCCTCCGCAAAGCTCTTTAGCATCGCTAATAAATTGGTTGAAAAAAAAAAAACTCGTCTATGCTCTCGCCCGCTTAGCGACAGATTTCCCCAGGGCACTTAGCTTTTTAATTCCGCCATCTTTGCCAGTGGAAAATATACCGCGGTAATACAGTGGGTGTAATTAAAAAGCTTAATCCTGAATTCCTGACCAGTGTTCGGCCACCTGGGGTCTTATTATCAACTCTAATTGTGATCCAACTAAGTACGTACTGAATCGTTCACCTGTCAAAATAAACCACTATCGTAATGTGACATATGTCAGTGTCAAAGTGACATCTGTCAAAAACTATTTATTAATTTGTTTACTGTTTAATGACAATGAATCGATCGCTGGTGTAAATGCTAATGAAAGCATGATTAAAATTATGATTTGTTGAAATATTAACCTCCGCCCCGCGGTTTCACCCGCGTTTCCGCGGAATGTACTTAAGTTTTCCGCTTTTCATCGGCAAAAACCTCGTTTAAAGTATTACGAATTTTCTTTTAGATTTATATAGATATTTTTTCTCTTAAACAGGCAAGGGTCTTAATACTAGGTCAGTAAAAAAAAATAGATATATAGTATTTATAATTTATTTCTGTCGATACCTACAACTTAAAATATTAAAGCACATATGTATATAAATTCATTATTTCTTATACTCATAAAATAATATACTTACCAAGTTATTAAACGACTTGTATTATGAAAACTAAATAATAATAATATTACCATAATCTTATATTACCAATTTTTTTTATGTAAAACACTTTTTAAATTGTCAATTTATCTTATACTTTCAGTCTTTCATTGATTGGTAATTTATTCTTATTTTAACATTAAAATCTAATGGAAGCATGTAAAACCTTATTTCTAAACATCACATTATTAGAATAACATTACTTTGTAAAAAAAATCTAACATTTTGTGTAATTTTAGCTGCCAAAATCCATAGAATACTCTTTATTATGAAACAAACTGTTTAACACTCTCTTTCTTATTCCCCCGCACACGTCGGGGCTATAGCTGTCCTTGTCGCACTCCTTCATGTATGCTTTCTTGATTTTCTCACTGGAATCAGGAATTAAGCTGTGTTTACGTTTTTTGATTTTTCTAGCTCTTTCTCCACTCGACCTAGTGAATGTATATTTGTTTGGACTGGTCTCCGACATTGGTGAATGGAACAGCTTTTTGCTGATTGGCTTCAAACCTGGCTTTTTGATGGGCGAATCTGTTTCCATCTGGAAATTAAAGTCAATATTGTGAATGAGTGAGTGCTAGGCTTTTTTTTTGGATGAAATGTTTAGTTTGATCATAGAAAATCTTATAAGGTAAACTTTTAAAGCCCACTTTTATAGTTTTTTCAACTACCCTAAAGGATAAGGGACTATTTTATTCATATTTACTTTCTAGTCACACTAATATTATACAGACGAAAGTTTGTGAATGTGTACGTTTGTTAGTTCTTCATGTCTAAACGGCTTGAGCGATTTTTTTAAAATTTGGTATAGAGTTAGCCGACTCCCTGGATTAACACATATGCTACTTTTCTACTGTCCCAGGAAAAAACGCGGGACAGAAGCTAATCGAATAATAAATATAACAAACACAAGTTAAGTTTTTAATTTAATTTAAAACAATATTGTAACAATCCTAAATAAAAAGAAAGTATATTTGACACATATAAAAAATCCATTCTTGCAAATATAAAAAATAGCTGCCTCCCCGCGGTTTTACCCGCGTAGTTCCCGTTCCCGTGGGAATACAGGGATAAAATATAGCCTATGTTACTCGGGGATAATGTAGCTTTCCAAAGGTGAAAGAATTTTTGAAATCGGTCCAGTAGTTTCGGAGCCTATTCATTACAAACAAACAAACAAACAAACAAACAAATCTTTCCTCTTTATAATATTAGTATAGATGATTCTCAGGTACCACAATCATGTTCTACCAACAGGTTCATAAAATAAGTGTCATGAATAGAACTCCACCGGCGATGTTGGACAAAAAACCGTTCCTTTTGTACGGACGGAGCAGGTAGTCGGAACAAATTCTATTCACAGTGAAATCTGTGAAATGCTATATTTATCCCTGTGATATCGATATAAATGTTTTGTAAATACCTAAATATTTGAAAGGATTTGTATGAAATTAAGAATAGGTATAGAATATGATTCTAAACATAGTTTACTTTTTCCAGCAATAACTATTAATCGTTTAGTGGTACCTACCCAGTAGCAAACTAACAAGTTATAAGCAGTTTATAAATTGCTTGTCGTTGAGTTATCAACAATTCTATAACGGCGTTTTCCTTATTTTTATATTCACTAACTAAATAACATTATTTACTATTTAAACAATAATTATGCACTCCTACTTAATATTATAAATGCGAAATTGTTTGAGTTTGGATGTACGTTTGGCTCATAAATTAGGGTAAAATTTTAAATTAAAATATATTTTGAAATAGTACATAGGCTACTTTTTGTCCCGGATTTTTTTTAAATCGACAGTATTGTGTATTGCGGGGCGGACACTAGTAAAATAATGAAATAAACTCACCATCTCACACTCCGAAACGAATTCCACAGAATTGTCTAACGTATTATTTTTGATTAAAACCCTCAGGTTTTCTCTAGTTATTGTATTCACTGGCGTCGATAGAACACTTGCCGACGCCATTTTGTTTTTATGTAATTTTAAAACTTTTAATAACGTATTTAAAAATTAATATATTTAAATTTTGTCGAGTAGGACGTGCGCGTGTATAGTGCTGCGGTAGATCGCTTACTGATGAGGTAGGTAGGGAGGGGCGTGTAGGCAGGCAACTTAGTTTTTTATTTATCCGTAAATGTGTACAAGGATTGGAATGAAATGTCTTTTGTAAAGCTATGGTCGATGTTTGTGACCACTAAAAGTTTGTTTTTGTTAGATGTTTTTATATAATGACGTAGGGTGCAGTATTGCCTTGCAACTGAATGATGTTTTAGGTAATTGTATCTTAAGCTAAATTGTGTTATTTCGAACGGTAATTTTATAAATTGATTAAATACTTGTTAGCACTTTAAGTAATTGTTCTTATTATTACTTAAAAAAAAATAATTAAGGACCATTCAAACTCAAAGTTGTAACTTCTAATTCTAATAGAAGAAACCGTTTTAGATTTTTGCGAAAGTGTGTCTGTTTCAGAAGACAGTTTCAACATAATAATATTTCCATTATTAAAACACCGACATCGATGCTATTAATATTTGGTTTGAACAACACTACGAGTAAACTATTGTAAAGTATTTATGTGGCCACATATTACCGAACGAAAATCGAAAGAACTACCTTATTTTATTTTATAAATTATGTTCTAACAAAAAATGCCTACTTATGTACCTTATATTTTATGGTAGTCGATGAGATTGGCACAAGGACGTATAATGTGGAGAAAAAAAGAGACCTATGCTCAGCAGTGGGTAATTACGGTCTGATTAGATAGATAGATAGAATTTATATTAATATAGAATTGAAAAAACTAAATAATAATCAAATTCATTTTATTATCTTTAAAATACATGATTCATTATGTAATTTCAACAAGAATATATCTACTATAATTGTAAGAGTAAATATACAATAAATCATTCAATTAATATAATATACCTATATTTATTTTCACTGGTTGAATATTTTTTTCTAAAATATAAAAAATAATGACAATAGACAATTTTCTAATCAATTTCACATTAATAAACTATATGCACCTATGGATAAAACTAGATAAAAAAAGTCAAAAGTAGGTAAGCAAGCAGTTGTTAATCTCGTTAAAATATAACATTAAAATCCTATACAGATTTTAATCTACCATATTTGGTAATCAAAGATCATTTTATTAATATGTCCAGGCCTGATTTTCGCATTTTAGACATTAATCAAAAACCCTAAAAGTCATTTGACATGTAAAATACTTTTTAAAAAAATATCTAAGATGCAAAATTCTGGCCTCTGTTCTGCTACCTTTATAAGCACTAATTTTGAGTCTAGATTTTCCTAATGGATGCCATGTTCGTTCTCTGTATATGAGCTTGTGTGAAACCTTGGTTTTGATATTTAGTTTTGACACATTCTTCGTCTTCGCTCTGCATTAGGCATTCCAAAGATATCGCCTTTGCTAGAATACCAAAAACACACATACTTTCCGATTCGTTCTCCATATTATTAGCTACCTTTTCTTTTAAATCTACACCATGTGCTTTACTATCAATTCCTATTTCAATTTCTTCTAAGTTTGGAATAATATCTTTCAAAATGTCGCTTTGGTTGTTTGGTTTGTCTGGTCGTTTAAGTATTGTTTTTGGTTTCACAGTTTCTTTATCTTCTCTGTCATTATTTTGTTCTATATTATTTTCATTTAATCTATCAGTTTTATTATTATTACAATTATCAAAAACATCTACATGATTATTGTTGCTAAATACTTTAAAAGTCTTCTTACGTTTCTTTACCATTTCCAATTCCTCAGCAATCATCTTCCTCTTCAAATAGAAAGCGACGTTATTCACTGTGTTATTAAGTTCACATTTTTTTGCGTACTCCTTAAATTCCAGTAGAAATATCTTCAAGGATCTGTAGTGACTTCTACAGTACTGTCTGATCATTTGACTAGCTTTGACAATCTCATCTGCGGTTGTACCCTGTTGGTTACTCATTTCGTTGAATCCTGCTAAATTAAAAACACAGTGTTCAGTAGGTGTTGGTTCTTCGACCTGGTCCTCTTGAGGTTTGACGTATTGCGTGGAGTATAGACTTGGGAAATTGCTTCGTAAGTAGGTGGACGAAGGTGGTTGTTTGCTAAACATATCCATTTCAAAATGGCGGCTGCGAGCTCTTTCATCGGCGCGTAGTTTGTTTTCCTGAAAATTAAATATGTAATTTGATTATACTTGACTATATGGTTAGATGCTTATTTTTTGGTAAAACCACCACAACTCAAAATAAAATTACTCCAACTACCTCCTACTTTAACACATCTGCTTAAATATTTGCTCCCTTTTTTATAGGGTCGGCAACGCGTGAGTGACGCCTCTGGTGTTGCAAGCGTCCATAGGCTACGGTAACCGCTTCCCATCAGGTGGGACCGTATGCCTGTTTGCCACCCTTGTGGTATAAAAAAAAATATCATATTCATATATAAAATAATAAAGTACCTAGTACATATATAAGACATAGTTCTGTTAACATTGAACTACTGGATTTGCTTAGTTTGGAATCATATTAGCCTTAAGATATAAATTACCCAAAACTTTAATTACGATTTCATATCTAGTCCAAACACATACATTGCATTCATACTCTTTTTATGTACTTATATACAACAATCATAAAAATTATATTGTTTTCTCTCATTTAAAATTTCTGTGACTTTAACTTATCAACTCACCATAGCTTCCAAATGGTGATAGTAATTACACACTTCCCGGAACTCGTTCTGCTGTCCGCAGTACATCCACACGATGAATGCCCGCCTGATGGTCAGGTTGGAGTAGGCGGGGGTGGGGGGCTCCAGGAGCGTGTGGGGGCCGTCATCTTCCACCAGCTCGAACAGGTTGTGGAAGAAGCTCATGGTTACTGAAAAGAAATATCAATAAATTTATATCCTGATATATATTTTTTTATACCACAAGGGTGGTCAACAGGAATACGGTTCCACCTGATGGGAAGCGGTTTTCGTAGCCTATGGACGATTGCAACACCAGAGGCGTCACTCACGCATTGCCGACCGAAGGGCTATACAGGTATCACTCCTTCATACCCCTACGACGCTACCCCCCACTGCCGCTACAGCGTCTCCACATGGAGCTCTGGCTACCTTACTCACCGCAGGAACACAGCACTACATAACATTAATAATGTAAAATTGATTCACAACACATTTTTGCTTAAATTAGGTAATGGTTAGAAAATGTGAGTAACATTGTTTTATACTCCCTTGGTCGGGTATTAGCTTACTTAACATTCTTAAAAAGTTATTTATTATTCAGAGTAAATATCCTTAAAGTACAGACTATTTATATAAAGGACACGTGTATCTTTATCTGGGTAAAATATATTATTATAAATCATTGATAAATTCTTTCAACTTTAAGCTTACTTTGGAATCAGATTGGCCGTGTGTGGAAAATGTCCCAGGATATTTATTATTACTTTAACTTTGTCTATAAGTTTATTTATTTATATAAAAGAGATATTCTATTTTTGGTAATTCTTTCCATTTTACACTTGGTTTATAAGTTGCTTTTTCAATTGAAACATACAAAAATAAACGGGTCACCTAACTAGTTAACTTCATTTAATAAAAAATCGTTACTTTATACAGACATTTATGCTTAGAAATCTATTTTAAACTGTAAGATATACCTGGGAGACATAAATCGTTCCATAAACAAAATTATACATAAAACAATTCTTAGTAAAGTACTTATCTACAAAAAAAACTAAAACAGATTTTATTGTGTGAGCAGTAAAGATTAAAATTCCTTACAAACTAGCAGTTAGTGATAGGCTTTCTATTGTTCTAGTTCTAGTTTATTGCACGAAAAAGTGATTTTTACGATCCATATTTGTCCACGGTGGCATGATTTTGCGAATTACTATCTTATTCCTAAAGATAGCAACCAAAAAGAATTGACGATACTTGGAAAAGATCATTAAAAAAATTGCTAAGTAGGTAGGTACTTACTTAATTATTTTTAAATCTCTTTTGTTCAGTTATTCCCTTATTAAGAATAGCACATTATTTTGATGTATTTTATAGTGTATCTATTAATCTAATAAATATACTTCAATATGTACTGACTAATTTAAATACATGTAACCTTTTTAGAGTTAATATTTGTGGCACATTCCAAGCGTTTCCGTCTATTTATTTTTACCTCTGGACATTACTATCTTAAGTTATTATTAATATGAAAATTTGAATAGTTAATAGTTAAATCAAATATCATAAAAGCTAATTAGGATCTAATAAAATATACACAAATCAATCTTACCAGCAAATATTCACCAAAGTCACAATAATTATAAAATATAATTAGTTTTTAAATTATAATTACTATTATAATTGTAATTAATTATTTAATGTATTATATCAAAATGGCCGCGTCGCATAATTGCGAGCTCTGTCCGTTGTCAACTGATGATATTACTAGATTTGAATTCAATGTAGAATATTTTTACCTACCCTCATTTTTTTAATAAAAAAAATATTTTATCAAAGGAAGGTAAGTAATAAAACATGGCAAAGACTATTTAAAAGTAATTTTAATTGTCAAATTGTAAAAAAAAATTTTATATTATAATTGGCTTGAAAGTGAAACTAAAATATGTGTTTCATTCTTATTGTGAATGCACAGTGGTACAAATTAAATTGGATCAGGGACCAAAAGTAGTTTGAATCTTTAATGATTATTACAGCTCATTTCTGACCGACAAGTTTTTTTCTGAATAAAAAAAACACACATGAACTTATGGTATTTTACATATTAGTATTTTGAGCACATTTCAAACAAGGAAATTTTCCATAGAAAAAGACATATCAAAGATTAAATCCTAATATTTTTATTTCATTTTTGTTTTTATATATTTTTTTTCTTATTGCATTTTTGTTCTTTTTTTGTTTTGCTTTTAATATTTTATCAAAACATATTGTTGTCTTAGATATAACACCGCCATCTAGTAGGTTGCATAAGAACTACAAAAGCACCTCGAGTTTTCGAGTCGCTCTTATAAGACAGGCAGTTACTTAAAAATAAAAATTATCAAATTATTAGTATTAAACTTATTACTAACACAAAAAAATCAATTTCATTTTAATCGCAAATAAAACTTAAATATCTAGGTAGTGAGATGTCATTTTTAACATTATTCTGTTTCATACAATATTGGAAAACATATTGTTTAGTAGGTAAGTGTCTACCTAAGATAATTCTTATTGACATTTTATTTCATTTTATTTCATTTAAAGTATATTTTAGATACATTTTTAAATTTTAAATGAGGAACCGCTCAAAAAATACAACATAAAATGAACTTTATTCGATAGGACAATAAGACCACTGTAATTTTTTAGTGCAAATTACTCTAGTAAAATGCACATCCTGCAAAAACATAATTTTACCGTATTGGTAGACATGTTGGAGGCACATTGTAAAATATGTCATTTTACAAAACGCCTAACCGTTTGAAATAATTTAAAGTGCTATATTATTTTAATGCGGTTGCGCAAATAAATTTGTTTTCACTAAATTTTTATACAGGTAATTATTGAGTTTCTTAACTGCACAATTTTTAAATAGCACCATGTTACTTTGGCATTATTATAATGAAACGTACATGATTCTTCAAACATTTAGACTTTCACAAACATCTCACACACGCTTATTACGATTCTAATTAAATCTTAAATTCATTAAATCACATGCTCACAAAATACGATATCACTTCACATAAACCTTTACACAATACACGTGGTTTTTTTAGCTACTTCCTTGAAATAACTAAAGAACGCTTCGACAGAACTGCTATTGCTAGTTCTCTCACTTTCCGTAGCGTAAGCCAATTCCTTGTCGCTAGTAGCGCGTCCCTTCTCACGACTCCAAACAGATTTCGGGAATGGCGGCCAAGACATGTTAATATTATCAAACAATATTTTAGGAAACGGAAATCTTTTGGGGTTTTGTACTTCTGGCATGGAAGCTCTCACCCAAGCCTCGATGGACATATCTGAATCGGATGAGAAATCAGAGCTTTGTGCTTTTTCTGCCCATTCGGGTGTGGGCAAAGCTTCGGGTGGTGGAGCTACTTTGTAGTAGCAGTTCAGGATGTACTCCTCGTTCAGGGCGTATTGATTAGATGCGTTGCTATGGTAACTGTTGTTGCTGTTGATTGAGAGGGTGGTGCTCCTGAACGAGGATTGACTGTCGTAGAGACAGCAGCACTTGAGCCGGTTGCAGACGAAGCAGTCATGGAACTGGTATTCGTCGAGCAGCTCGACCAGGTCGCGCCTTATGTATTGGAGGTTCAGCTCCTGAAATAATGGCTTACATTAAAATGGATCACTCGCTTGCAATCAAAACTTTTGGTTTCAAGTTTTATAAATTAACTAAATCTTACAAGAAGGAGTAGTTTGACATAGCTAAGCATACGATATATGAAATATCACTTTTGTTTATTTAAAAGTGAACGGTGTTATGAATCCATTACTGATACTTGAATAGTATAATACATAATCTAAGATATTAATAGGAAATCTTAGACAAGTTACTTCGTCATATGTATTTAAATTAAAACCATAATATAGGTTCATTAAATAACGACCTTTTTATACTTGTGGCATGTACATAAATATAAATATTACTCCTTCGGTTGAGAGCCCTCTGCGCTCACCGAAAAAGTCCGCGAAACGGAGTAAAAGCCATCTGAGGCTGTCACCTGCTAGTCCATTTAAAAAAATATATATATAAATATTACACTAACAATTTAAGAGTAATTAAAAACTTACCAATTGAAAAGCAATATCCTCAAAATAATAATGCTGCGGGCGCGACATGATCACAGAATTTCACAGAAACACTAATATTAATTAGTTTATACACTGCGTCC
This sequence comes from Thyatira batis, assembly GCA_905147785.2. Taxonomy (NCBI): domain Eukaryota; kingdom Metazoa; phylum Arthropoda; class Insecta; order Lepidoptera; family Drepanidae; genus Thyatira; species Thyatira batis. The sequence goes on along the minus strand of LR990508.1, from coordinate 7,563,714 downwards.
GATAATATCGAGTATCGAGTAAATTCACAAATAAACAAAATTTTTATATTTTAATATTTTGCCCAGCTCAGCTCCCGTTAGAACCACCGGGTAACTGAGAACGGGCGTCGAGTGACTAAAGTTTAAATACCTGCGCATACGCAGCCCTTAATGAAGTTAAGGGATTACCACCACCTTTAAAACAATTATGAGTTACACAGAAAAGTAACAATGTATTTTAAAGTCGAGTTATTTGCTAATCTATTTATTCTCATTAAAGGATTAATATGATAATTATTATAATTATATAAAAGGGACAATAGTTTGTTATGCCTCTTATTTGTTTAAAAGTAAGAGATAAGAGGACACTTATGAAAGTGTCCTATACTTATGAAAGTATACATACTTACGTATCGCCAACAACATGCTGAGTTGGAGGACCAATTTGTGGCTAACATCTGTTATATGTATTTTGTTCCTATATTTTTTTTTTATTTTTAATTTTTATGTTTGTCACAAATAAAATAGTTTTCTTTCTTTCTTTCTTTCTTCTTTCTGTTATTTATATACCTATTTTGTTTTGTCATACTAAAATATTGGAGGTTCTGAAAGTAAGATTATAATAATACTGTGCTATAAAAAGGTAGTTGGTAGTAGTCATTTAACCGTCCTTAGGTACTACAAGAAAGAGGTTTTGAGTCTGAAATTTTAGATTGTTTCATTATTTACCTGCCTTAAAAACTTTATCTTTAGCTTTATTGACTTAAATTAGCTTTTTGGTTAGCGTCCCTATTTTTCAAGCCTCTGATCGTGGTTTCTATTTGCACCCAGGCCAAACTGGAAATATCTGTTTGTTCTGTATCTAGATGTTGGTTAATAATTAAATGAGCATGTTTAGTATATTATATCAACTATTTAGTCCATGGTCCCTCAAGCTCGGATTATTTTTGTAATGTGTGTAAAAATTACGTGGGATATTTATTTAATTAAATAGTTTATCAATTAAATTGATGGAGTAGAGATGATTCGAGTCAACAAAATATACAACCAGAAATAAGATATAAGAATAAAATAGACGAAAACCATGTTTATGACCCATACGTACAATACCAAGAATGTTAAACTGCGGAATAGAACCAAAAAAAAACTCTGCAAAATAACATCTGTAGTGAAAACATTTTTTAATCCTTCTCGTCCAGTTTAGGAGAATCCATGAATAACGCGGAGATAGCGGATAACAATTCCATTGTTAATATCCTATGAAACAAGAGGATTGTGTACCGTGTGAAAGTATTGTTTAGGTTTAAAGTCGTAAAAACCAACGGTATCCAAGTCAAAAGATGTGCCGACTGTTTCCACAGGAATTTGAACTTTATGCAAATACAGAATAAAACTATACTCTGAAATCGTTTGTAGTTCATTTGAGATACCTACAAATGAGATTGTCAAAATATTGAAAGTGAAAATGAATCCTATTGAACCTATATTTTTCAAGCAGCACAAAAATATAATAAAACTAACGACCTCAGCTTCGCACGGGTGCAATGCTTATAAAACAGATTATAAACCTCCAATATTGTCAGTGTTTCTCTAACATTATGCATGTATTGTATATAAAAACCTTCCTCTTGAATCACGTTGCGTAGTTGTAAAGATTTAAGAAGACATATGGACAGACAGTGGCAAGCGACTTTGTTTTATAATATGTAGTAAAGGCATTTAAACAGCATCACAAGACATAATATAAAATATAGACATACGTAACTTGGACTTTTATATTAGACTTTGGTATTAGTAATGTGCCAGAAAAAATTGTTTTTCATTATTTACTAGCTTCCGCTGCGGTTGCACCCGCGTAGTTCCCGTTCCCGTAGGAATACAGCATTAAAATAACGCGCCTTGATAATCTAGCTTTCTATTGCTGAATTTTTTTTCAAATCATACCAATAGTTTTGGAGCCTATTATAATTCTACAAACTAAAATCAAATATTTCAACCAATATTCCAATATTTTACCTTACCCGCAGGCTGCGACCTAAGCTGCATTTTTTATTTATAAAATGGAGCTTGGGAAAATATGTAACGACTTAGGTATTTTTCTTTCTTTTTCCTTTTCGCTTTGCATACGTAAATGTTTTGTCAATAATAAATGAAATAATTAAAAAAAAAAAATTTCAATAAACCTTCTATCTTTTCCTTTACAACGAGGGGTTTAGGCCAAAGTCCACCACGCAGGCCTTGTGCGGATTGGCGGACTTAGCACTTTATATATTAGTGTAGATGAAAATAGCAATTACTTAATATAGACCAGCAGATTGCAGCCATAAGGTGTTGCAACAAAAACTATGAACTTTTAAAATAAATATGTATAAGTGAACTTGGTATCCATATTATGTGGGTAGGTATTGGTAATTCTTCACACAATTTCCTCGATAGGGTAGATAGGAATTCCGAACGATGTGCGATGTCGCCGCGTCTGGCTAGGGATGTGGCCATCACACTATCGATAGTTGTTATCGATAACTATATTATATATTTTTTTAATCACAATTATAATACTGTAATTTAAAATGGCAAAAGACAAATTGATTTCGGTAAAATTATTTAAATGTACTAAGTTTGTTAGAATTACAAATAGGATTATTTATTGTTTTAAACTTATTATTTTTAATTAAAGATTAGAAATACTAGACATTAAAATGACATTTGAATCTACAGATTACTTAAAAAAATTACCACAGAAACAAATAGCCTTAACCAATTTTCAATAGCCAATTGATTATATCAGCTAACATACAAGCAGGACTTGACGTGGTAAGTCCTGACCCACTTGAAACAAGAAATGTACATCAAAATTCACTGAACATCTTCTCTCCTGAATCAATATACACCCCCCCCCCCCTTTCCTTCCCAAATCGACGTACCGCATTGTTCTTAAGATCCTTTAATACCTATCTATGGGGAAAGAATGCGGTGGCACTTAATATGCGGGGTAGTGCCAGAGACAAATATTAGAGAGTCGGGACAGATCAAAATGCTTGGAATTTCACTGACGCTTTTAAGGCAGTCCGCTTTAGGGACGTGCCCGGACTATCGATATCGCCATTGTCGATAAATGGTGCGGTTTATTGCGTTTTGTTGTTAGTCATTTTCATTGTCGCGTCATTTGTGTGTGATTATTATTATGTTTTAGTTGTACTTGCTACTGTTTGGAGGTTTTTCCCCCTTTCGCGAGATATTTTAATGTAATTTGGATTAATCTTAGGTGACATTGAATATGTAAAGTCTACAAGTCTTAGGCGATTATTATAAATCGGATATGCAGAATGTCAAATGACCCTCTTTCTAATTTTATACTTAAAGACAGTTTGTATTCATTGTTTTCTTTTTATACTTTAGAAATAGTCTTACAATAAATAACTTAGTATTTCACTCACAATAAGGACAACTGCATAATTATAACACGTATTTAATAAGAAACAGCCAACTTAATATCTTTAATTAAATATTTTTAATGAAATTCATGAGGCATCCTCAATATTTAGCGCGTTCCGTTGCCCCAATAGTGCAGATGGCGGCTGAGAGATTCCACGGCGTCTAGCAACGGGACTCCCCGGCTCTGCCAACTTTACGAGATATAAAATATTTTGCTGTTTACCCCGTTTTGAGGAATTATTATTAAGTATGCAGTAAAGTTATATTTTAATGGACGGGCGTTGGATGTAATGTTTTGAT